>JARGCV010000112.1:16797500-17240000 GCA_034064705.1 Bothrops alternatus | reverse complement strand
TAGGTGACCACATACTTATTTTCCACCATAATTTGCAAATAAATTCTTTCCAAATCAGACAATGTGATTGTCTGGATTCGTTCTCATTTTGTCTCTCATAGGTGAGGTCTACCTATGATGACAATTACAGGCCTCTCTCATCTTTTTAAATGGGAGAACTTGCACAATTGGTGGCTGCCTCAATACTTTTTTGCCCCACTGTATAATTATAGTACTGTTACACTTGCAGTAGTGTCTCAATAGCATAGGGGTTATAATACAGTACTCAGAAAGTTACCAGTTTAAAACTTAGTTTTTCCCCCCTGAACTATCCTTTTTTTTTTGCTGGGCTTTTTTATTGGTCCACAGGTGCACCAGTGAAATGCTGAAGCTTTCTCTGTTTTTCCCTGGCACAAAATAAATCGAGTAATAAGTCCTCTGCTGTAAAGCGCAAGCAACCACAGCCACCTGTGAATAGCTTAAGTCAGCAACTTGATTGACTTCTACATGTATTACAAGAATCTCCCCAGATTCTTTGCCTTCTTCAGGAAAAAGCAAATAAGGTTTCATGGATCTAGGGAAGGTGGGGAGGAGAGCAGGCTTAGATGCCTCTTGTAGCTGCACAAGGACTCAAGGCTAATTCCTTACTTGACCTCTCCTACCAGCCTGGCTGACAGTTTCCCAACATCTGCAATGCTTATTCATTTAAGTTACTTGGAAGCTGGGATGAAACCCTTCTTCAACAAAAATGACGAAATGATGCAAGCTGTAGCTCAGGCAAATAAAATATTGATTTTTTTTAAAGGTACTGCTGGACTTCAAACCAATGGTCCTCTACATCTCAAGTAAATGATATAACCACTAACATATTTTTACACTGTTATAACAATTGCTGCAGCAGAAATTAGAAGTCAAATCTGGAAAAATGTAACATGTTTATTTTAGAGCTGATTGCTGTGTGATCTCTTAACTTTGTAAGCCACATAACATTTTTCAGAAAGTATACATGTCCAGTAACTATGGACTATGGGGAGGACACAGCTGGAAGGCAGAAGGACCCAGGTAGAATAATATTACAGGTATTACAACTAGATAATTGTTCATAATTTTTACTCCAAACATTACCTTTTACTTTTATATTCATTTTTATTATCTACTCTTCCTTCAGTCTTCATGATGTAAGATATCTTCTTTAATAACAAATGGTTATCTCGTTCTATTGTAGACAAACGGTCCTTATCAAGCTTTAGGCATTAAAAAAAAGAATATTTTTAATAGATCATGTTCTTATGTCCAATTAATATTTTTCCTCCCCCATCCCCATTAATGCTACCTATAGCACATAAATACAGGGGGTTGTTCTTTCTTGAAAAAAAACCACATTATATTGTATTAAAATTGGATTTTGGTAACACAGATAATTCTCAAGAATGTGGTCAACAATAAGCTTTGGGAGAGTAAAGTTTTTTACAGTAATAACTTGTTCTGCTGCTATTATATTTTAAAGCTTTATAACCAGTGGCCAAATGACCATATTTTATGGAACTGAATTCCACAGATCAGTTTTAGATTGTGCCAAGAAAGCATTTCTTTTATTTTCTTTGCATCTACTACCAATAATTTTGGACACACCCTAGTTAAATACTAGTGTTATGAGACAAGAGAAGAAAGTTTTTCTCCATTTACTTGGCATTGTGTAAGATCCCGGAACAATTTGGATCTGTAGAGAATCAGGTCTTACTGACCTAGGGAGCACAGAAGAGAGAGAGATAGGTGGTTTACTGTTCTCATTCTTCCTCCAACATAAAATTTGGAATATCCACATAGGTGTCTGGAGTTTCTACGATTCAAATGGAATGCAAATGTCATAAAGATTTAAAAGATGTTTTGAACTGTTGAATGGTGATGGAAATAATTAGTCATCTCTGTTTCCTAGTTATGAATAACAGAGTCAAAAAAGATGGATTGTGAATTAGTTCGGATTTATCTCCCACTTTGTAGCTAAATAAATTATTAATGGAATAAATTGGGGATTTTATAGGCTTTGCTTCCCCTTGCAAGCTATAACATTTTCTCCACTTTCAAATTTATAGCTAGCCACAATATGCTATTTTGCCTACATTGGATATTGTTTCAAAAACATCTTATTTTGAATAGAAAATAGTACAATATAGTTTGCCAAACTGTTGTACAATGTAGAAATGTAGGAGGCAGTTGGAGTGTGTAAGAGCAAGAGAAACAGTGCATACATAAATCATGATGATACATGTGAACCATTTTTGGCATTCATTATTTATACCATAACCCTAATTATAGTTGCTTAGAGTAGGTTCAATCATGCTAATATTTTGTGAAGTGTATTTTGAGTTCGAGGGTTAAGTTAGAAATCCAGTATTTCTTTCTGACTCACTATCTATATCAACATTATTTCTTTTACACATGACATATCTATATTTTGCTTGGTGTATTTCACAGAACACACCAAGCCAAATGGCACAGTTCACAAACAATGGCTAGATTCATACTATATGCTATACACTAAGCGAAAACCAACCAAATCACATGGTTGCCTGAAATGTTTTTAAAAAATGAGGTTCGGGGCCATATGTATTGGAAAATTACCATGGATAATCTCCAGAGTAGTTTGCACCTAGTGCAGTTGCAGTCAATTCTTATATCCCAGGGATCTCTGACCTTTCCGGATTTGCAGACCAGTGAGGGAAGAGGAAAGGAGGGATGGTTCCACACAAGTAGCAGGTGCGTGCGCTTCTGTGTGCAGCTCCATTTACACAAGTGGCAGGTGCATGCACAAATGGAGTTTCCTATGCAACTGGGAGTGTCTGATGCTCGTTCAAATGGAGCATCCCACGCGATTGTGAGCACCCACCACTCATGCAGATGGAGCTATGTGCGCTTGCCTGCCGCTTGCACAGCCCTGTTCCAAATGTGCCACAACCTGGTAGCACGCTGCATCCTGGATGGAATGGGACAACTCACTGCAGCCAACTCGCTGCAGCCAGCTTACCACAGCCAACTCACCATGGCCTTCTCACCGTGGCCAGCTCATCACCGCCAACTCACCACAGGACAACTCGCCATTGCCAACTTGCTGCGAGACAACTTGCTGTGGGACAATTTAACAGTTCAATTTAATTATCTAAAATAAATAAAAAATATTTTAATTTTTGTCGTTCACGTCTTATTTCCCCCCTCTTTTTGCATCCTTTCTTTAATGATTCTATTCCACCATTTCCTTTATATTAGTGTAACTCTAATAGTTACAACTCCCACAGCAAGTTGTCCCACAGTGAATTGGCCACGGTAAGTAGGCTGTGGCAAATGGACCGTGGTGAGTTGGCCGTGGCGAATTGTCATAGACCTGGCTTGGGGGTTGGGGATCCCTGCTTTATCCAGATCAGAACAAGGCCATGCATTGTTCAAATCAACTAGCAAAAGATGTATCTTGACAATTTCTTCTTAAATTTATCCACCTCTCATAGTTTCTGCTAGATTTATATTTTTAAGATACCTTCAAATGGTATAAAAGAGTGCATTTATCTGATATAATGGTATGTAGGATTTTGGGAGACAAGAGAAAATGTCATAAGGATTTGAAAGATAGTTTGCTTATACAACATTCTGATAAACGACTGTTTGAGTCCGAAGGTGAAGTTACAAAAGGGTCTGAATAGGGACCTTTCTACTTTTCAGGAGAGTAAAAGTGAGAGATGGAAGAACTTTCAATCTTGCAAGATTGTATTAATGTAAACTTGCACTGAAGATACAGCTAATACTCCTGGATGTGTTTATTGTCTGACTGAGATCTTGCAAGGCTGACATCTAAATATAAAAATTAAAAAAGACACAGAATAAAAAGATATTTTGATTGTAATCCATAAATGTTTTTGTTATAAAAGTGTTCCTCATTATTTTTTAAACCCTCTTGTCTCTGTTATTGCTACAGCATAGTATAAATCACAACATACCTTAAGTTTTCTTAATTTCAAGTGAAGATGTCCATATGTTGGAGGAGCAGAAGTATCTACCACAGGCTTGGCTCTCAGGATCTACAGCAGGTTAAAAAAAAATCCTTTTTTGTATTTAATTTTCGCTTGGAATGAATGAATCAATAAGGCTCTTACTTTTAGCTTGGTGTTTAAATTTTGAAACTTCATACCTGAAGTAGAATCCATTGGTTCTTACTAGTAAACAATTATTTATCGGCTTTACCTCTCTCTATTGCAATTAGAATTCTAATAGTGGTGACAGGATTACAGATATTCCTCGCTTAATGACCACCAGTTCAGTGACCATTGTTACAATATCACTGAACAAATAGTATTTAAGACTCATCGTTAAAGTTCTGGCCATTCCAGCAGCCTGTGGTCATGTGACAATGACCTGGGCATGTGTCAGTTGGGTTGCAGCATCCCACCATCATCACATGGCCGGCTTTCCACAAGCAAAGTCAATGGGGAAGCAGGCATGGAAAGTCACTAGTCATTCCTGTAAATTGTTCCTGCTACAACTTTTTCTCTTGAGGAGTCTGATTATGTAGTACAAGATTCTGGGGCTCCATAGTGTGCCTGTAGCCCCATCTCCCTGTCTTCACCCATCAGCAACCACCCCTCAACTAGCAGCACTTATGTGGTGCTGCTGCAGCCATTGGCACACCCACATAATAGCCCCCCCTTCCCATTCAGGCTTCTACTGTGCCACAGTAGTCACAGTCTCCCACACCCGGCAGCAGTCAGCCTCCACCTGGCCACGCTCACACTGCACCACTGCAGCCATTTATCCACCCACTGCCTGCTTGCAAGTACCCAGAACTTGCGACTTCCTGCTTTTTTTCCTATTGATTGTGCTTTTTGGAGGCAGACAGGAAATCACGAGAAGGTCCTTACATAACAACATGCAATCCTTGCTTGATGATGGCAATTGCCATTGCTAAACAATGAAATCACAAAACAGATTGCCTAGGGACAGAAATTCTGGTTCCAATTACGGTTGTTAAGTGAGGACTACTTGCATTGAAACATTGCAAGGACTTTGAACATAATATAGTAATATAATATAACATAGCATACAATAACAATAATCCTGTACATATCTTTTTACAATTCAGTGTACTTTACTCCCAGATAAATTACATATTCACTTATTCATACATTTATTCATTATTTCTGAAAAAATTTCCAACAGAAATATGTTTCAGAATAGTGACATATAACTAACACAGCTCTATACATTATAGCACTAGTATTAACACTTAGACCTATATTCCCACTTCACAGTGCTTTACAACCCTCTCTAAGTGGTTTACAGAGTCAGCATATTGCCCCCAACAATCTAGGTCATCATTTTACAATCTCCGAAGGGGGAAGGCTGAATCAACCTTGAGCCGGTGAGAATCGAACAGCTGGCAATTAACCTTCAATACTGCATTCTAACCACTGCGCCACCACAACCAATGTTTACATGTTTAGTGACTCTTAATGTACTCCTAGGATTGCAACCTTAATGAGTTTGAACTGAGGTGTATGTTGCATCTAGATACATGACATTTCTCCATCATCATCATTATCATCATCACCATCATCATCACCATCATCATCATCGCATTTCTAGCCTACTCTATTTCCCAGTCTTTTCTATTTATAATGGTCACTCTTTATCACATGCCCCTATCTAGCACTAATAATAATAACAACAACAACAATAACAACAACAACAACAACAACAACAATAATAATAATAATAATAATAAAGTTGGATGGGACTTTGGAGGTCATCGAGTCCAACCCCCTGCTCAGGCAGGAACCCTACACCATTTCAGACAAATGGCTGTCCAGTCTTTTCTTAAAAACTTCCAGTGTTGGACCTATTTATTCCTCTTAGTTACTTTATGTCCCCTATAACCATTTTCTACCTTGTAGCTCATGGACACAAAACAAGTTTTTACATTTGCTCTTCCAAAACATTATATTTATAGGATGCCTATTTACCATTTGCCTTAAAACAGTGGTTCTCAACCTTCCTAATGCCGCGACCCTTTAATACAGTTCCTCATGTTGTGGTGACCCCCAACCCCCCATCCAGCTGGCCGGGGGGGATCAAAAACTTGACCCCCCCCAAAAAGGAAAAAAGTAGGAAAGTATAGGTAATCCTTGACTTACAATAATTCACTTAGTGACTGTTTGAAGTTACAATACCACTAAAAAGCGAATTATGATCATTTTTCACACTTATGATTGTTGCAGCATCCCCAGGGTCATGTGATTTACATTCGGATGCTTGACAACTGATTCATACTTATGACGTTCAGTGTCCCAGGGTCACATGATCAATGGCCAGGGGGCGTGGCCAGCTGATCATTCAGGTTGCAGAGTGCCTGTGGGGGGAATCTGTGGGTCTCTGGGATGGGACTGGGGTAGGTGCCTGCCTTCCTTCCCTCCCTTCTCTCCCCTTGTCCCTTCCTTCCTTTCTTCCTTTCCTTCACCTCTCTCTTAGTCTCTTCCCTCCCTCTCCCATTGTCCCTTTTTTCCTTCTTTTCTTCCTTTCCTTCACCTCCCTTAGTCTCTTCCTCATTCCCTCCCTCTTTACCATTGTCCCTTCCTTCTTTCCTTCCTTTCCTTCACCTCCTTCTTAGTCTCTTCCTCCTTCCCTCCCTCTTTCCCATTGTCCCTTCCTTCCTTTTTTGCTTCCTTTCCTTCACCTCCCTTAGTCTCTTCCTCCTTCCCTCCCTCTTTCCCATTGTCCCTTCCTTCTTTCCTTCCTTTCCTTCACCTCCTTCTTAGTCTCTTCCTCCTTCCCTCCCTCTTTCCCATTGTCCCTTCCTTCCTTCTTTCCTTCCTTTCCTTCACCTCCTTTAGTCTCTTCCTCCTTCCCTCCCTCTTTCCCATTGTCCCTTCTTTCCTTCCTTTCCTTCACCTCCTTCTTAGTCTCTTCCTCCTTCCCTCCCTCTTTCCCATTGTCCCTTCTTTCCTTCCTTTCCTTCACCTCCTTCTTAGTCTCTTCCTCCTTCCCTCCCTCTCTCCCATTGTCCCTTCCTTCCTTCTTTCCTTCCTTTTCTTCAACTCCCTTAGTCTCTTCCTCCTTCCCTCCCACTTCGTCCCTTCCTTCCTCCCCCCCTCCGTGCCCAGGAAGGGACAAGGGGAGGGGGACAGGCTGCCAGAGGCAGAGGAGAGCTCCGCCCAGCTTACTTGCTCAGCTTCGCCAGAAAACATGCCACTTGCTAAGTTAGCAGAAGCCCCAGGATCAGCACCAGGCTACAGCTGATTCGCGCTTCTGCTAAATTAGCAAGCGGCATGTTTTCTAGCAAAGCTCGAGCAAGTTTGCTGGGCAGGAGCCAAGGAGAACTTCTACAGCTGACCTGCTTCTTGGCTGCTCTGCAGAAGTGTGGATCAGCTGTAGAGGCTTGCCCCGATCCTGGACAAGAGGGAAGGAAGGAAGGACGGAAGGGCCAAGGGAAAAGAGAGGGAGGGAAGGAGGGACAAAGAGGGAGGTGAAGGAAAGGAAGGAAGGAAGGAAGGGAGGGAGGGAGGGAGGAAGGAAGGGACAAGGGGAAAGAGGAAGGGAAGGAGGGACAAAGAGGGAGGCGAAAGGAAGGAAGGAAGGGACAATGAGAGAGGGAGGGAAGGAAGAAGAGACCAAGAGGGAAGGAAAGGAAGTTCCAGCCAGCAGAGGCTTGGCAGCCCGGCTGCCGAGGAACAGAAGAGTGCAAAGCCAAGGAGAAGAAGGTGGCGGTTTCCTCCCAAAGGGGGCTCCTTTTCTCCACCCCTTCCCTGGGTTTGTGGGGAATTTCTCATCACCAACGCTGATAGGTGCTCCTTCGAGCCCGCTGCGAGCTTTCTCACCTCCTTTGCTTCTCCCCCCCTGCTTTCGTGAGGATTGTGGCACCCTTGGGAAGCCGATCATGCTTTGAAGCTTAGGAGAGGAGGAGGAGTCCCTTTCTCCTTCCCTCCCTCCCTGTCAAGCCCCAGCAGGCTCGACATGAACGGGCGGAGGAGGAGTCGAGGACGGGTGGGGTGGCAAAGGAGACTGGCGGCTGTCGCCAGACCTCCCGGCTAACAAGCGCAAGTTTGGGGGTCGCCAGCTGAAGGGCGCAGGAGTTGGGTGCTGCAGCGGGCTCCCCTTCGCTGACCTGCGTGCACGAGAAGAAGTCAATCCGGTTGCTGCACAATGAGTCTCTGGGGAGGGCGGGGCCTTGCTCTGCGCCTGCGCTCTTCATGCGCCCCCTGCAGGGCACATTTGGTAGAGTTCGTGCAGACTGCTGCCAAGCAGCATATTTTCCACAAACAAGTGAAGTGGAGCGGAGGGGGGGAGGGAGAGAAGGCAGTTGACAAGCCCTGCCTAAGACCATCGGAAATATGTGTTTTCTGATGGTCTTAGGCGACCCCTGTGAAAGGCTCGTGCGACCCCCAAAAGGGTCGCAACCCACGGGTTGAGAACCGCTGCCTTAAAAGGTTTAAGGTCTAAATAAGAACAGAATAATACTAAAGTAGAACTGTAATCAGTCTTAAGAAACAAATAGTTAAATGTTGTAGAATCAAGATGAATTACACTGTAGTGTCGTGAAAGAGCACATTTATCAGAAGATAACAGATCAACACATTGATTATGAGTTTTCTCTAAGCCTGTGGTCCCCAATGTCACACCTGAAATAAGTCATCTCCAGTGCTTATTTGTAAATGTGCTCACTTGCTGAGAAAAAGGACTGTAAAGTATTTCTGCAAATGTTAAATTTTCTATAAGCCACCTATTCCAGTGGTATGATTACTAATACTTGTAAGCTTTCAAAAATAAAGGAAATCAATTTCAATGGATTATTTTACATCCTAAGAAAGATGGGAAATCAAGGACATCTTTGAATTGAAATTCAAGGATACATTTCCTATTATCTTAATTTTAAAACAAACATCAAATTCATTAGCACTTTAGAAATGTTTATACCAATTGTAATAATGCTACTAATGTAAAATCAATTTATTTATAGTAAAATTCTGTATCTTTTCAGCACATGATTTTTTGCATTAGACTATTTGTAAAAGGATAGTGATGTGACATATGTATTTCCCCCCATTATGGACATGTAATGCTGTATTTCTTGGAGAATATGATGGCAGAAAAAGTCCATTAATAAATGCCATTGATGCTATTTCATCATGGAAATTAATAACTATGTCCAAAAAATGAATATAAGAAGTACCCATAACCTTGGGAAATATTACATTTTTACTTTGGGTAAAAAAAATATTACCCAGAATATTTTAAAGTTGGAAGGTGTTTTATGCCTAAATTCTGAGTACTGAAATTGTGTTTGGTTTAAAATGTGAAATATAGGCATACAATGAATACCTATAAATAGGAAGATAAGAGATAGCTAACAGACCCTATCCTTGGTAGACCACAAAGGTATTTCCTTCTAACAAGTTTGTCTTTGTGCATAGGGCTTTATTTATCAGAAAGTTATGATTACCTTTTTCTTATGCTCTTCATAAGTAGCTTTGTCCCACTTCTGCTGAAGGTATTTATTGCCACATGGCAGAATTGGCTGGTAGGCTCGATGCATCTTAAAACAACCTAAAGTATATCTAAATCTGGAGTCCTTCAAGGAGTATGAGTCATCAGCTGGAACCTTCTTGAGCAAAGCTCTAACAACAGTGGTGTGTTTGCAGTAGGTCATGTGAGAGTTGTCATGGCATCAGTGTAGCAAAAATTGAATAGGTGGTGGTAGCACTTTAAACACTAACTGGGGGAAATGACAAATAAGTGCAAAGATTCCAAACAATCTCTTAGATTACGTTGATCAGTGGAATGATTACATTTCTGCAATCTTGCTTAGCAGTCCAAAATTAAGGAAAAGCAGCAAAGCAGATAATAATACATTTGATAACACTGTAGACAAATATGGGTTTGCACAAATAAAACTCTTTAACTCTTTAGTCTTTATCATATAATCAGATACAAATGCATTTAATTGTCATATGTTTCTATTAATGCATCTGTATAGCAATGTAAGTGAGAGCCAAGTTGATTTAGTGGTTAAGACATCGGGCTAGAAACCGGGAAACTATGAGTTCTAGTCCCACCTTATGCACAAAATCAGCTAGATGACCTCGGACCATTTTCTTTTCCTAGGAAGCAGGAAATGGCAAACCCATTTCTGAAAAACCTTGCCAACAAAACTGTAAGGACTTGTCCAGGCAGTTACCAAGAATCAGACATGATTGAACAGAAGGAAAACAAATAGTAATGTAAACTATGTAATGGTATAGCACTGTAAAGGGGTTGTTCATTTTCTAAAACAATTTATATCAGATTTCCTCATGTTCTGCGTGAAAATGGTCTCAGTCAGGAACTATTGATGTTAGAACCAGAAACTTTTGTCTTTACTTTACATTTACCTTTAAATCACAAGACCTCTTATTTATATTAGACTCCAGAGAGCTTGAAGCTGTTGAGTATTGATCCAGCTTATTGCAAATAATTATGAAAACTAAGTACCCAGAAGAAACACATTAGTTTTCTGTTACAATATACCGGTATATGCAATTCTTGCCATAGTAATATCTGGAAACTGCTCACCTAAGTACATACATTAATGTACCTTTGAAAATGTAAATCAGATTGTTTAGTCTTACAGCTGCTGCTGGTCTTTACCATTTCAGAAAGAAAAGAAGCTTTGTGTTTAAAGCTAAAAAAATGATAACTTGTTCACTGAAAAATAGCCAGTTCATTTTCCTGATATAATAAAAACAGCTACATATATCTGAGTAAGTTGGGATTACTGTAACTGAAATGGTAATTGAAATCCCTATGCCCTCAAGTAAAACCTAAATGGTCATTTTTCAGAAAACAAATCTGTCAGTATTGGGACAGGCAAGTATCTGATATTTTAAAAATATATTGAATATTATTTATTCCTCTTTCTAAGAAGTTGTATATAATTTTCTTGTTACTTTTGCTTTATCTGCCACAGCTCTTTGAGGTATTTTAGGCTAAGAGCATGAGACTTCACATTAGGGTTTGTGGTAAATCATAACTTCCCATAGCCTTAACCATTTACTCAGTACCCGACTACTGAGAAGGTTCTCTGATATGACTCAGGTTAAAATATTTATTGCAGATCAGAAAGAAGCCATAACAACAGTGGTTGCTTTCTGTATAACAAAGTTTTCAGAGTCTCTATATATCTATGCTCTGAACATAAACTCATGGCTTATTCTTCCCACTTTTCTGAATTAATTGATAGTTGGAGCTTTCTTTGAGCATGAGCAAATGCAATATGTTTATCGAAAAGTCCTCTCTAGCCTGAGAACTAGTGATTCCTATTTTGTCAGCTCTACAGAGACACAGAACAGGGTTCCCATGTTGTATTAAGTCATTATGTAGTTTAGCTTTGTTGTACATAACAAACCAGCCATTGTGGTTTAAAAACAGGGTATAGCTTAAAGTGTTCTGTAGACCCAAATAGTTACGGGATTTACCTATTAAAATATGAATAATATGCAAAACCTAGCTATAAGAACTAGCATGGATTCATAGTAAAACAGCAGAAGTCTAGCTTGATGTAGATGTTATTTTTGCTAACAAGTTGACGTTATTTTTACTATTTCAGGCCTAATCTGACACTTCAGCCATTACTCTAATTATTAAATTCTGAATTTCTAGTTTGGGACCAGATTCCTTTTCAGTTTTGCCTCTAGTCAATCATTTTCTTAACCTGCCAAGTTCTGCCTCCTCCTCCTCCTCTTCTCCCCACACTCTGAGGGGATATTTCTATTCTGTTTTAGGTCTGGCCTGTAGCACAGGATGGCATTCCTGGCCATTATCTGTCTTCAGTTTATTTATTGCATCTGTCTGGCTGAATGAGAATGCTTTATAGGAAGAGATTAAATGCCTGTCAAGAATGCTAAGGCTGATGTTTTGTTTTTTCTCTTTGCTCTTTCTCTCTTGTTTCTCAGAACATTAATGCTGGATTTGATGTGATGAATAGCCAAGAAATATATACGGTACAGCATATTTAGAAGAGCATCTTACATTAGAGCTTTCCTATCCTGGCTAATAACATTCCATAGCTGAAAGACCAGATTCACAGGGTATATCTTCAAAAGGATAGTTAATACCCTTAACTCTCTTCCCACCCCCTCTTCATCTCTCCTCCTTGGATTCTTAGCACCTGTAATGTGCAGCTATTAGATTCCCTGAACAAAGGAATGGCCATATATAAAAGCCACAGCTGACTTCTGAGCCTGGTAGTATTCTTTTAACAGAGCTACCCTTTCATTCCTGTTCAAGTTCTGATATGTAAAATAAACATTAATTTCTCGCATGTTCACTTCCATTTTTGTATTTACATGTAATGCAGAAATGCACATATTTATATGTTGCACCATCTTTATTTTTACTAGAGAGTAGAATTTTGATTAATTTACTGACTTTCAATTTCTCTCCTAATCTTTCAACTTGGGGTAGGGAGAAGGAACAAAATATTCACCTTTTTGTCTTCATCTTCTCTAGGTAGCCTTCAGAAATCCCATACTGGCAAGCTATAGGCAGGATCTGAACCACATTCTGACTTCTGATTGTAAATGTTTGTAATTGTGTAAGAAAGAATTCTGGGGTTTCTTCATGGGTGGGTTTGCACATTACCTCAGTCCATAATGTGGTACATCTGTTTGTGCTTCACTTATATGAACCTAGCCAATTTTGATTTATTAAACAAGTCATGGCTTAATATTAGCCATCACAGATCTTTTTAAAGACAGAGGCTTGGATCATAGCCACCAGGTGTATGAAGAGATGGAAACTGCTGAGTTTTCTTCCAAATCCTCCAAAAAGTGGTTTTGATTTTGTGGTCGTTTATTTACAGATTATTTTCTTTATAATATTGAACAAAGGCCTTCAATGCTTTTCACAGTGTGGAAAGAAAAGTCTTCATCGTGGTTCATCCAAGCCGGGGATAAATAAACAACATGGCGACTGCTTTAGAAAGAAGGTTGCAGTTTACTGAAGAGCCAGACAGAAAGATGGTTCTGGCAGGAAAGAGGAGAGAAAAAAGGACCGAGCACATGTGGGTAGTAGGTTTTTATACTCCTCTCGAGCCTTTTATTTGAAGTATTTCCTGTTCCTGTTGCAGGCTTGTATTTCCTGTGTCACATATTCTGATCTGAGTCTGGGTGTGCCTTTCTGGTATTCTTGTTGGTGGTGGGTTAATCCTACTATAGATCCTGCTTCCCTGGTGCTGGGGCTAATGAGTCTTAGAGTTTGGGTGGGGTATGCAGATTTTAGGTGTCTTTCTCTTCTTGATCTCCTAACTGGGGCCTTTCTGATGATTTACATCTGCATTTGTACAGAACTGGCTTCTGCTTGGGACAGAGAGACTTGGGGCAGGATTGGTTTCTGCTTTTAAAATCCTTTTGAGGAAATATATTTTTCTGCCCTTTTAATATTTCCTTCTGTGGGGAGCTGACTTCCCTCAACAGGTGTATATTGAATTTCAAGACAATTATTTCACTGTTGGTATAAAACAAGATAACAATGTGTTTTCGGACAACCAGTATATGTATGTGTGAAAATGTAGGTAGCCCGGATAGAAGCTGAATAGGAACAGTACAAAGGTCAGTCTTGATTGACATCCTAATAGTTGGAATAGTGCTTGATAAATAAACTTGAGGGCTGAATAAGGCTTTCAGAGCATACCTCATAGAGGGGTTGAATGAGAGATTAATAAACACTGACTGATCGAAACAGTTTCCATTTTTTTCACATTTGCCTCAAGAAATATAGACTTAATTTTATGCTGAAATATTATTGTGTGATTAAGTAAACATTAATGGTACTAGAGTGGATGGGATGTGTTGTCTATTTTGGAGGAAATTTAAGGAGGGGAAGGCTCAATGCATTCATTTTGGCACTTGAATAGGAAAAGTTGCTCCAAATTCAGAAGCAGTTAACTTTTGAAATTGCTTCATTCACTTTAGAAATGTTTGGGGCCTGCAGAGGGAGTCCCGAGTACTATTGAGTTTATGGTTTTATAAAATGTATGTTGCATTAGCAAATCAGAGTTAAGTTAACCACAGTTTAGCATATTATGTGAACACAGTCTAACAGGAAATACAGGACAAGTTGTACATCTCTTTAGTTTGCTTCTTTTTATCATATGCACTCACAGTAGATCTTCTAAAATGGCATAAACAAGAATATTCCAAATAAAAACAGATTTGCAGTTTACCAGCAGAGGGAGGAAATGCATTGGCCCTATAACACAATGGAGATACTAGTGATGTGAGGATGTGGGAATCCTCTTGGAAACAATATTGACAGAAAAAGATGAATGTCCATGCTTTATTTCAATTTATTTCTATTTTTGTACCAAGTATGTATGGGATTTAATATTCCATGTTGGTTGTTTGGTTAAAAAGGTCTAATACCTGGAAATGTAGACTAATTCAGTTATGTGTGAACTGGTTTTTATTAGCTGTTGCCATTATGTTAAGATAATTACAAAATCTCTTTACTTCCTCTCAAGGGAAACCTCTCATGTATACCGTAGTAGTTCATTGAAAGGAAGTGGTTTCTGCCTGGTAGGAATGAGTCACAGAAGAAAACAGTTCTTTGTGGCACTCTTATTGTTGTCTAATTTAGGCTTTAGAATCCTGAACAGCTGAAGTTCTAGATTGTAAATAATGAAACAATTTCTTTAGGGTTTCATCTAAATTAGTTAACTTAATCATCTAATTGTTTCTAAGATAGAGAATGATGAAGAGATAGACAGACTCTCTTACTTTCCTTATTGAAAATTTAGGAGACAAATTCAAATAGATAAATTCTGTCTTAGACAGTGTTTGATCTGTTGAAAGGGTCCATACAGAAGTTTCATCTGTTGTTTTTCTTAAATGTTTTTTTTTAAAAAAATGATATCCAATCATGCCTTTTTAGAACAAATAGCTTTTCTCTCTTTTCATAATTTATTTCCTGATACAGTTGCTTTATTTTTTTTCTTCCTTTATTTTCCCACAAGTAGAGAGTCCACTTTTTTTCAGATCAACCGAATGTTGATCTATTGCAGACATGTCAAACTTGCGATGTGACATGATATTGCGCAACGTATCGGAGCTTTTGCCCCATTGCTGGCAATGGGGTGGGCACAGTTTCATTGATTTGACACCCCTGATATTGGCTGTACATGAATTGACAAACCAGCTTGTTGCCCAAGGCTGTTATTGTGGGCTAAGAGACAGTGACTGGTTCAAGGTCACCCAGCTGGTAACACTTCTTTTTGATATGTATTCTGCATCTGATTGATCCAGAACAATGAAATAATTTTATTAGAAATCTTTACATTTGAATTTAGTAGACATCATGTCTTGGCACACGACTTCCCAATAAAAGGACTTCATCGTTAAAACTAGTATTGAAACGTTCCACCATATTTTACATAGTAGTATTTACAGTATAGTCTGTTCCTCAGTCAAATATCTACATGGAAGCTGAATAAATCTCAACAATCACTAAAAGCAACAACAACAAAACCTAGAAAATGGAAGCAGCAGGAAAAATATTATAAATCAACCAATTAGTTGATTGTATTTAAAATGCTAAACTCTATTAGGTAAGCTAATTTAGGTACTGCAAGCAAAGTGCTGTTTCCTGAACTCTCACTCTGGTGTCTTTGAACGCAAGGAAGACAGCATTATTGGTTGTTGGGAAGATATTACTAAATAGCTAGATGGACGTGGGAGAAGGCAGTTCCTGTAGTACCTTAGAGGAGACGCTTAGATTGTCAGACTGGGTGAAAACTCTTACTAAGGAAGCATATGGGTGACATGGGGGCTCAAAGAAATTGGGGTGTACCCAGGCCAATTCCTGACCTCAGACAATTGAAGAAGAGCCTTCAGATTAGCACATTTCAGCATTTTACTTTCAGTGCTCCTAAAGGACAAGTATCAAATGATTCCAATACCAAGAGCACACTCTGGTCTATAGAGAGAAGATGAGATAGGAACAGCTGGCCTATATTAAGCTGCCTTGAGCTTTATAGGAAACTTTGCTCCATTTATAGAGTTCCCTTTTAATATAATCTCTGGGAATGTTACCTATTGGTTGTTGGGTGAGCAAGATGTGATCTGAGGTTGTATTACCTGGTTCTAGACAATGACCAAGCAAGTATATTAATGGTTGCTTTAAAAATGTTGGCTGCATGATTATGACAGTTTTCAAATTTCTAAGCTTGTATTGTGCTGATCACATTACCATAGTTTATTTTATTGCTGTAGTTCCAAGTTATTTAGTTATTTTCCCCATTTCTTTGCTTTAATATACAAACAAGATTTCAGCCTCTCCTCCCATCCCTGCAAAACAAATGTTAAACAACTTATGTCTATAATATTTATCCTGGCTAATTTCACACATTGTACTAACTTATTATACAATTATCTGTTGGGTTTGATAGATGCATGATTTATAAAAAATAACTTGTAACTTTACTTCTTGTGAGAAGGCAGACATGGCTTATCCAATAAATCTTGATTATACGAACATAATATAATGTGATGTATAAAACAAAATATAATTTGTCCCAGGAGGGCAGCATTTTGGAAAATAATTGATGATATAGTTAAATTAAAAATTGCTGGCACTAGATCCTTTTTTTTTTGTTATATACCACTTTAAGCAGGATAGGCAGTCGTTTTCTGATACATCCTAGAGGTAATCCCAATGTAAATTTGTTTGCAACTTATCTCACCATGATGATGGTGAGATCTCTAGTTGTGGAGAGAGGACTGAATTTAGCTGATAACTGCTGCGTATGTTATTAATTTTATTACAAGTTCTTGCTTAATCACTGGCAAACAACTTTGCTGGGTAATTTGGCTTATTTGAATTGAGAAGCTGGAAGAGTTAGAATTCCCAGGACATTGTGTAACAACAACCCTGTATTTTCATCCAGTGTACACTTAGCAGAAGCCAACCAATGTCAGCTTTATGAATCATTCATGTTTTTAAATTGCTCATTGCTTGAATTGTTTTATCTATTGGTATGTGATTTTAAAAGCTCTATTTTACCAGAAAGGAAAATGACCTGGAATCTAAGATAGAATTCTACAATGAAAAATATACAGAAAAAAAGGGAAAAAAATCAGAATTCCATCACTTTAGTTTCTAATGCTAATGTTAATGCTAATTTAACACAACATACCATTTAAAAGACAAATTATTTTGGATAAAATTTTATCTCCCTTTTTGGGGCGAGTGGGTGGGTAAGCATTGTTTACTAGACTAAGGACATGCCTTAATGTTTTATGCAAACAACCCGTGAAATGAATCCAGAATCTTTGCTTAACTGTAACAAATGTTGGTAGCTATTATAAGCAGGGCTTTTTTTGTCATAGAACGCCCAGAACGGAGTTCTGGCACCTTTTTTGGGTGGAACCTTGTAGGGTAGGCAAGGCGGGTTGTACGATGTGTGTGAGTTCTGGCACCACTTTTTTTTTTTTACACAAAAAGCACTGATTATAAGAGTTCTGTCAAAATTCAGTTGAGGTGTAAGTTTTTAATTATAGCATTTTTCATGGTAAGAGTCCTTGTATAAGGATTTTTTAGCAGAGGACACCATAAAATAATCTAGATGAGGCATCAGGCTAAATTCTAATGTGATTTGTTTTTGGTTTAGGATGTTAAACCATTGACTTACAGTTGAGCGCAAGAAATTTTCAATATAACAAAAGACTAGTCGGTCATCACACAGGCCATATTGAGAATAACTTTTAAAAATAAATCAAATTTTTTAAAGGAAAAAGTTATCTATAGCATATCACTTAGAGCCCACTGTGGCCCTCTGCACTAAACTATTTAAACATTTAAAGCAAAACCAGTTGTTCCAGGTCATTTCCAAACAAGGCAAACAGCTTGGTTTACATTTATATCTGGTACCAAGGAGGACCAAGAGATGCTGGGCTATTCTGCTGTCGACGTGAACTTCCAAAGGGAGGAAGAGAAGTGTAGGCCTTTGTGGGAGAGAAATCAGCACAAATCTTAGACTGGACAGTTAGTTCTAGTGCATCACTTAAGCATATGCCTATTAAAAAAAAATATACAGTAACCAAGTGGCTCTGAAAGACATTCGTGCACCACCCCACGGGATAAAGCGCGATTCTAATTCGAATCTTCCCTTAACATAAAAGAGACGCGTAAACGAGGAAGCGGTTTCAAAGCTGCAGCCGCGACAGATGGCAAGGCAGGCCGCCGGTCAAGGCATTGCCGCCAAAGCCGTTTCCTCCGGCGTCCATCAGAGCCGTTTGCAACTTGCCGGCCCCTTTGCCCGCGCCGCTGCCGCGCTCTCTCCAGCTGTTTGGTTTGTGCCACAAATCTCTCCTTGTTTCTTCTCCTCTCCTCCAATGGGGAGCGGACCGCCCGAACTTGCCCAATGAGGAGCGCCACCCGGCCTGCCGTCAACCAATAAGAGGGCGGGGGTGGGGACGGCCGTTGCTGGAGATGTTCTCGCTCGTCTTCCTCAGCGGGGGCGAAGTGGGGGCAGTCGTGCGTCTTTTCCCCCTGTAGTTCGGGGCGCGTGGCGCATTGCACTTGCCCGGCGGCGCCCCCCCCCCAGTCAGCCCAGCAGAGCCGGGCTCGCTCTCTGTTGCGGCTGCAGCATGGCGGTGGAAGAAGAGGGGCTCCGGGTGTTTCAGAGCGTCCGGATCAAAATAGGTACAGTGCGGGGAAAGAGAGACGGTAGACCAACAAAGGGAGCTGGGCGAGACCGGGGACGCTCTGCGAGTCCCGGGAGGCAGAAGCGGAGCTCCAGCTCGCGCCGCCTGGGGCTCGGAAGCGCTCTCCCCTGCCTTTCTCCGAAGTACTTGCAGAGAAAAGGGGGAACCTGAAGAACCCGCCGCTTTTCTCGGCTGCGCGGGGCGGGCCCGAAGCGTCGCTTCGTCCGGGCTTGGTTCCTCGGTCCAAGGACGGCGGCGCGGGAAGGGCGTGCTGCGGGAGGATGGTGGCCAAGGGAAGTGAGGATGCTGCGAAGCAGGAGCGGGCGGGAGAGAAATCCGGGAGGAGAGAGTGACTTGCCAGTTAGCATCGAGCAGGAAAAATCGCCCTTGTGCCCAGCACAAACCTGCCGGGATTGCCGTGCCTGAGTGACTCCCAGCTCTTGCTGTTGCCAGTCCCGGGCTCTTGGTTCCTTGCTGAAGCCAGGCGCTCCGAAACGAGTTTCTCGTGATTATTAACATGTAGTTATTTGCGGCTTCTGATGACCAAGTTCGACAAATCTCTCTGTTCAAAGACTCCGGAGGTTCATTTTTGACAGCTGATGTGCAGTTCACTTAGTGTAATTTCCACAACTCCTTAATGATCCTGTTTTTGCTTATTGACGATCTCTGAATGGTTTCTTTTCGTGGCACCTCAATGCAGCCCTTTCGTGCTTTCTGCCACCAGTCGTGGTGTGTGTGTGTGTGTGGGGGGCTTTTCAGTGTACCATCCTGCCATCTCATTCACAAAATATCGAGAGCTGTTCAATAGACTATTGTCTTCCATTTGTAATTTCTCATGTTTACCTACTCTGCTTCTGTCATATTTTTCTCTCCAGAGAATCTGATGAAGGAAAGAAGGAATAGTTTATCCTGTTCTTTAGATTGATGTCTAGTACCCAATATGAGCTTATAACTACAACAATGCTTATGGGTTCCTTTTGCATTCCTGCATCCCATAATTCTGCAGAGACTGCCAATCTCATTGCCATTTCCTGTTGGCACAGAATTTTCATGATGAAATACCAGTTTTTATTCCTCTTTGTTTCCATTACTATTCCTTTAAGGTTTTTTCCTTTCTTTTTTTTAAATATAGATCTGCTGGAACTTTATAACTTGGCCCTTTATAAGTCTATCCAGTTGTAAATAACACTAAGTTTAATTAAACTAAGTTTGCTTAATCAGTAGATACTTATATGGCTACAGCAGGGTATTTTGCACAGCAGGTATTCTTTTGTTTTAATGCATTTGAGAAGAGCCCTTAAGTGTTTTGTTCTTTAACTTGATTGATAAAACCCGCATAATGGACTTATATTTCATATTCATATATTTCATATATTTTTGGACATGATGGGGTAATAACAAGCATACTCATTTTTCCCCATACTACATATGCTTTTTGCTTAAACTGTTGTCAATTTCTCTAGTCCTCTAAAACTTTTTGAAATGATTTTGCAAGAAAAAATCTATACTTTTAGATGACGGTTTTAAATTACTGCCTGTAATTTACTGAAAAACTTCCATCAATACCATTGAAGAATTATTTTGAATGTACTTAGGCAAACAGTACTAAGATTGGCTTAGTGTATACACAGACTCTGAAAAAATGAATTTAAAATCAATAGTGTTAATATAATAACTTTCCCCATATTCCAAATTGCTGATGCTTCATCTGTTATTAACTCTCCATAGCACACCATGTAATTGTGTACCAGTCACATGCAGTAATTTAATTTGTTTGAAGGATGTGTCATTATTTTGACTGTTATGAATCACTTCCAGACTACTTCATTAAAAAGTAAGTAGCAGATGTCATGGTTATAGTTAAAAAATTTGCTGGTATTGATCTGACTGTACATTAAAGGGCAAACGCTGTACTCGCAACAAACGAAATCTAGTGGGATGATTCTGTTTGGTTCACCTAACCACAGTGTCTGTGGTTAGAAAGTGTGTATTTACTAGGGCTGGGCAAAATATTTGAAAAGGGTATTTCACAAAGTGTGCTAATATAAGTAAAACATCTGTATTAGTGACATTAAACCAATGTGTCCTCTGAAGGACTCAGGTGGCTGGTCTGATGGTGTCTATGGATATATTGCATGCAACATGTAGTCTTTCCAGCAGATCTTCCAGGGAAGCAAAATAGCTGTGCAAGCACACAGAAATGCAACTGGGGCATTTCGCAGTAATTGTGTAAACCTAGATGCAGCTGTGGTAGCATTTTAAGAAAAGGTGCTAATATACTTTGCACTCACTGTCATGTCACATTTCAAATACTTTCCGCAGCCTTTATATTTTTGTTCAGGAAATGCTTAAGCAATACAGTATAAGAATTCCACTGAAATATATTGGATGTAAGTATGTGATAGGATGTTCAGTGCATATCATCAGAATGTGGATAATCTAGTATAATAATTCAGGATTTGCTTTTACAATCCTCAAAGAAAGGCTTTGTTACATAAAATACTTTTTATGAATAGGTTCGCTAAACAAAGTGTCAAAAGAACTTTACTGAGGAGTAAAACATAATCCTCACAATAAATTTGGATCTCATACTGTGGATGTTTTTATTGTTGATCCTTATGGCAAACTGCTATGAACATGGAATTGATTTGGCTAGTGTACAAATGGAATGAATGAAAATGAATGAAGTAAAAGCATGCAGCCTTACTAGAATTTGAAAGCCAAGTCCAGTGAAGATTAATTGAACAGTAGCCATTTTCCTTTAATGTTTAGAGTTGCCCTATCTCAACTTCATAGAGGAACAATACGGAAAGAGCTGCATACAGAACAAATTATTTGTCTTATATTTCTAGCTATACATCAGAATGTCCAATCCTCTTCCTTCATTTGTTACTGAGATTCTTATTTTAAAAGAATAGTGGGGAGAGCCCAAGATTTCTTTTTCACTAGCCTCCAAACCTTATTTGCTCTCTAGTGATGGAAAGCAGCTGTGCCAAGCCCTTAGTTTTAGAACAACTGCAAACCACCTACAAGAATTCAGAAGGAAATTTGTGTGTGAAATAGTCTTATGTCCCTCTGTTTTCTCCTGTTTTAAAACATTTTGGGCCTAAACTAGACAAACTGAAATGCATAATTACAGTGGATGCCAATATTAATAGCACTGAGGAGATAATATTCATTAGGACGACAGCATATGGATAAGTAAAATGTAATCCTTTTCACCCTTGTGATGATCCTGGCAAAAATAACTCTTCCATCCATGCTTGCTGTTAAATAGGAAGATCTTTATTAAGAAGCTTTTTGAAAAATGTGCATTGATTTCTTTAAAAAAAACCTCTAGAGGACTGGTTCATATGATTGCTCTGTTTTTTCTATCCTGAGATGCATTTTCCTTTGCTCTTTTTTTTTTTTTAAAAAAAAGACTTCTTTCATAATTTGGTTCATTTATATACTGTAATTATTTTTGACTGAAGCAAAATAGCACAAAAAAAGACAAAGGTTTGATCTCTCTTAATTTTATTATTTAAAATATGCTATAAACAAGTTAGCAGTTACTTCTTTGTACTGTGTAAATAGCAATTTCCAGTTTTTCCCTTCCTATAGTTACTCCTGACTCATATCCTGAGTTTTTCCTGAGGTTCCCGCAATCCTCGGGACAGACTTTTTATTTTGTGTTCAGGGAATTGCAGCTGAGACAAAAGGATAGGAACTTCCCTTTGCCATTTTACACTTATTCCACATTATTGTGTTGACCTATGATGGAAATTATGCATCTCTTTCTCTACAAAAATTGGCAAGTAAATGAATTTAAGAGTTATATATTATTAAAATATATATAAAAGGGTTTTTAAAAGTTCAATTTAGTAACATTGAGCCTTTGAAACTTTTTTGTAAGTTTAGAAATGCACATTTGTATGTATGTATGTACATATTCATTTATTGGCTAATGTGATGGAATGTACACCTGCAGGTGCAAAGGGGGGAGACTTGGCAACACAGAGCATTCCCAGAAAAGGGCCCAGATTAAGAAACTGCACAGTCCCAAACTGGATATGGGAGGTGAAAGAGGATCAGGGTAGCTACACCTTAGAATCTCTCAGGATATATCTAGTAGGCTAGAAGGTTATAGCTTTAGTTTGGCAAGATTCTGTCCATTGGCTATAACATATAAGCACATCCTTTGGATCTCATTGTCTCGTCTCCGGATTTGGTGCTGGCAGTTACATTGGTAGTCATTCATAAGTTCTAATTGGTCTTAGCAGTCAGTTTACAAATGATTGCTGGACCAGTATCCCATCCCTGTGGCAGATCATTATTAAGAGAGGACTTTCTAGGTGCAGCAGGGCAAAAGGGGGCAGGAATTACCACTAGAAAAGGTACCATGAAAACATGATGCAACTGACAGATAATTATTTCCCTCTTCCTCTGTCCCACTGAAATCAGGTACGAAGAGAAGGTTGGCTTAAACCTGTTTTTGACCTTTATTGAAACATTTATCATTGTTGGCATGGGAAGTAGGCATTTTTTCCCTTTCTAATCGTTAAGGTTTCAAATATTGAAATAGCTCATTTAAACTTTTGTTGTGGGGATAACAAGTCTGTGCTAAGCTGGGGGTTACATAATGAATAGTGCATAAGTGAATAAGCCAGTGTTTGTTTCTACAGTATATTATACTATGAACTCTGGTTAATGAAAGCAATTATAGAAAAGCTGATAAAGTTAACAGTCACACATAATCCAATCCTAGGTTTTTAAAGCTATGGTTTGTTGAAATAGTCTTGACCTGGTTTGCACATAATGCTAAGCTGGGACCTTTCTGGGGGTGGGATAAGGTGTGTATGTATGTATTGTTTTTTTAGACAAGCCCTATCACTGAAATTAATTGGGGATATAGTTTTTCTTATGTGGAGTGACTTACTGTAAAGATACTTTGATGTTTAAATCCCAGAGGCCAATGTATGATGATGGGAATTTCAGCAATAAAACTAAAAATAACTTTGATGAAAATAAAAAAGTGGTTTGAGGACAATATGTTGCCTGTACTAAACAAAAGAGGCAGATGGAATCTAAGCATTGGTGAATGAGTTTTTATTTGGCCTGACATGTTTTTGAAAATGTATTCCTTTTAAAGGGAACGTCTGAAATGGCCTTGGACTAATTGATGGGTGTGCTCTGTAAAACTGAAATGAGTGCCCTTGAAAAAGGAATAGTTGTTCTTAATAGGTTGGTCTAAATAAATACTTGGTATTCCTCACTCTCTTTTTTGACTACTTCAGTGCCTACTTTTCTCTTTCATCATTTATCCCGCACCAGCCATAGTGTGGCTTATTTCACATAATTTGGTTATCTTCATCGTTCCATGGTCTGCAGTTTTTTATAGCCTGTTATTTGAATTGTTGCACATTGAAAAACATAATACACATATTTCTTTTGTATTCTGTTTTCTCTAAGGAAAAAAGGCAACACATATTGTTTCTCAAAGTTCCAAAGAATGCATACTTTGCAACCTATAGGATGTAAACTTTGAGGCAAGTTTAGGCAAACTTTTTATGGAACAAAAACAAACTTTGGTCATTATTTGCCAACAGACAATTTTACATTCAGTAAAATTCAGTCCTCAGCAATGTGTGGGATAATAATATGCAGCTGTTAGGCTTTTATAAAGGTATCTAAGTATATTAAGTATTCTGAAATCTTTAAGTACAGAATGCTTAAGATTGTGTGTGTTACATTATGTATTTGATGCATATATTACCCAACATCTCACATTTGGTGCATTTCAAACAAGACCATATGTAACGAAAGCATGCACAGTCATTAAGTGCATTACTTAGTCTTTAAGATGCTATAAAACTCCTGAGTACTTTTTAATTTAATTAACACTTTAACAACTTTATGTATGTGCCTTTTGGGTGCTACTCTCCTCCCCCCCCACACATGCCTTTAGAATTGGAAGAACAGGTTTCTCACTTCTTGTTTTTAAGCCATGTAGCAGGTAACTCAGATACCATCTCATAAGCATATATAAAATGTTTTTCCATTGAACAGAGTTAATGTACACACAGACACACACTTTCTCCACTCCTAATAGCAATAGCACTTAGAATTATATACTTTATAGCACTTTCTGAAATGGTTTACAGTGTAGCATATTGCCCTCAACAATCTGGGTCTTCATTTTACCAACCCTGGAAGGCTGGAAATCTGAATCAACCTTGAGACGGTCAGGATTGAACTCCTGGCTGTGGGCAGAGTTAGCCTGCAATACTGCATTCTAACCACTGCACCACCACATATGTAATAAAAAGAATTAGTTGCTTTTGATGGTAGCATATAACACATTGTATGTGTTGTAGTCAACAAATGTTACATTTGTCCTAATATTAATATTCTTTGAAGAATAATTTTGAAGTTGTTAATTTTTGACTTTCTCAACTTTTATTCATATACATATGTTTTGTCTGGATATTTATTAAAAATGATTGTATGATTTCTATAGGAGAGTAGGGTCTCCTATAAGTTGGTAGTTGTTGTTCTTCAGATCATGAGTATCTCATATTGTTGAGATTTTGGTGACTCACCATAAATCATTTTGAAAGTGACAAAGAATATGTCACTATAACAATATTCTGTTCTACCTTTTATTATACATGTTTTAATTTGTTCTGTTGCTGTATAATATCTAAGTAAGAATTCATATAATAATAATTTTTTATTTTGCGGTCACAGACCAAAATACAAGTGCAACAAAAGAAAACACAAGAAAAATATAATCACAAACAATTAACACCAGAAGCCTTGGCTAAGGGGAATTACAACGTTCTCCTCTAATAGTTACAGCTCTTAAAAGAAATTTAGAAACCTGAGAAGTAATATAGGAGGAGCCACCCCCTAGACAATATAAAACCAAATTACTAACATTAGAACCAGAGGGATCAATTCCAAGGAGAGGCAATAATTTAATTCTGGCTGTATTATACATAGGGCAGTATAATAAGACATGCTCCACAGTTTGAACTTCAGCACTATAACAGGGGCATAATCGCTCACTAAACGGGATCCTCTTGAATCGCCCGTCGAGTAGTGCTGAGGGCAGACATTGAAACGGGCTAGGGAAAGGACTCTTTCTATACTTGGGGATGGTTAGAGTATAGAAATAAGAGGCCATCCTCAATCCATAATTATTAGAATGGCTAAAGATCAAAGGGGAGCAGGTTTTGTTTGCTCTGGCTCTTAAGTATTGCAAATCTACGTCCACAAGCCATTGGACTACCCTAAACTGGGCGTCCTTAAGACCATAATCTCCCAGAGCATCCCCCGTAAAACCTAGCAAGTGGAGTTTCTTCATCAGCTCCCTCTCCCAACAAGAAGTATGAGAGTCAGCAAACACCAAGAAGAAGTAGCTACCAGGGGCTGCCGAAAAGAGCACCCGAAACCACCATTTGAAGGTGGTAATTCACGCAATGCATTCGACTGAATGAATGCCCAGTTCCAGGTACATCGAAGCAAATCTAACACAGGGAGGAAGACCCAGAAGTTTCCTAAGAAAAACAGCCTGGGTACTTTCAGTACAATCCTTGAAGCCTCGCATCCATATGGGAATTCCATAAAGAGTTTGGGCCAGGGTTTTGGCTTGATAAACGCAGAGCAGAAGGAATAAACTGGCCTCCTTGGGTTAAAAAAAAAATCTTATAATCTGCTGATGGCTACAGGAGGCCGAATTCAGCACCTGGGTTCGATGATTAGTCCAAGCACCAGTATTCTGAAATTGAATACCTAAATACTTAAAATGGAAAACCTGCCTAACAACATTACCATTGATAGCCCAGTTGTATAATTTCTGGGCTCTAGAGAATACCAATACTTTGGATTTGTCATAATTAATAGACAAATGGTTCTCAGCACAGTAGGACCCAAATGCAGAAAGTAATCTTTTTAGACCGAGCCTTGATTGTGATAGAAGGACCGCATCGTCAGCATAAAGAAGAAGCGGAATCTTCGTATTTAACAACTTTGGGGCATGGGACTCAATGCATTCAATATAAGAGGCCAGGTCGGATAAGAATAGATTAAACAGAAGAGGGGCCAAGACACAACCCTGCCTAACTTTGCTCTCAATCGGGATAGGATTTGAAAGTTCTCCCTGCAAGCCGCACCTGACCTGGCTAGAGGTCTGGTTATACAAAGATCTGATTAAGAACAAAAGACGTCTTCAATAGAACTTTTGTGCAATTTTGACCACAACAGTTCCCTGGGGACTGAGTCAAACACTGCCTTTAAATCAATAAAAGCAGTAAAGAGTTTGCCACCTGGTGTAATAGCATAGTTATCAACCAGGTGTGCTAGGACAAAACAGTGGTCCAATGTGGCACAGCCCACTTTAAACCCAATCTGCTCTGCACCAATAATGTTAGACTCCTCAACCCAAGTGA
Source organism: Bothrops alternatus (assembly GCA_034064705.1). Lineage (NCBI taxonomy): Eukaryota > Metazoa > Chordata > Lepidosauria > Squamata > Viperidae > Bothrops > Bothrops alternatus. Next base: position 17,212,876 of record JARGCV010000112.1, on the reverse strand, counting down.
GGAGTCTACGTTGAAGATATTTAGCATACAATTTCCCAATGATGGAAAGCAGGCTTATAGGGCGATAATCGGCAGGGTTGTTCCTGTTTCCTTGTTTAAAAACTGGAATAATAATTGCTAGACTCCAAGAGATAGGAATCTTACCAGAGGAATTAATATGCGTGAAGAGTGTTGCCAAAAGAGGAATCCACCACTCGGGGCTAGATTTTAGCAAAATGGGGGGTATAGCATCGGGGCCAGGGGCTTTGCCTGACTTAAGTTCTGAGATAAGCTCAGCAATTTCAGCATGAATCATGGGTTGCCATATAGGAATTGCAAGAGGCAATTGTGATCCAAGCTCGGTCGAAATTATTGAAGCCTGAAAGATTGACAAAAAATGATTTTTCCAATCTATGTTAGAAATACAGCAGAGAAGGAGTTCTTGGTAATCAGAGAGAGAGCTGGTAACAATTTGCCAGAATAGTCAGGTGTTCTTCTGCTGGATAGAGAAGAGAAGTAAATCCCACTTCTCTCTCTCTCTCTCTCTCTCTCTCTCTCTCTCTCTCTCTCTCTCTCTCTCTCTCTCTCTCTCTCTCTCTCTCTCTCTCTCTCTCTCTCTCTCTCTCTCTCTCTCTCTCTCTCTCTCTCTCTCTCTCTCTAGCCCTCTTTTTCTTAACAATTAGCCCTTTATACTCCCGCTTCAGGCGGTAATAGTCCTCTGGTGGGCGTTTGTCCCCACGGTTACGGTAAAGCAAGTAAACCCAGTTAATCTGGTTCCTAAGCATCAGACATTCTTTATCAAACCAGGAATTGCTTCTTAAGTGATATGGACCCCTTGACCTATAATCGGCTCCTAGCTCCCTTTGAACACTATTAATTAGTGATTCAAAGGCCAAGATTGTCTCTGAGCCACTACTTGTTAGAACCTGATTATAAAGGCTAAGACATTCCGGAGATGATAAAAAGGAGTGGAACTTTCTTTCGGTATTAGAAGACCATTTGATCCTCTTTATATAGAAGGCCGCATGGGGATCCAATATCTGGGGGCCTTTAGTTAAGTGTATATTTGAGGAAAGCCCAATAATTGTAACCAGGGGGTGATGATCGCTCTCCGTGCGGCAGTCCACATAGAAAGCATGGACTGCCTTTCTTAGTAACTGAGAAACCAGCACAAAATCAATAATGCTACTCCCACGTGAGGAACTAAAAGTAAACTCACTGACTAGATCACCTGGGGTACTCCCGTTAAGGATTATCTTGTTATGTTGGGATGCTAAAAGTGCTAACTGAATACTAGCAAAATTTGTTAGTTCATCCTTAGAATGTCTAGCTGAAATCTTATGGCCTATTACCTGAAGGATTTCTTGGGAGTAAAGTGCCTCAATCGATGGAGGAACTTTGACTCCCAGTCGGGCATTAAAGTCACCCCCTATAACGGTGTATAGCCATGGAAATTTTGTTTCAATACAAGTAATATAGTTCTCCAGTTCATCCCACTGAGCCTTAATGTCGGCTTGCCTCACCATCGGAGGGAGATAGACTTTAAACACTAGCAATTTGCTGAGTCCTCTCTTAATTAGGAGCGCCATAGCTAAAGAGCCACAGGGGGACAGCTCCACTGTCTCCACCTTTAAAGAGGTAGAGACCAAACAAGCCAAACCACCCTTGGGTCTTTCCGTTGCCGATTGTTTGATGGTGGCCAAGGAGGTGGCCGTAAACTCTGTAAGGGATATCTTATCACATGCCCAAGTCTCCTGAAGCAGAACCACATCAAATGCCTGAATATAGTTGGTAAATTCTATAGTACCACACCTTCTCCCCCAACCTGCTAGGTTCCATGAAAGACATTTAAGAGTACAGAGGGGGGTTGCCAAATTTGATAGTCATTCTACATAATTAATTTTTTCAAGGGAGCCCTTCTGGTCCAAAAAGATACACCCGTTATTAAGAGGCAGTGTCACCCTCATGGGGGATAAAGGCAGGGAAGGGGGGAAGGGAGGCGAACCTTGTTCATGGGGCTGTAGAACTCTAAATGCACTCCAGTTCGTACTTGTAGCATTAGTTGGATGCTTGGGTGGCAAGCATTCAGTGGCATCAGCAGACAGGGTCTGAGAGAGCCCACGATCTTCATATTGACGAGTTAGACATCCTGGAAAAAGGGCCAGGGGAACTTCCACTGATGAATCGATATGGGCTCCCTGTAATCCAGTGAAATCCTTATCAGATAATGAGAGACTCCAAAGCTTGGCTTTAACTGCAGCCAGACGCTTAATAATTTGGGCCCTTTCTGAATGTAGGAGCACACGAAAGGAGTCGAAGAGCTGTATCTCCTCCTGGTTCCAGAAATTATCTTGAGATAAGTCAGTCACATGAATAGATGGAATCCCAGAGTCACTGGCCTGGGGCTTATTCGCTAAGAAACCTTGAATACCCTGGGCTGATGTCGCTTCTTTTGAGGCCATTTCTTCCCAGCTGATCAAATCAAGGCAAGGATCCTGAAGAGATGTTACTCACTGAGGGGGTTGGTTGGATTGACAGTAGGAAGATCAGTCAAAACCCCATCAGAGAGGGCACCATCAGGAGATTTTACAAGCATAGATGTATATTTAGTAGATGGACTAATATCAGAAATGACGTTCAAGGTTGGCATATTAACATGTGCTACTGAAGATCTTTTAGGGGCAGTAATTCTCCTAACACTCACAGGTGGTCGATTACTTAAAAGAGACTTAGTCGACATATCTTTGAAGACTCTTCTTGGCAAAATGCCGAAAAATCTTAGTAGAGATCTTCTCCTGAAGAATAGTTTGGGGGTGTTAGAATTGTCAAAACTAAGTAACATTCGAGTGCAGTATATAGAGGAGGGTAAATATTCAACCTTCTTCAAATCATCAGCTTCCAACCCCAATAGCTGTAGTATATGACCCCTTGCCAGCTGTATTGAGCCCCAGCGCGGCAAGTAGCCGTTAACAGGATTAATATTTAGGGCCACCTGTTTTGGCTGTAAAACCAGGTGACTGTGTGCATCTAGGGAAATGGAGTTTGAACTGTTGATAGGGTTACATTGAGCAGATCTTTTGCTGAGGCTTGACAGGGGAGGCCCTGCTACCGCATCGGGATGCCGAGCAGCCGTCCTAGCACTACCACGGGCAACCCAAGAAACCAAACAATTTAGGGTACTTATTATTTTATCAAGCTGGAGCTGTATGTTCGCTGTTGTATCTGCAACCAGGAAACATTGCTGAGCCAGAGGTTCTGTAAGGGTGGGCTCTTTTAAAGATTGATTGGGGACTGTAGCTTTAGGGGAGCCTTTGTTCTCAACTTGAGGGGTGACACCCTCAACCATTGAAGGATCGCCATGACCGGCAGCAGCCAGTAAAAAATGAACTGGAGTTTTCAAACAAAGAGGCTGAGCCAAAACAAAGTCTTCCATCTTGGATTGCTTCAAAGAAGGTTGAGGAACCAGGTCAGTAAGGGATCTGCACCTTTTCTTTGTCTTCATTGTGTTAAATAACACAATAAAGGAGCAGCAGTGTAATATAACAAGAGACTAATCCTCAAGACAAGTCCTGGATCCAAAAAAGCCAAGGGCCAAGAGTCAAGAACAAGAAAGTCCCGATGCAAACAATAGCAAGGCTTCTCACAAGTAAGGCAAGAATCCTACCCTCCCGCCAAAGCAGGGAGTAGGGAGTGAATAAAAAAATCACAAAATAGTAAAATAGTAAAAAGAAAATACTAATAAAAAATGGTAAAAAGTAGTAGGTAAATAAATAGCTCAAATAAAAATCACTCAAAACTAGAAAATACTAGGTTTCCTGACAAAGCAGAAAAACCTATATAGCAACAACAAAAAGCAGCAGCAAGACATTCCCATAGCTGAGGCCCAGCTCGGGATATAAAAAATACAGCTAAAATATAGCTAACCCGAAGCTGAAATATAGCTGAGAGTGGATTAAGTGGATTAGTGACCACACTGCATAAAGTTTCAAAAATGTAAGAGATTTAAATTTAAGAAAATTGAAACAGTAAGTTGGTTTAATCTAGGTTAAAAGCAGAGAGCCTACTTGCCTGCAGTTCATATATATATGCCCTAACACTGGTCTGGATTGTGTATGAGCATTACAAATTGTGACATTTTTCTTAATATCCCAATTTTTAAGATCAGATTTTGTAGGTACATCAACTATTAATTGTATAATTTCAGTAATTGTCCTTATCTACTTACTAATATCTCTTTTGAAACTGTACCTTTGTTTTAAATAAATACATATATAAACAAAAGAAAAAAATAACTTGGGAAAATTGCAGCTTTTATCAATTTTATTTTAACTTCTTTATTGATTGTTGTGTACTGCCCACAGTCATTGGATGTCTGATGGCATACAAGCTTATTACATCATCACCATCATCAGATGAAAATCACAACTTCTCCAACATGATAGATGTAGCATCCATTGGTGGGTAATCTCAGCCTTCCTGCTCAGTTGAGACTAAAACCAAACTTTAGCCACGCCTCCCTTGGGCAGTCCTTTCCCCAGTTTTGTCTTAGTCTCAGCTCAGTAGGACACAAAAATTTGTAGCTCCTCAGTTAGGCTAATTCGAAATAATTCAAACCTTTTTTCCAATATTCAACAGATAGGTTTTTTATTTGTTTTCAGAATAGTTTTAGTCATTGTATTTGTAGTAGATCCAGTTAAAGGGGAATTTGCTCATAATTAGAGCTTCGTTCCCAGGAGGCCTGCGTGGCCTCAGAGGCCCAATTCAGGCCGTGTGGGAGAGCAGTTTCTACAATTTACAACTGCTTTAAGATAGCGGAGAGTTAGGAGCGAAGGAAAATGAAGTCTTCAGCTTCACAGCCTTGGAATCTGAGCAACCGATCGGGCTGCAGCCTGCCTGCCTCGTGGCCACGAGGCTCCGACTTCACTCGGATCGCAGCGGGAGCTGCGTTGCTAAATCGCAAGTTCTTGTAGCCTTATAGGTGATCAGGGGAAAAAGAACTACAGGCTTTCTATATTTTCCTTGGAATCTGGATTGGAATAACTTGTGGAATCTTGGTTTAGTCTCGGTCAGATCGCCATTTCAGGCGGCAGAAGGATAGTGGCCGCCATTTTGTTTTTGCTCACTGGGTGTGGCTGCCATTTTAAGGCAACGTGAATTGAGGCCTAGTTCAGGCCGTTTCTTTGTCAAGGAGCCTCTTTGCTAGGCTCAAAGACAAGGGGGGGGATTTTGGATATTCTTCATATTGTTGCTACAAGGAGTCAATGGGAAGGAGTTAAATCCTTAATTAGGACCAGAGTATTTCTCTTTTACATACTATGACTGATACTTCTGAGGGAGAGTTTTATGAGACCTGTTCCCTTTTAGCTCGCGACGCTGTGCCTCAGGGCCTGAACAGACAGTGTTAGTGAGCTGTCTGGCTGTTTGTTATTGCGGTTGTGCTGGGCGTGGGAAGCCTCCCTCCCGGGCAACTTGATCTGCGTATTTCCCCCCATTCCTGGGCTTCTCCTGTCTGGAATGTCTAGTGCGCAATGGCAGATGGTGATACTCCTCAGACATCGCAGGGTTCTGATGTTCCCCCCACTCAAGCTAAACGCAGACCTTCTGATTTGGGCATGGGGGAAAAGAAAAAAGCTAAAACCAAGCATTTAACTGCCAAAGAACCCTCCAAAGCTTCTGAGAGAGAGGCCTCGAGGAGGCATCAGGCATTGGAGAGAGAATTCTCCAAAGCCCAAAGGCTCAGGTCCAGCGAAACTGAAGTGGTTCCCCTTGTTTCGTTGGACATCTCACCATTTGAGCCTCCATTAGTGCCATCTTTCCAAGCCTCCAGAACTTGGTCTCCTCAAGGGGGAACTGAGCAGGTTGGTCTCCCTCCCCCTTCTATTCCTCCCCCTCCCCCTCCTATTCCTTCTGTTTCTTCTGCTACCATTTCTCCACAGGCTCCTGAAACCTCCACAGTTAGTGTTGGTTCCGCGGAACAAGTCTTATGGGCACAACAGTTTCAGTCATTTATGCACCAGGCCTTTGATCAATTCATGGCATCTTCCATGAGTCAAAGGGCCTCGCAGATTCCACCACCTCCTCCTCCTTTGTCCGTAGGCCATACTGGCCATATCCAGTCAGCAGGCTCAGGTATTTCTGAGACTTCCTCTCAGTTGGGTGAAGCAGAGTCTGTAGACCTGGAGACTACTGACATCCCAATGTCAGAAGATGAAGAGGTGGTTCCTGACCCTCCTACATCGAGTCTCTTTGATCCTTCCCTGTTTAGGTCACTATTGTTAAAGGCCTGTACCATGGCCAACTTGGTGACAGAACAGGAACCTAAACCATCCACCTCTGCTGCACAGGAGTCTAATCCATTGTTTGCGGTACAGGTTGTGGAGGAAAAACAGGTCCCTTGCCTGGTTGTTTTCCGCACTACGGTGGAGAAGCAGTGGACTTCTTTGGCCACTCTTGCCCCAACAAACAGCATGGAAAAGAAGCTCTTCAATGTTTCATCTACATTTTCTTCCCTCCTAGAGGTTCCTACAGTAGATGCTCCTTTAACCTCACTGTTCTCCACATCCATGGTTTCTGGAGATATGGTGGAAAATCTCAAAGCGGAGGACAAAAGGTTCGAGTTTTCTCTCCGCAGGGCCCACCAGGCTTTGGCCTGAGCAATCAAGGCGTCGACATCCTCGTCGTTTTTCGCGAGGACTTCCATTATGTGGCTCCGTGAGTTACAAGCTCTTATTTCCCTGGATCAGGTACGTGCACAGCAGACCTTAGGTAAACTGGTAGCTGCAGCAGAATATATGGCTGATGCATCTCTCCATTCAACTAAGTATTCCGCTAGATCTATTGCAGCCACCGTAGCTTCTCCAGCTCTGGAGATGGAGAATCCACCAATGGGCGTAGACTGTATTCCTGCCCAATCAGATCAAGACAGCCAAAGTTGCCACACCCGTCCTGGACCATAGAGATCCCAGTCTTGACTTGATCTTGCCCAGGACAGACGTGCAACTTTGGTTCTTAGGCAGGTACAGTCCTCCATTGGTGGATTTTCAGATTCAGTAGCTTAGAAGTGCTGCATTCAGCACAAAATTTGGATTTACTTACAATTCGATCTAAATTCAGGAATATTATAAAAAACCAAATTTACAGCAAATTCCTGATTTGGGGGGGGGAAGACAAAAGACTGAGGGTACAGGAAGGGGCTCTTTCCTTTCTCCTCTTCTACCCTTCTCCCCACCTTTTACCAGTGATCCCTTCCTAAAACACCTAACCTGCCTCCTTCCCTTAACAAACTTGCCTGGCTGTTAGTCTCCAGCTGTTTTAGCTCGGAGCCTGCGGCTGCAGCTCCGATCCATTTATTTGCATCGGTGGGGGGGGGAGAGGTTTTTTCTTTGTTCCTCGTGAATCGCGGAACTCCTAACGAGCCGATTGAAGCTGCGGCTGCAGCTTAGGCATTTCTTATCTGGGAAGCCCGGGCTCTCCGATCGTCTCTCCCTGTAAGCAGGCGCACGCGCCAAACAGCTACTGCGAAACAGCTGTTAAGCGTCCAGAAAGCGGGACGAATATTCAGCCAAGGCTTTTTTCGTCTTTTTGTTTGTTTCTCTGGCTGGAGTCACGAATCTCCCCCAGGGGAGGGCTAGTGATACACAGCAAGTTTTGGCCTCCAAAATCACTTCAGACCGGGCAAGCTCAAACGTTAGTCGAGCAGCCGCCATCTTGGACCTCGTGGTTCCAGCGTTCTACGACACGTTCAATAGTGAAAAGGAAAATTGGAGGAAGGGGCTCCTTCCTCCTCACCCCTAAGTTTCTGTCTGACGAAGGTGATTCATTGGGGTTGGTAATCTCACTAGATCATTAGGAGGAACTTTTCAGTTCTCCGTCGTTGAAACGGCCTCCAGTTTGAGATGGCCGCCATTTTGTTTAACAGACAGCCTTCCACACTCACAACTGTTACACTTGGTTGAACATTGGATTTCTGGCTCCTTTTTGAACAGGATTGGGGTCTTAATTGGACTTTCCCTGCACTATATTTACATTAGTACATGTTATCTCCTTGTCAGCACTCTTATTGGCCTTTTCAAGCTTGGTGTCTTCTGGGTTTACCTTGCTCACACTGGCTCATCTTGTAATTGAACTCAGTCTTCATTAACAAATTATCTGGATTCCAGGCGTACCTCATAGTGCATTTGTTCTTATCCTCAACAGCCCTAGCCGGGTTCCAGGCGCACCCTGTAGTGCGTCTGTTCTTATCCGTGCATTGATACCGCTGGGTTCCAGGCGCCCCCACTAGTGCGTCTGTTCTTATCCAGTGTATAATACTCTCTGCATCTCAGGGGCCCCCTATCGTGCTCCTGCAGTATCAGAGAATGGAGGAGTCTATGTCTACCTCAAAGGGCACTTTACCATCCTCCTCGGCCTCAGTTGGCCATACTTCTCCTGGCCTGGTGAGCGCAGACAAGCCTGTGGCCAAAAGCATGGACAAAACCTCCACCAAGGCTTCAAAGAGGTCAGTAAAGCAGGCCAACCGGAGACACCAAGCACTGGAAAAGGAATTTTCCAAGGCTCAAAAGAGGGCCAGGAGTGAGACCTCCCAGGCGGAGGGGTTGGCCTTGGACCTACCATTAGGACCACCAACCTCTCCCTTGGGCATTTGGTCGACAGGAGAGTCTTTTCATTCCCCTGCACAGAGTGCGAGTGGCACAATTCTTCCGGTTCCCCAACCCACGACTTCAAGGGCTCATCATGGAGTCCCAGAAACGACATTCACCCCTACTGCAGCCGGTCTCCGACCACCTGAACCTGTTCTCCCTATGGAGGACCGTCTCGCCTTCTTGATAGCGCAGCCGGTTGACCGCGCTGTTGAGGCCAGGGCTCAGGCCTCTAGTTCAGGACCTGTCCCCTCTCCAACTACGCGCCAAGCGGCCCCTCAGACCTACTATGCCCCACCTTCCCCATCTGGGTCTACCTGCTCTGAGGGCTCATCTATTCAGACACATGACATTGAGCAAGAGATCCCAATGTCTGAGGAGGAGGAGCCTCCCCCAGAGGCCCCCTCCTTCAGCGGTCTCTTCAACCCTTCCTTTTTTGTCACATTGCTCTGTAAGGCCACGTCAACAGCCCATTTAGGTCCTGATCCTTCGGCATCAACAACCACGGTCTCCCCAGAATCAGAGGTGGACCCAAACTTCACCAAACCGGTGACTACTCAGCATCGCATCCCTTGCCCTTCCATGTTCTTGAATGTGATAAAGAAACAATGGACCTCTCCCGCTTCAGTTCCTCTTCCAGGTACTACTGATAAGAAGTTATACAATGTGGCTAAGGACTTGGAGAAGGCCCTGGAAGTGCCTGCGGTGGACGAACCAGTTGGACCACTAGTATCTCCCGCTGCCATTCCTGGCGATGTCTCTGAGGACCTCAAAGCAGAGGACCGTAAGTGCGAACTTACCTATCGCAGGACGCACCAGGCTGCTGCATGGGCCATTAGGGCGGCCACTTCAGCCTCTTTTTTCAACAGGTCCGCTCTCCGCTGGCTCAGACAACTCCAGGCCCGTATTCCAGCGGAGGATATCCGTACACATCAGGATCTTAGTAAGATGGTGGCGGCCACAGAGTACATGTCAGATGCCACTCTCCAGGCTGCCAGGTTTTCCTCCAGGGCTATTTATTATTTATTTATTTAGATTTCTATGCCGCCCTATTCCAAAAACTCAGGGCGGCTTACAACATGGATACTCACAAGAAGAAATCTAACATTAAAATACATTGTAAAAACCCCTTAATTAAAAACCAATCATCCAAAGACAGACATGCAAACAAACATACACTGGCTGGGGCAAGGTGTTAACTGCCCCAGGCCTGTCGGCAAAGATGTGTCTTCAATAATTTGCGAAAGGCGGAGAGGGTGGGGGCAATACGGATATCCGGGGGAGTTGATTCCAGAGGGCCGGGGCCGCAACAGAGAAGGCTCTTCCCCTAGGTCCCGCCAGGCGACACTGTCTAGCTGACGGGACCTGGAGAAGGCCGACTCTGTGGGCCCTAACCGGTCGCTGGGTTTCATGGGGCAGCAGACGGTCCCGTAAGTAACCTGGTCCGATCCCATGTAGGGCTTTATAGGTCATAACCAACACTTTGAATTGCGTTTGGAGACCAATTGGCAGCCAATGCAGCTTGCGGAGTGATGTTGAAATATGGGCATTTCTAGGTAGGCCCAATACTGCTCGCGCAGCTGCATTCTGCATTACCTGAAGTCTCCGAACGTTTTTCAAAGGTAGCCCCATGTAGAGAGCATTGCAGTAGTCGAGCCTCGAGGTGATAAAGGCATGAGTGACTGTGAGAAGAGACTCCCAGTCCAAACAGGGCCGCAGCTGGTGCACCAGGCGAACCTGGGCAAATGTCCTCCTCGCCACAGCCGAAAGATGATGTTCCAGATTTAACTGTGGATCGAGGAGGACACCCAAGTTGCGGACCTTCTCTTAGGGGGTCAAAAACTCCCCCCCAGGGTGATGGACGGACAGATTGAATTGTCTTTGGGAGGCAAAACCCATAGCCACTCCATCTTGTCGGGGTTGAGTTTGAGCTTGTTAGCACCCATCCAAACCCTAACAGCCTCCAGACATTGGCACATCATTTCCGCTGCTTCACTGAAGTGACATGGGGTGGAGATGGCGTCTAACGTAACTGGTCGCCGGATGCTGTGGTTGAAGCACTGGCAGGCAGACGCCAAGTCTAAATGGCGTCTTTCGGCCGCCCCATACCAGGGAGGTAAGTTGTTTGGGGATGCGTTGAATTCTTATTTAACTGAGAACAAGGATAAACGCAAAGTCCTTAACCACCTCATTAAGAAGGCGGACAAACGGCCTCCTTATTACCAAAGGCGGCAACCATTTTGTGCGGGAGCTAAGTACAATGACTCTCGACCTATACGTTCCTTTCCGACCAGACAGGACCGGCAAGAGAGACAGCCCGACAGCCCGACTGACAGGCTTAGGCAGCACTTTCAGGGCAAACAGCCCTTTTGAGGCAGTGGCCGGCCATCCGGCAGATCCAGGTGATTCCCCAGCGGCTCCTCCCATAGGGGGCAGGATTTCCCTCTTCGCCCACCAGTGGGAGGCTACTGCCACAGATGTGTGGGTGATAAATACCATTTGCCACGGTCTGTTCCTTGAGTTCATTTCCAAGCCTCCCTCCCATTTTCTTTCTTGTTCCTACCCGTGGAGCCGAATAAAACAGATTGATGAAGCCGTTCAACATCTGCTAAGTATACGGGCCATAGAACCGGTGCCAGTGGACCAGAGGGGTCGGGGATTTTATTCCATCCACTTTGTTGTTCCAAAGGCGTCAGGGGGATGGAAAGCCATCTTAGACCTCAAAGGGCTGAACTTTCATCTGGCATATCGCAAATTCAAAATGCAAACACTCCGCTCCATTTTGAGAAGCGTGAGAAAAGGAGACTTCCTAACATCCATCGACTTACGGAAGCCTATCTTCATATCCCCATCTCTCTTGCCCACCGCCGGTTCCTAAGGTTTGCATACAAGGGGCGCCACTTCCAATACAAGGCGCTTCCGTTTGGCCTCTCATTAGCTCCCAGGGTCTTTACCAAAATCCTGGCGGTCCTGGCAGCTCATTTAAGAATGATGCCAGTCAGAGTCCAATGTTACCTGGACGACATACTAATCCAATCCTCGTCCATTCAGTCCACCAGGACAGACCTCAAACTAGTAATAGTTACTCCAGGACCACGGTTTTTCCATAAACTTCCCCAAAAGTCACATGGTCCCCACAACCGGGCTGTTACACCTCGGGGCCGTCATAGACACAGTACAGTGCAAGGTGTACTTATCACAGGAACGTCAAAACAGCATAAGACAGTCAATCAGGAGATTGCACAGGGGTCGGTCAGTAACATTGGTCAGTCTCTCCCAGCTTTTAGGCAAGATGGTTTCAGCCATTGCAATCATTCCCTGGTCCCGGCTTCACTCCAGGGAACTACAGTGGTTCATGCTCCCCTTTCAGAGGCAGAACCTCAGTGCTTCCCAACGACGGACAAGCCTACCAGCACAGGTGATACGTTCTCTCAGGTGGTGGCAATCACCCGCCTTGCTCAAAGGAGTAAGTTTCAGGGAACCAGATCGGATGATACTCACTACCGATGCCAGCCTGTTCGGCTGGGGGGCACACCTGAAGTCACACTGGGCTCAGGACCATTGGTCTCACTCAGACCTTCGCCATAACATAAATTGGCTGGAACTACGGGCCATACATCCAGCCCTGCGCCACTTCCACAGCCGGGTGAAGGGGCGTCACATATTGGTCCTCACGGACAATGTGGCTGCCAAGGCTCATGTGAACCATCAAGGGGGCACCAGATCTCAGTCTTTGCTGACCGAGATGCTCCTACTGGGCTCTTGGGCAGAACACAATCTGGCCTCCACCCAGGCCGACCTTCTGAGCAGAGCCACGGTGGATCACTCGGAGTGATGCCTTCACCCGAGAGTCTTCCGAGAGATATGCCAACGCTTCGGCCCCCCACTCGTGGACCTCTTTGCGTCCCCGAGCAATGCTCATCTGGCCCGATTCTTCTCCCGGTTTCCGTCTTGGGGCAGAACAGATGGATGCTCTTTGGAGCCCATGGCCACAAGGTCTACTCTACGCCTTCCCTCCACTACCGCTTATTCCGGCGGTGGTCCGCAAGCTTCTTCGGGAGCAAGCGGAAATACTTTTAGTGGCACCTTATTGGCCGAGGAGACACTGGTTCGCCAATCTGATGAATCTGTCCCTAGCAGACCCTTGGCGGATTCCTCCGGAACGGGTCTCTCTCAGCCAGGGGTCAATTCTTCATCCGGATACCCAATGGCTCCAGTTAGCCGTTTAGCACTTGAGTGCTCTCTCCTAACGCAGGAGCTATGCTCACTGGGAGTCATCGCTGTCATCCAGGCCTCTTGCCGCCCTTCCACAAACCGGATATATGAGGCCACGTGGAAAAATTTTCCAAGCATGGTGCTCAGGTCGTCACCTATCTCATTCTGAACTCACGATTCCCTATATTCTGGACTATCTATTGCAGGGCCTGCAGAAGGGACTGGCCATAAACACGCTGCACAGACAAATTGCTGCTCTCTCCACGGTTCTCTCCTGCGACTCGACAGCGTCCCTGGGGCATCACCCCTTGATTCGCTTATTCATTAAAGGGGCTTCTAATACCAGGCCTCCTACGGTACACAGATATCCATCATGGGAACTACCTAGGGCCCTTAGGGCTCTTACGAAGTCTCCCTTTGAGCCCTTGAGAACCTGTGACATCCACTACCTGTCCCATAAGGTAGCATTTCTGGTAGCAATCACGTCGGCACGCCGTATCTCTGAATTAGCACTTTCAATGAGGGATGACCTGTGCATTGTTCATTAGGATCGCGTGGTCCTTCGACTAGACCCTACCTTTATCCCAAATGTCAACTCTCTGTTCCATAGGTCCCAGGAAATAGTGCTGCCGGATTTTTGCCCCAACCCAACCCATGCACTGGAACGGCAATGGCATAGCCTGGATGTACGCAGGGCACTTAGATATTATATTTCACAGACGGCAGCCTTCCGCAAATCGGAAGTCCTCTTTGTATCCTTCCATTCTTTCTTCAAGGGGCGGAAGGTTTCCTCTTCCACAATTGGCAGGTGGATTCGGGCGTGCATTGCAGGGGCATATCAAGCTGAGTCATTGCCGACTCCACAACGAATTACGGCTCACTCTACAAGGAGTGCAGCCACCTCTTCAGCATGGGTCACCTAGGCGTCCATCGAGGACGTTTGCAGGGTGGCTACATGGTCTTCACCATCTCCTTTCATACAACATTACAAAATTGATAGGTTTGCCTCAGCAGAGGCTTCCTTCGGCAGGAGAGTTCTCCAACAGGTTTTAAGTCAAAGTGCCACACCGGACCGGTCTACTACCCACCCTCAGGGACAGTAGGCGTTATCTTACCTGAACACCTTTTCTCAGCACGGAGATGGAGAATCCACTCCCACCGTGTAGGTCATCTAGGCCTAGGGTCAGCTTTAGTTTCATGAGCCACAATGTCTTGCTGTCAGTCAATGGCTACGCTCACGTCAAGACTGGGATCTCTATGGTCCAGGATGGGCGTGGCAACTTTGGCTGACTTGATCTGATTGGGCAGGAATACAGTCTACACCCATTGGTGGATTCTCCATCTCCGTGCTGAGAAAAGGCGTTCAGGTAAGACAACGCCCCTTCTCGTAGGATATTGTGGCTCAAACAGTGGAGAGCCGACTTAAAGTCAAGGTGGCGTCTTGCTACAGCCACCTACAGTGGTACTCAACTGTTCGGTCCGGTTTTGGACCCGTATCTAGTAGAGGGGAAGGACAAATGTAAAACCTTAGCTCACCCCTCCAAGAAGGTAGATAAGAGACCCCAACAGGAATTTTGCAGACAATCCTTTCGTACCGGAAGTTTCTGGGAATGGAGACAGACCTTTCGAACAGGGCAGTCCTGGGATTGGCCCAGAAGTTCCCGATTCTTCTCCCCCAGACAGGATCGCTCACAGGACTGCCAAAGTTCAGGAACCAGGGGCCAATTTCAATCCAAGCATCCCTTCCATGGGACTGGGGGCCGCCCATACAGGAAGTCTAAGTGACGCCAAATTGGATCCTCCTATAGGCGGTCGCTTAGCTCTCTTCAGCAACATTTGGGAGGTCACCACCAATGATATCTGGGTAAGGGAGACCATAAGATTCGGTCTAGCCCTAGAATTCAGATCCATTTCTCCAGACCGTTTCATTCAGTGTCCATCTTCAAGGCACGCAAGCAAGGCCGAGTTAGTGTCCACGGCCATATCACACTTGCTAGAGATAGAGGCCATAGAACCAGTTCATCCGGACCAAAGGGGAAGGGGGTTTTACTCCATTCTCTTTGTGGTTCCCAAGGCCTCGGGGGGTTGGAGAGCAATTTTAGATCTGAAAGGACTAAACTACTACCTCACCTACAGGAGGTTCAAAATGCAGTCCCTCAGATCCATTCTGGCCAGCATCAGGAAGGGAGATTTCCTTCCATAGATTTGACAGAGGCCTATCTTCATGTTCCCATCCGACCCCATCACCGCAAATTCCTCCGATTTTGCCATGCAAGTCAACATTATCAGTACAGGGCCCTTCCCTTTGGCCTCTCATTGGCCCCCCGGGTGTTCACAAAAATATTGGTGGTATTAGCGGCCCATCTCAGATTGAAGCCGGTACAAGTGCAATGCTACCTGGACGATATCATCATCCAGTCCAGGTCATTCCGCTCCGCTCAAATAGACCTGCAGATCACAATAGATGCACTCCAGAGACACGGTTTCTCCGTGAATTTCAAAAAGAGCCACACCACTCCGACCACTCGAATCCTACATTTGGGAGTGGTGATAGATTCCAACCTGTGCAGAGTTTATCTCTCCCAGGATCGCAAGGACAGCATCAGATCTCTAGTTCACAAGATCCAGAAAGACAGGGTAGTTCCACTGGTCCAGCTGTCTCAGCTGCTGGGAAAGATGGTCTCATGTCTGGGAATAGTACCATGGGCCAGACTACACTCCAGACTTCTTCAGTGGTTCCTGCTTCCCTTCCAGAAGCGGAACGTGAGTGCATCCTCACGGAGGGTGAAGGTTCCGCATCACACACTGCTGTCTCTTCATTGGTGGGTGTCATCAGCTATGAACAAGGGGTCCCTTTTCAAGGAGCCTCACAGGCTCATGCTGACCATGGACACCAGCCTGTTTGGATGGGGCGCACACATACAGACTCACATGGCACAGGGACAATGGTCCCAGTCCGATCTCGCACACAACATCAATTGGCTGGAACTCAGGGCAGTTCACCTGGCTCTTCGCTGGTTCTCCGACGTAGTGGCGGGGAAACATATCCTGATAATGACGGACAATGTCGCGGCCAAAGCCCATGTCAACAAATAGGGAGGGACCAGATTGTGGGCCCTCATGCAAGAGGCCCTGGCCCTGGGTCTGTGGGCAGAGTCCAATCTGGAATCCATCAGTGCAGAACACATATCGGGGGGGGGGTGTGAATCGCTGGGCCGATTCACTGAGCAGGGAGACGGTGGACCACTCAGATTGGCGCTTAGATCCAGCCCTGTTCAGGGAACTATGGGAGAGGTTCGAACAGCCTCAGGTGGATCTGTTTGCTTCACCAGCAAACGCCCAACTACCCAGGTACTTCACGAGGTTCCCGTCGCGGGGGGGCAGAGGGCACGGACGCCCTCCGCAGCAAGTGGCCCAGGGAACTGCTTTACGCATTCCCTCCGCTCCCTCTGATCCCAGTGATCATTCGGAAACTTCTCCTGGAACAAGCAGAACTGATCTTACTGGTCCCACAATGGCCAAGGCGGCCATGGTTTGCCGACCTCGTGGATCTGTCGATCTCCCTGCCGTGGAAGATCCCATCAGACCGTGTTTCATTCAGGGTCAACTTCAGCATCCGGATCCCCAGTGGCTTCAACTAGCCGCTTGGCACTTGAGCGGGAGAGTTTGTCTAGACAGTCCTATTCCTCTGGAGTGATTGCAGTAATTCAAGCCTCCAGGCGTCCTTCAATCAATAGAATTTACGATGCCACGTGGAAGCATTTTTGCATGTGGTATGCAACCCAGAAATTCAATCCCCTGGCGGTCACCATTCCTATCATTTTAGAATATCTTTTGGAGGGTCTGAACAAGGGTCTGTCTCATAATACCATTCGTAGACAGGTTGCGGCCTTGTCTATTGTGCTCACATGTGAAAATCAGGTTCAGTTGTCACAACACCCGGCAGTTTCGGCTTTCCTTAAGGGAGCTGTCAACACCGGTCTCCCTGTGGTACACAGATATCCCACATGGGACTTACCAAAGGTGTTGCATGTACTCACAGGTTCACCGTTTGAACCCATTAAATCTTGTTCACTACACTTTCTTCCTTTAAAGGTAGCCTTTTTAGTAGCCATCACATTGGCAAGGCGTATTTCGGAACTGGCCACGCTCTCGGTCAGGAGTGACCTGTGTATGTTTCTGGATGACAGAGTGGTCCTCAAGTTGGATCTTTCTTTCATTCCAAAAGTCAATACCTGGTTCCATAGGTCTCAGGATCTGGTCCTTCCGGACTTTTGTCCGCGCCCATCACATCGCCTGGAGAAGTTGTGGCACACATTAGACGTGCGCAGGGCTTTACATCACTACATCAAGTGAACTTCACATTTTCGCAGGACGGAGGCACTGTTCGTGTCTTTCAACCTTCTTCTAGGGTCTGAAGGTGTCGTCTTCGACCATTGGAAGATGGATCAGGCGTGCATCTTTCATGCATATAAGATTCAGTCTCTTCCAGTTCCTTCCAACATTACCGCTCATTTGACGCGTAGCGCGGCCACTTCTGCGGCCTGGTCAACCCAGGCTTCTGTCGAGATTTGTAGGGCAGCCACCTGGTCTTCCCCCTCTTCATTTATAAGGCATTATAAACTTGATAATTTTGCTGCGGCAGATGCTTTCTTTGGCAGGAGGGTCTTGCAGCAGGTAGTTTCTACACATGGATCATAAGCCTAGACTTTCCCTCCTGGCAGGGACATGGGTGGCTTTGGTATGTCCCACCGGTGGATGCTACATCTATCATGCTGGAGAAGGGGCATTGTCTTACCTGAACGCCTTTTCTCAGCATGAAGATGTAGCATCCACACCCACCCTTTGCAGTCAGTCTAGGCAGGTGTATTTACAGGAGGACCCATTGTGTCAAGACCTCATGAACGCTTCGCCTCGTCAAAACTGGGGAAAGGACCGCCCAAGGGAGGCGTGGCTAAAGTTTGGTCTTAGTCTCAACTGAGCAGGAAGGCTGAGATTACCCACTGGTGGATGCTACATCTTCATGCTGAGAAAAGGTGTTCAGGTAAGACAACGCCCCTTCGTTTCCAAATATTACCCACAAGCTAGAAATAAGGAGAAATTTCCTGACATTTAGAGCAGTTAATCAGTGGAACAAATTGCCTTCAGAAACTGGGTGCTCCATCACTGGAGGGTTTTAAGAAGAGGTTGGACAACCATTTATCTGAAGTGGTATAGGATCTCCTGCTTGAACAGGGGAACAGAAGACCTCCAAGATTCCTTCCAACTCTGTTATTCTATTATAATATTGAACTAGCTGCCTTTAATTTACCCTCAGATTGTTACAATCATGAAATTGCTCAAGGAAGAAGTGTTTTTCCACACATTAAGGCCATCTCAGTGCTACACCTGAAATCCTTTTAGTATACTATATTTTTTAATTTTTGTGAGGAAAATTATGAGGTCCAAGGCCTCTGAGTGTGCCAGAACCCTAGCATTTTAAAACAAAATTTGCTCATAGAATTTGCCAGTGTTGGATATAAAACAACAGCTTGTGTATGCTACATAATTTCCTCTTGCTGTTAGCACCAGGAGATTAATGCTAGCTTTCCTTGTAATATCTGAAGCTGCCTAAAGCCAATGGTTTCTACAGCAATATACTAAAAATAGTTTTATAAAAGCAATGGAAACTATTTTGTATCATTTTTGGAAGGATATGGAATTGATCCTTCAATGAAGATTATAAAATAATACAAAAATGTATGCTGTTATTATATGGTTAAATAGTAGAATGAAAGCCATTTTGGTGCCGTAGTAAAGGCACCAGTCAAGGAACCAAGAGCCCTTAGGCACGAAGTGAGCTGGCTGACTTTGGATCAGTTTCTCTCTCTCAACCATAGGAAGAAGGAAGCAGTAACAAACCACTTCTAAAACTTTTGCCAAGAAAACTGCAGGGACTAGTCCCAGCAGTTACAATGAGTCAACACTGGACTAGAAGGTACACAGACCCCTCCCCTCCCCTGCACCTCTAGTAGAATAACACTGAGTTTATTCATTGCCATCTGTTAAATTTCTGTTTATAAATGTTAAACCTATTTTAAAATGGGCTGAAAGCAAAGGACATTCTGGACCATACAGAAGTATTTTGGATTAAAGAGGGACCTTTTTGTTGGCACTGTTTGCCTTTGAACATTTTTGCTCAATTCTCGGTGCTTGTCATTTTATGGCAGAATAAGGGATGATACAAGACTGAGAGCTTGTATAATTCAGTGGCTCTGATATTTCAGGAGTAGTTTACTCTAAAGTCTGTAAAGAAACAATGTATGCCATGTATTAGATGCCTACTTATGGGAAGCACGGAAAGAATTCTTCTGCTCAACAACATAATATACATTAATACACACTAAGTATTCCTTCATTACTTCCTGAAAGTACTTGCTATGGCCAAAATCAAATATTGAAATAGGCTGAATGCTGACTTTAGATCTTTGTTTCATAAATCTCATGCCATCTCTGCATGTTATATGCATGCCATAAAATAATGTTTATAATCAGTGTTTAAAATGTGAAGGATTCAATAAGTTTATTTCAATGTACCTTTATTGATGTTGATGTTCTTCATTTTAAAAAATGTGCTCTTCAAAAGTTTAAAAACACCACTATAGAGATCTTTACAGTTTTATTTTATGAACTATAAATTACATTTTTCACAGATATATTAAGGCAGTGGTTCTCAACCTTTTTCAGGCCGTGACCCCGACCTGTCAAGCACCGCGCATGCGCGGTGCTACCCCCTGCGCCACGCATGCGTGGTGCTACCCCCTGTGCCGCGCATGCGTGGTGCTGCCCCCTGCGCCGCGCATGCGTGGTGCTGCCCCCTGCACTGGCCAAGGTGTAGGCCACCGCCCGTTCGGGGCGGCGGCAGGCAGGCCCAGGTGCTCCTGGGCGGCCGCGGCCACGACGGTGGAGGGCAACCACGGGCTGGCCCACCAGCTGGCCCAGCCCAAGGGAGGTAAGACACCCGCCGGGCCCCACGCGCGCCAAAAACCCTCCCTTACCAACTGATGGGGACCAAACTTTCTGAGACAACCCAAGAAAGGGATCTTGGGGTTTTGGTGGACAGCTCGATGAAGATGTCAACCCAATGCACAGCAGCAGTAGAAAAAGCAAATTCCATGCTTGGCATGATTAGGAAGGGAATCGAAAATAAGTCAGCAAGTGTTGTATTGCCTCTGTACAAATCGATGGTGAGACTACACTTGGAGTACTGTGTACAGTTCTGGTCACCGCACCTCAAGAAGGATATAATGGAACTGGAAAAGGTGCAAAAAAGGGCAACAAGAATGATCAAGGAAATGGAGCGCCTCCCTTATGAAACCAGATTGCAACATCTTGGTCTCTTCAGCCTTGAAAGACGGCGTTTAAGGGGTGACTTGATCGAAGTGTATAAAATCATGCATGGGATAGAAAAGGTGGATAGAGAAAAATTCTTTTCTCTATCACACAATACCAGGACAAGGGGGCACTCCCTAAAGCTCATAGCTAAGAAAGTGAGGACAAATAAAGGGAAATATTTCTTCACCCAGAGGGTCGTTGATTTATGGAATTCACTTCCAGAAGGGGTCGTGACAGCTGTCAGCCTTGACAGCTTCAAGGCAGGGTTAGATAGATTCATGGATGCCAAGTGTATCGGTGGTTATTAAAACGGATGTCCATATGCCGCCTCTATGTTGGTTGAGGCAGGCAGGATTCCCTTGAGTACCATTTGTTGGGGGGTCAAGGGAAAGGGAGGGTTTTGCCTTCTCTTTCTGCTCAAGATCCCCATGTACAATTGGTAGGCCACTGTGTGACACAGAATGCTGGACTCGATGGGCTTTGGCCTGATTCAGCATGGCTCTTCTTATGTTCTTATGTTCTTATGTTCTTATGTTCTTTTGAAAGCCAATAGAATTAGACTCTATTCAAGAGAGTCCATTCTATTGGCTTTCAAAAGCCAATAGAATAAGAGGGAATAGCACAGCTAAGGAAAAGGGGGGGAAAATGGCGGACTGCGTTGTTTGGCGACCCCCGTGAAATGGTCGTTCGACCCCAAATGGGGTCGCGACCCACAGGTTGAGAACCACTGTATTAAGGCATCCCTGGTTGTGATTATGTTGTTATCCAAAAGGGTGCCCAGTACAGATGGGTTCCTATACAAGATAGGGCACCCTTGTATTCTAGAGATATCTTGGGAAATTAATTTCTACATTTCCAAGAAGCTGAAAGTGTACTAAGTTGGAAAAGGGGAATATTGTGATTTCTTATGGCCATTTCATCTGAATAGTGATCTCCAAACATATGTTTTTGGGGAACCACGAATTTAACCCTGGATTTAAACATAAATATACAAGTAATACCTTGTACTTTTTGATAATGGACATTACATTTGAAAATGTTATTAACTGAGAATTTACCTTATTTGCTGAATGATGTAATTATGCAAATAACACAATTTAACAAATGTAATTTAACTGACTCATGGAGATGCATCGAACTTGTCAGTTAATTCAAAGAAGATATACAGATGGAAATTTGATTTGTTGCATATCAAATTTGTTAAGCAGGGCTCTGTTAAATCAAAATTGTATTTGTATTTTTTAAAAATGTTACTAATAAATAGAACTAATAGAAATATTAGTTCCAAAATATGTGGCAGAAACTAGGACTGCAGCATTTGTGCTACTTCTAAAACTGCTGTTCCACAGTGTTAAATAGTTCTTCATAGTTTGGTCCTGTGTGTTACACATCAGCTTTCCTGATGTAAATCCTGCCCAGACGACTGAACTATCTATGCAGCCAGCAAACACTCTGCGTCCTACCAGTTGGTAATCCCCCCTGCCTGACAGCTCATCTACTGTATCTATCCTCTCCAGTTTGCTTTACCTTTCTGCTTTCTAGCTGCTAATCGGTCCTAAATTGTCCTCTACTTCTGGCACAGTCCTTTGATGGAAGAGCTCTTCAAGCTGCTGTAAAGAGGAGCAAGAGGTACAGCAAACTGCTAGTAGTAATGAAAAGTGTATCAGTGAAGAAAAAAAACTGTTGTCATTTGTAATGTCTACATAATTTATAATGCCATAGTTCTGTTTGTGAAACTAATAGTAAAGTAGTTTTTGAGGAGATCCAATGCTCTACTGTTTCCCCTGCACCAGCTGCTGAAAGAGACGTGTATAGGGCAGGGAGTGAGGATGCATACATCCTATATTTTTGTCCCAAATATGTACAGAATGGTCTATATGTGAAATGTGCTTTTCTGAAAAGGAAAGAGGGACTGTTGGCACATATGTAAGAGGTATGCATGTGAGTACACCCACGCACATGCACACACATACATATATATTCGTATAAAGTAATATAATTTTGTTTTTGTTTTTTTTTAAAAAACCTACACAATATTCTAAATAAATAAGAGTTTTGTACTTAGTTATCATTCTCTGTGTTCCCATACTGCAAAAGGAGATGATTAGGAGTGATATTTGGTTTTTCTTCAATTTTCTATGCCATGAAACAATGCTGTTTTGTAATCCTGTTGAACTGGTGCTTATATGTAAGGAGAGCAACATGAAAGAGAGTGGCATGAAGTGCAGTTTGGAAAAAGTATGCTAAACCTATTATCACCTAGGTTTCCAGCTTTTCAAATTAATATTGCAAGGATGTGCACACTTTCACAAATAACTATCATGGGAAGTGTGAACTCATTTGCTCAAGAATAAGTGCAAGACAGGAGAGAAATCACAGTCCCTCTTGATCTGTAGGTCATGGTTCCTCAACCCTGATACAGACTTTTTCCATGATGATTTGTACCTAACCTTTAGCTCTTCCAATAGCACTCCCATTTCTATTACAACTTGTTGCTGGTCTTCCTCTTCTCTTTGCTTCTACCTCCCCCATTGTAAGAGTCTTCTCCAGAGAACTGAGTCTTCACATGTTTCTAAAGTAGAATAATTTGAGCCTGTTCATTTGTACCTCAGGTGAGAACTTTGCATTGATTTCTTTCTTGGCATTCATGATATTCTCAAGAATTTTTTTCCACCAAATTTCAAAAGCGTCAATATTCTTTCTATCGTGTTTCTTCAGTCCAAGGTATGCCTTAAGTATCACTTAACCTGAAATAATAATCC
Organism: Bothrops alternatus; assembly: GCA_034064705.1. Lineage (NCBI taxonomy): Eukaryota > Metazoa > Chordata > Lepidosauria > Squamata > Viperidae > Bothrops > Bothrops alternatus. The sequence continues at coordinate 17,189,907 of JARGCV010000112.1, read as the reverse complement.
TATCTACCTGAGAGCAAATGGAATTGTAAGATTTCCGAGTGGAAATTTAAAAAAGTTGTATTTAATTCACTCTGTCTAACTTAGCACATAGTGATTCTGAGAGGATGAAATAGGGAGATCAGAAAACCAGGGACATCATCACAGAACGACGAGGGATAAACGGTTAAAAATGAATAATTGTGGCAAAGCAAGCCCATCTGTAATTTGTGGGCTTTGATTGTAGTTGGAATATATAAATATAGCTATGGAGTTTGGGCTCTAACTTAATGGACGTTGATGGCATTTCTAGAGTGCAGAGTGAAAAAGCTGCTTTACATATAATTTGGAAGCATCTCTGGTTGGAACTGTCTGTTAGGATGATTGTGGTTGGAAAGACTGTAAAAATTGCAACATGCGTTAAGGGTTAAGATGTGAAAGGGTCTTTTCAACTGAAGTTGCAACTGTTCTTTCTCCTGAGTAAAAATTGTTGTCCAAAATAATAGAATTCTACTTTTATAAGAAGCAGACCTAGACGATTTCTCATTCTTTCTTCCTCTCTCCTCATCTCTGACAATGTAGAGTTTTTGAAATTGCAGAAACAGGTATAATTAGCATAGTATTGCAAAGATGTCTTAACTTTCAATTTGTTTTCTCAGCAGTATAATTTTGTTTTGTGGGAGTAGGTGACCTGTAAGATCTGTAATGCATAATTATTGTTTGCTGGCCTTTAATTTTACTTAGTGGACTTACCCAAGTTAGTTGTTACAAAGCTGACACTTTCTCATAGAATGTGCAACTAAATCTTTTACTTGATGCCTGAATCAAATACAACGTAGATGAATGAAAATGAATGCCAACAATATGACATATTGGATGTTTCTAAACTGCTCTTAAAGGTATATAATTTAATATATATATATTGTTATAATTAATTGAAAATTCCCAAGTGGAGGGGGGAATACATTTCAGTATGTTTAATTTATGGCCTAGGAACAGAGAAAACTAGTTCAGCGACCACAGAATGGTGATTTGTGAAGTTTAGTATTATCTGTGCTTTCCTTCCCAAACTGTCAGATTTTGGGATACTTTGGACTTGCTTGCTGGAAATTCTTGGTATTATAGTCTCAATAGACCCTATGAACACCTGATTGGGAAAGACTGCTCTGGACACTGGTATTACCAAATATAATTTGCTTTGTTGCATGGAAGATACATTTACAGGGCTGTTGCTTCTGGTTAACATTGGTTATTTTCCTTCAGGATTGCTCTTGAGATATGGGGAGAATGTGTATGTCCAGCAACAACTATGAGAGATGCTGAATACTGCCAAAACACTCTTTTGCTACTATTGCAAATCTGTGTATTATGCTTTACATGCAGGTCAGAGTTGCCTTAAGCTATTGCTTAGGATTGGCACGTCTTCATGGGTGGTAATGTGCAATATATGACATAATTTGTTTATGTATTTGTTCCCAATACTTCAGCGGTTGAATGGTGTCTGTGAAAGTATTTATCTAGTGTGTTCTCCTCCTCCAAGTATGTAAGAATAAAATTCTCTTCTACCATTGAAATCTGCGACTTGGAAATATTTATTTATTTATGGATGCATGTATGCATGCTGTGCTCCCACTGAAATAGAATTATAGCGGCATTAGAGGTCATTTAATCCAACCATCAGTTCATTGGAAGAATTCATTGCAAGCATCTTTTTAGATGAAAGCATTTGTGTGATAACTGAGGATTTGCTCTCTGCAGCAAAATTAAGCTGATACAGGCAGCTAATCACTTGCATGATTTGGATAATAGGGCCCAGTTCCTATTGTAATGTGACTGCTTCTTAAGGCCTGGCAGCATGCTGTATACATCTGTAGGAAAGAGTCCAGATTGTTCTCCATGCAGCAAAAGAAGTGTAATAGCTCTGTAATAGTAAGTGGGAATGACCTTGGGAGATAGGAAGAAGAGCTGCAATCTAGACAAGTCTGATGAACAAAATCTGAGTCCGAAAGAAGAGGGGTGGAAGAAGGGACTCTCCCTTGTTTTCAGGAGAGTAAAAATAAGGCAAAGGGAGAAATAATTTTGAAACTTGCAAGACTGATGTCAGCCCTCTGAGGTAGTCCAGACAAGAAGCACCAACCAGGAGTACTAATTCTACTTCTATTGTAAGATTACACTAACAGAATCATGCTGCGGCTCTTCCTCCTGTCTCCCAAGTCATTCCCACATAGCATCATAGGCCACATAAAGGACACTTATGGCTTAGATGTAGAGATCAAGTGAGGAAGAATGTCTACAAATAGCCTTCATTAGGATCCCTTTGCAGATTTAACAATATGCAGATTTAACTCCTGACAATTGATCTTAGGGCCTTTCTCCATTTTTACCTCACCATGGCACAAAAAAACATTTGCGGCATCTCTGCTTCTCTGTTTTGCTTTTATTTTGCCCCAAACTCATGGCTGAGTCAGACTTAGATCATCCTTAGCTGCATTGGTGTAAAAGTAATCTTTTTTTACCCTTATTGGGTAAAAGTATGTACAACTTATTAGGCTTTGTGACCTTTATTGGAGGAAAGTCAGGTGATTGGATGATGGGGATCAAAGGCAATAGGGTCAGATAGGAATTAGCAAATTCACAGATGTTGTAGAGCAGTAGTTTTCAAACTTGGCAACTTTAAGATGTATGGACTTGAACTCCTAGAATTCCCAGCTATGGTCCTGGGAGTTGAAAGACCACACAGTTGCCCTGTTCAAAAAAAAAAACTCTTGTAGATTTCAACTCAGCAATAGGGAAAGACCTTTAGAAAAGTTTCAATTTCTTTAATTCCAGAGGTTTTGGCTGCATCAGCAGTTGAATGTAAGTAGTCCTTTTACTGTATCAGGAATGACCAACATAGAAAAAAATTTTAGTCAAGAAACAAGTGTCTACTGCTGGGATGCATGGAGGAATCTGAAAGCCATGCTAATGGTTCTTGTAATGAAAATGTTATACTCAGAGAAATCATATTGACATGATTTTCAGTTAGGAAGGAAAGAGTAAATGAGACACGGACATAATGCCAAGAGGTTTGTGAAATACTTGTGCAAAATTAGAATTGGGAAAGGAATGCAAGAATTACACAACAGAGATTAAGAGAGACATGCTTATTAGAGATCAAGCTGAAGAAGCTAAATTTCTATTGCACAAGGAGAGTTTTGATCAAAAGCTACAGCTTGTTCCCAGTCATGTTGAACTAACTAGAAACTCTATTACAGTATCTCAGGTAGGTAGGGAATTGTTTCAGGTAGGTCATTGTGAAAGGATGCTGCTTTTCATTAATTTAGGTTGAAGTTCTGCCATTTCTTGCTTGTGGGAGCTAAAACATCATGCTGAGCTTCATTAGAGGGAAGCTAGAAAAAAGCTAAAATAGAATGCATTAACTGTTAAAATATTTAGTGAATTCTTCATGCTTTTTGTTATGTCCGATTAACAAAGCTGTATATCGCTCAGTCCTTGGCCCTCTGTTTAATGAATCTTTTGATTCATTAAAAATGCAAGTGTATATAATATGACAGAATTGTGCAACATTATAAATGAATGTGATCATTGAGAAAAACTCTTCTGTTATGTGGGTAAATAGATGGTTGGGAATAAGAAAAAAAAACATGCTGAGGCAACTGGAATAGCGAGGATAAGAGAATAAGAGGATAAGAGAAAAGTTCAAAAATGTATTCAGAGTGAGCAAGGAACATTTTAGAATAAAAGTAGAACAAACAGAAGTATTTTGATAGAATTAACATTGTTTTGGAAATGGGTGAAAAGGGCTATACAAGGGGTCATTGGCAGGAGAAATGGAATTAAAAATAAAATTGAATTAATATAATACTGAAGTGAGGGAATGCTGATATATACTGTATATTTTAAGAGATTTATAAGGAATGATAGTGACATGTCCAAAGTAGAATTGAAACAAAAGCTATAAAATGTTAGTCTCCAAAGAAAAAAATGATAACAAGAAAGTCTTGAAGGCTGTGATTAAAGGGTATATATAAATGTTAAAGTAAGGATGCTGTATGTTTATGAAGTACCTCTACAACTTATATAATGTTTTGGGCATACTGTGAGGATAATACTTGGCCTTCAATACACTGTGCCTCTCTATTCTTACTTTATGTATTCATTTTTTATGGAAGACCCATGAATGTTTAGCACTAGAAGATAACAGCATAATGTAAACTCAACTCCATTGAATTAAATGGGGCTTATGTTTATGTTAAGGCATGATACCATGACTCCCTAAAATGATAAATGAATGGGTGCAATCCCTACTTGGAATAAAACAAATATTTCAATCTGGCAGAAGTTATACATAATGTTTAATCTATATATCAAAGATGGAACTTTGCAATTTTGTAAAATAAAGTGGATAAAAACACTGCAGCCCATTAGTGCATACTATACATTTTTATAGTCATTCCCTAGTTGATGGAATATTTCTGTACATTATGGTGGAAGAGATGGTGGAGGCATAGAAATCCAATAAATGAAATGAAATGTATTTGTGAGCAATGTCAATGGAGTGCCACTATCCAATAATACTTTTTCCACATGATCAATAGGTGTTTGCAGTTACCCTCTGTAAAAATGAACATTATGTCCATTTCAGTTGCCTTACAAACCTAGTCCACAAAATACATCATAGAGTACTTTACTGAAACCAAGTAACAGAAACTTCTTGAACATTTTTGACATAGCAGTGGATTTGAATGGATCAAGTTCTATATTGGGTGAAACAATTAGACATTTCAATGCTAAAATATTTATTTCTAAACAACATTCTACAAGATAAATAAAATATTGGTGGTGGTCCATAGAACCCAAATGCTTTCTGCTAAGAATAGGAAGCAGGGAGAAAACCAATTCATAAGGATTTTAATATTCAAAAATCCCTTCCATGCCTGAGGCAAAATTTTTTTTAAAGTGTTGGCCATCCTCTTAAACTGATCAGCTTGAGAACCACAGGACAAAGAATACAACATTACAGCCAAACAGTCTAATTGCAAGACTATTTTGTTTTAAAATGACCTCATTAATGGATTACATGAGGAGTGGGAGCAATCTGGGTGGAATGTCTGGGGACAGACCCTTCTCATCTGGAGGGCAAGGAGGAAGGAAGAGGAAGGAGGAGGAAGATGAAAGTGGATGGAATCATGTGGGACATACTTTTCCCCCCTGACATTTATATCATTTTCCTTTGTTTTCTAACTATGATAATGTTGTTCTAGGTCTTAAAGTTTCAGCTTTCTTGTCTTCCCATCTGAAAAAAATGGCAGGAAATCTTTCAGCCAGTTTTCAGCGATTGTGATTGAAGAAGATATCCAGCTTTGCAAAAAAATAAGTCCATATGTTGTGTGAACTGCTAGAGGCCCAGATTAATCTCTGATTAACATGCTGGAATATTTATTGATTTGCTACATTGGTTTATATTCTGTTTAGCTCTCAAGTTTCTGGAATTGGTCATTTTAAGTTATGACTACCCAAAAAAACATTGTAGTTTCTGTGGTGTAAATTAATTGAAAGTACCCTTGTGTTTATATTGCTCTGTCTTTGTGGCTCAAAAGCCTTCAAGTTTAATTCACTTTGCTCTGGAGCCAGGCTGCTTGATGTTGAAATTTTCAAGTTAATTTCATAACTTGCTTTGATTAATATAAATGTGTTCTTGAAATATCTGTTTTGTGCATGTACATTCCTGTTGGAAAGAGAGCTTTCAAAACCTGAGAGTACTATGTAAATAGAATGCATGTAGCCATGTGGGGAAGTGTATAGGAAAAAAGCTTCAGCACCAAATATTACTGGATTTTCAAAACTATTTTCCCTCTTATATTTCCTTCTTATATTTGACAGTGTCAGCTGCTGGCATATTTGTTACAAACCCTTTATAGGAAAAGGCAAGAAGCTGCAATTGATTAAATGCCTCTTAAATACATCTTCGAATATTATTTTTGTGATGGACAAATATATTGCAATAGATGTGCAAGTTAGAGACTTAGTTTTGTTATTTTGCGTGTGAGAATTATGTTAGGCAGTGTCATGAATTTATATATATATATGTATGTATGTATGTATGTATGTATGCATGTATGTATGTATATGTATACACGTATATATATACACGTGTATATACATATATACAAATATATGAAAATGTAATAGAAACCCTCTCTATTAATTAAAGCACCCTCTCTTTATTAAGACCTCTGAGCAAGCCTGAAAAAAGTAGTGGCTGCTTTAAATAATCAGGTTTTGTTTGTCCAGAATTGAGTGTTGGATAACAAACCTCAGATTAACATGAATGTTAATACATCTGGTTTTTGTTAAAACTGAAAACACTTTTTAAAATCTCCTCAAGAGAATATATAGCAGAGTAGTGGCCTTCATAATAAATTTCAAGCTTCCACCTCAGCTGGTGTTAGAATACATCTTGAATCCATGAAATTCCTTTAGTTGGTCATCATTTCCTTTCTCACTAAGTGTAGGTGGATGTCATAGGGTTGACTTCACAGGCTGTCGTAGGCTATTTGTAGTTTCCACTGATTTTCTTAAGGATGAAATCATTTTATCTGTGCCAACACCAAGAGCTGCACTTCTGACCTTCACAAGTGTGTTTCTTCTAGTTATCCAGTCCAAAGGGAACTGATACTAGAGGTTCTGGCAAAAGTTCAGGGAGATTGGAGAGTGAGGTGGAAAGAGGAAAATTAGTCTTTGCAGCACTGCATGAAAAGGCACTTTTTAGACACAGTGTGCAAATGTTGAATAATCCACATTATTTTTAATAAAAATGAACAATATTTACATTCTCAGGAAATATAAACTCTGACATATATAACGTTACAGAAAGAATATAGGAACTGTGGTGGAATCAAATGTCCTCTGAAAAATTATTATATCACTCTAAACCTTTTAGAAAGAACAAGTTAAAATGTTTAGTTGCTGTTTTGATCCCTTTATTATTCTGTTATTAAGATGTGAGAATGAAAGTCAAGTAACACTAAGATATACTCAGTGCATTTTTAAATGTTGGATCTAAAAGACAATTTTATTAGCATGACTGAGTTAAATAAACTATAAAGACCTTACAAACAGCAAGCAGTTTTCCATAAGTGTTTTGGGAATGCCTTTCCAGTTAAATTGAGAGCATTATGAATGCATATGGTAGGAGAAGGTTATCAAGTTATGATGTAAGTATCTCCACATGTTGGGATTCATGGGTGCATTTAGAGTTTAGTGGACTTAACAAGGTGCCAATTTACCAGTGCCCCTTTCGCTCATTTGCCTCCTCCTTTTCCCAGCTTTTTTTCTAGGCATGCATACACATTTTTTTAAAAAAGCCATTGGGCTGCACTTTTCATCTTTTTATTTCTAAAATAGCTTATAGTACCCATTTGGATTTAGAGCTATTTTTGGAAATGAAGAAGCTGCTAGAGGCTGATGTTTTCCATTCCAAAAAGTCAGTTTCCTTTAAAAAAACAATGTAAACATTCAGCTGAGGCAGAAAGCATGGCAAGCAAGTATTCCGGTGTCTAACATATTAATGGCACATGAGGATATTGTGTTGGGAATCCTAATGGTAACCCCACGTTTGTTAGATATATGTTCAGCAGTGCTTAATGAGCTGATTCATTAATAAGTATGTAGAACTGTAGGCTTGAAAATGCTTGTGTATTTTATAGCAGTGTATCATTTATGAGATGAGGGATATATTTATATGTCTATGTTGCATTCAGGCTTATGAACTTTTAATAAAAGCAATTACAAATATACTTTTTGATTATGGATGTTAAAATGCAGTCCCATGCCTTTGGCCTACAAGAAAGCCCATGTTTCCCTGAATAACAACATTTTGCTATCTTAAATTCCGTGTTTTGGGGACACTATGAGTTTCAAAAATGTTTTTGGGGGGCATAAGTCTCAGCAAAATCTGAAAAGCGATGTGCTCACTTCATTATCAGCATTTCTCATTTGCTAAAGTGAATGGTGCATAGCTAGAAATCGAGAGAGTACTGTAATGTGGAAATGAAACTTAGAGGTGCTAAATGCCACTGCCCGTCTTGTGTTAATATTTCTTCTGCCATAAATAGAGGAAGTGGTGATTCATGTTTAGCTCTTGATCTGGAGCCATGGAAGAACTTAGTATCTCTGGAACTGATGAGGCTCACTTGAGGTCATGAGTGTATTGCACAATCTGGCTGGCAAGTCAAAATCCAATCCTACTTCGCAGCTAGAATGAAGGTCAGAAATTTGAAACGTTGAAGAATCAGGCATTGGTGGCATTCTCTTAATTTTAAAAAATCTTTTACAGTTAAGATTTAAAAATATAGTCGCCTTTCAGTTCATGTCTATGTGTTATGTAGAACATCATGCTCTGCAGATTTATCAGCTTATCAGGAACTTAATGCAACTTTTTTTTGTTTCTTAATAGTGTTATAAAAATGGAAATGGAAGAGAGTTGAGCTGATGCACAAATTGTAACCCTTTAGGACAAATATAGAACACCAGCTATGTGTGGGTGGCCTGCCAGGTGTTTGACAGTCCCTTTTTTCAGTTGCAGGCTGGCAGCAAAACTCTTATCAGCCGGCAATCAACCTAGAGTCCTGCTGATCTTTGTCTAAAGTAAACTCAGCTGCAAATTGTCAAGAGCAAATATGATACTGTGTTGGGAAATTGCAGGTTGAAATCAATGCTTGGCTACAAAATTATTTGGATGGCATTCTGTACTGCACACTGCCTTTTAAACTAATTTGAAATGTTGATCTTGCCTAATTTTGGAAGTAGTCATCTAAATGTGAAATAGAAAATTGAAACCACAGTATGTTATAGGTAAAACAGTTCTCTTTATTCTGTGGATAAGACAGTTTTGTGCCACTTTACTTTCCTTTACTTAGTTTTCAACACTTCCTTATTTCAACCTCTCTGTTCTAGAAAGAATTCCTTTTTCCTACAGGTAGTCTTCAACTTACAATCACAATTGGGACCAGAATTCTGTTGTTAAGTAAGATGGCTGTTAAGTGAGCTGTGCCTGATTTTACAATTTTTTTCATAATGGTGGGTAAGTGAAACACTGCAGTTGTTAAAGGGATCATATGGTGGTTCAGCAAATTAGTTTCTGCCATTGTGACTTTGCTTACTGGAAGCTAGCTGGGAAGATGATCCCATGAGCCCAGGATGCTGCAACCATCATAAAAACATGCAGTTGCCTAGTGCCTGATTTTTGATTATGTGACCATGGGGATGCTGCAGTGGCTGTGTGAGGAGAGGTTTTAAGTAATTTTTTCAGTGCTGTTGTAAATTGGAACAATCACTAAAAGAATAGTTGTAAGTCAAGGTACCTATACTTTTTTTCTTTATATTGCTAAGGAGTAGAGTAGAGTACTGTAGAGTAGAGTAGAGTAGAGTAGAATAGAATAATAACTTTATTGTCACTTTGAATGTATACTAATCAGCATACATTAAAATGAAATTTCGTTGCGGGGGAGTTCCGGTTCCGGTCACGCGGACCGGAGCCATTCTTGGAAAGCCTCGAGACGGGGCTCTTTTAAAACTAAAAATTACCGTTTCGCCAGGAGAGAGAGATAGCGGAGAAGAGGAGACGATTGGAGAGGACCCTCGGCTCAATCCAGCAAGGGGAAGATCGCCGTCGAAGGGTCCGAGAGAGAAGCGGAAGAGGCTGAGGAAGCCGGCGGCGGCCGGCCGGAAGGCTCGAAGGCGCCGCGCTACGGACGGGAGCTGGCGCGAGGGGAACAAAGAAAGAGAAGGAAGCCGGCAGAAGCAGCGAGGGCCGCCGGGAGGGCCTGCCGGCCCAAAGAAGAACACCAGACGGAACAAGCAAGGAGCAAGGAGAAGAGCGCTGAGAGACCACCGGAGGAAGCCTGGCATGGGAAAACAGAGGCGGATCGGATTTTCGGCGACTTTTCAGCCGCCCGAAGCGTCAGAGACCGAGAGAGCGGAGGTGAGAGACAGACGCAGGACTCGGAGGCGGAGAGGGCCGGGGCAGCCGGACAAGAGGAAGAGGCCTCGGGCAGCGGAGAAAGGGTGAGAAGAGAGGCGAGAGCGACATCGGTAAGAGAGGCGAGGGCAACTGGGGGGGCCTCCCAAACTAGACAGAGCCCCCAGAAGAGCCGAAGAGGGTGGAGCAGCCGGGAGGACAGCGGAGCGGCCTGAAGCGGTGGATAGGGATGGACGCAGCCAACGGAGCTGGAATCAGGCAAGCCAGAACAATAGAGGGGAGGAGAAAAGAGCTAAGAGGGAAGAGGCAAGAAAGCAGACGGTGGGAGAGGACACAAGAAAAGGGTTCCCTGGGTTGCAGGGGGACGGGGAGAGATACCCCACAAGCTGTGCCCCAGACACCCCAGAACGGGAGCCCCAGGGATACTGAAGAGAGCAGAACCCACCAGGGAGAAAGGTGGGCATAGGAGGAAGACAAAAAGGCATCCTGGGCTGCTGTGGAGGGAAGGCAGAAGGGGCCTGGAATCCCAGACAGGCAGAGGCACTGAATAGACTCCCCGAACACGGACAGACCTTCCTGCCTACAGGCCCCTAGACCTGCATTGCCTGAACCCTGAAGCCTCCCCTCCCACTGAAAGGTCAGATTACTGGACCAGCACCAGATCACAGTCTAGTGTCTAACCTGGTTCAAGCTAGAAACCAAAACAGTGCCAGAACAACAGGAAGACAAGCTCAAGATGGCCTCCAAACAGACCACACTGACACAAACGAAGGGAGTTGTATCCTCCCCAGCTCAGCGTACCAAACCATCAGGACCTACTTTACCCGCCCCCACACCCTCCCATCCAAATACAGGCCCCCAGACCCATCTACCCCCACAGGCCAACTCAACAACACACATGTTACAAAAATTACAAGAGGTAATAGAAATGCTGGTTGAAAGGATGGATGGAATGGATAAAAAGTTGGTGGAAATGGACGCAAAGATGGAGAGGAGGTGTGTAGAGGCATAACAAAAGACGGAGAAAAGATACAACGATTTAAAATAAATGCTGAAAGAACAAGGTAAAGAGCTAGAGAGAAAATGGGAGGAGCAATGCAGGGCGACGGCCACAGACCTGGAACAAATGAAAGAGGCGATGCAAGCACACTACAAAGAAATTGGGGAGGAAATGGAGAAAAACTTCCAGGAGATCAGAGAGAAGGTGGACAAGCGGATGGAAAAAGTGGAGAATCAAGTAGAGGGACAGATAGCAGAGATAGCAGAGATGAAAGGAGCGACCCAAGACCAATCCTCCATGATACAGTACTGGCAACTGGCATCCGCAATCAGGTTTAGAGGTTTGAAAGAGACATCAAACGAGACCCAAGGGGGCCTGCTCAGAACCTTCATAGAGGCCCTGGCAACATTTCTGGGAAAGCCAATCTCAGACATCGCATGGCAATTCGACAGAATTTACAGAGTGGGCACACAGACGACAACAAACAGGCGCCAACCAAGGGACGTGGTCATCCACTTCGCAACGCAGGGATTCCGGAACCTCATCTCAGTCACATCGTACAACAAGAGTTTATACATAGAGGGGCAAGAAGTGAAAGTACTGAAAGAGATCCCCCAGACGATGCTGCGAGACAGGAAGGAATACAGGTTCCTGGTCGACGAACTGAGATCACGCGCTCTGCGATACAGATGGGAAGCCCCTACGGGGATGACACTTTTCTATAAAAATAAAAGATACTGCCTGGACTCGGTCCAAAAAGCCAGAGAATTCCTTGAAAAGGAACTGACGTCGGATGGACTTCAATACACCACGAGAGAAGACGCAGGAGGGCCACCAGAACGACAGACCGAGGTAGGAGCAAGAGTAAGGGAAGGACCAACTCGAGACACGACAACACAGAGAACAGGAAGCAACAACAACAAGGGAACAGGACAGACTGCAGAGGGCAGGATAACAAGATCCACCGCCAAAAGCACGGAACAACACGATATGATCCCTCTAAGCAACTTGAGCACCAACTTGGATACCATGGGAACGAGACCAAAGAAGAACACAAGAGATAGAACAGAAGCGGTCTCGGAAGAGTATCCTGAAACCGACAATGACAACTAAATACTTGACATGGAACGTTAACGGACTAAATTCCCCACAGAAAAGGAGAAAGATATTTCATTATCTGCTTCAAGGAAGAAACGACATAATTTGCCTACAAGAAACACACATCAGAGCAGCGGACCAGAAATACTTAATCAACAACAGACTAGGTACACACTTTGTCGCAGCGGCGCCACGAAAGAAGAACGGGATTGTTATATACGTGAAGAAACACGTAATAGCCAAGCTAATAGAATCAGACTCCCAGGGTAGATACCTAGCAATCGAAGTGACACAGGAAGACAAGAAAATTCTAGTGATGGGCATATATGCACCAAATCAACAACAAGGAAAATTCTACAAAAAGATACACAAGAAGTTAACACAACTCAACTACAAATCATGTATTATTCTGGGAGATTGGAACGGGGTCATAGAGATTGCCCTAGACAAGAAGAAAACAAAACCTAGCCCACAGAAGCACTCCAAGTTGCCTAAACCTTTTTTTGACATGAAGGAAGACCTTGTACTGACAGACGTCTGGAGGGAACGGCACGGCAAAGAGCAAGAATTCACCTTTTTCTCCGACAGACATCAATCATTCTCCAGAATTGACTTTATATTAACATCAAGCGACCTGTTAGTTTGTCTAAACGCGGTGAAAATCCTGCCCAAAGTGCTAACAGATCACAATCCGGTGAAGATGGAACTAAGATACGGCGGGAGACAGAAGAGATCCTGGAGAATTAATGAAAACCTGTTTAGACATGGAGAAAAGGTGGCGGAATGCAAAAATGCTATGAAGGAATTCTTCAGCATAAATATGAACAACGAAACACCGATAGAAATGATCTGGGACGCCAGCAAGGCGTACATGCGTGGGATTCTTATGGACATGAATAAAAGGCACCGCCGCCAACAAGAACGAAAAAGAAAAGAGCTAGAAGAGGAGATAAGCAAGAAAGAGAGGCTATTAATAAAAAGACCAGAAGACAAAATCACCAAAGAAGGAATTAAGATCTTAAGAAAGCAGTTCGACATGTTGATGGCAGACCAAGAGGCGAGGAACATACAATATGCAAAACACAAGACATTCTGCAAGGCCAACAAACCGGGTTGATGGCTGGCCTACATCCTAAGAAAGAAACAGAAATCCTGCATAATTGAAAAGATAGAATATAAAGGCAAGGAGGAATTTCAACAAGTAACCATTAAGAAACCCTTCACAGAGTTCTACTCGAAGCTATACGCCGAGGAGAAGACACAGGACAAAGAGACAGAAACTTTTCTACAAAACGAAAAGATACAGGCAATCACTGATACACAGAGAGAGGCCCTGAATGCCGCAATCACAAAGGAGGAAATACACTCAGCGATCAAACAGCTGAAACCAGGAAAATCCCCAGGGACGGATGGGATAACAGCGACTTATTACAAGTGTCTCCAGGAAGTGATGTTAGAACCCCTTAGACAGCTATTTGTCAATATACAAGAAGGAGGCCAAGTTCCACCATCCTGGAAAACAGCCTATATTTCATTAATCCCCAAGGAGGGGAAAGATACTACACAACCCGCAAACTACAGGCCCATCTCACTTAACACGGACTACAAAATATTCACAAAAATTCTGGCCGATAGACTAATGACTGTACTACGAAAAACAATACACCCGGACCAATGGGGATTTATACAAGGACGCCAGATGAAAACAAATGTGAGACAGCTGTTGAACATAATAGAGTACTTGGACAGGCACAAACAGGTACCAGCCGCCCTTATGTTTGTGGACGCAGAAAAAGCCTTCGACAGACTGAATTGGCCACTCCTGACGAACCTGATCCAGAAGATGAAAATGGGAGCACAGTTTCTCAACTCCATAAGGGCAATTTACCAGAAACAAACAGGCAGATCATTGTGAACGGAGACCTAACAGACCCATTCAACATAGAGAGAGGCACGAGACAGGGGTGCCCGCTGTCACCCCTGCTATTTGTCCTAACACTGGAAATTTTACTGAACAGGATAAGAGCGACAGAGGACGTACAGGGCATACAGATTAAACAGCAAGACTACAAACTATGTGCCTTTGCGGATGACCTGCTGGTGACAATGTCGCAACCAGCACAGTCAGCAAGGAAATTGATGGAGATAATGGAAGACTATGGTAGGGTGTCAGGCTTCAAAGTAAATATATCAAAAACAAAGGTGCTAGTCAAAAACCTAGACAACAAAGCAAAATGGAACCTGGAAAGAATAACGGGTTGTGAAATAGTCAAGAAAGTCAAATACTTAGGAGTCGAGATAGAATCAACAAATGCGAAATTATACAAGAATAACTACGAAGTCCTGTGGAATAAGATACAAACAGACCTGGAAAGGTGGAAATCACTACGTCTGTCCCTGCTGGGTAGGATAGCGGCAGTAAAGATGAACGTCTTACCCAGATTTTTATTTCTCTTTCAAATGCTACCCATACTCAAGAAGGATGCGGACTTAGACAACTGGCAGAAGGGCATCAACAGATTTATTTGGGACGGCAAGAGACCGAGGGTGAAACTAAAAATCATCCAAGACGCAAGGGAGAGAGGGGGACTCAAAATGCCTAATCTAAAGCTATACTACTATGCAGCGACGTTGGTGGCGGTGAGTGACTGGATCAACATGACAAATGATAGAATTCTGAATGTTGAGGGGCATGGTCTACTATTCGGCTGGCACGCATACTTAGTATACGACAAAAAGGCAGACAGGAACTTCAAGGAGAACCCACTACGAATCCCATTGTTATGGGTCTGGAAGAAATACAAGCACCTCCTACACGACAAGATTCCCATCTGGACGATCCCCGGACACGCAACAGGGGATATGAACACATCCCAAGGGCAAGAAGTGGTGCCCTACAGTGAACTTGTACTGGGAGAAGAAAATGGGTTCCTCTTGAAACCCCAAGGAACGCTAGCAAACAGAGGAATAGGAGGTACCTGGCTATCATATATACAACTGCAATCAAGGTGGCATAAAGATAAGAAGAAGGGCTTCTCCCAGACCGACGAGAATCTAATTAAACAGATTAGAGAACAGGGGATCAGACACATCAAACGAGTGTACAGCATTCTGATAGAAATGGACTCTGAAACCGAGCTAGTCAAGAACTGTATGATAAGGTGGGCACAAGACTTCGGACACTCTATCACCATGGACACGTGGGAGAAAATCTGGGTGAGGAATGTAGAATTCACGAAATCGCAACACTTAAGGGAAAACTTCTACAAGATGTTCTATAGATGGCACCTAGACCCGAAAAAAATATCACTCATCTACCCGGACTCCCAGCCCAAATGCTGGAGGTGCGGGGACGGGGAGGCTACTTACTTTCACATATGGTGGACATGCAGAAAAATCAAAGCATTCTGGAGGAAGATATGGTGGACACTCCAAACTATTTTCAAAAAGCGTATAGAATTTCTACCTCAGGCTTTTCTGTTAGGGATCACAAAGGATTTCACTACCTCAGAGACAAATTTATTTTTGAACTTAATTACAGCAGCAAGATTGTTGGTGGGACAATACTGGAAGAATCCGGAAATACCACCTATTGAAGAATGGACTGTGAAAGTAACAAATTTGGCGGAAATGGCGAAAATATCAGCATACTTGGAAAATCCCTCCAATGAACAATTTTCGACGGACTGGAAACAGTGGATAGACTATATCCAAGAGAGACACCAATCAAACAGAATGCAGCTGGCGTTTAGCTGAGGCTCGATGGGAGGAGGGAAGAAGGGTTAACAAATCAAATGTTTACAAAAACTAACACCCAATGTTGAATGTATATGTTCTATAACTAATGCCTCTTAACATAACCTTATGACTAATGTTGTTTGCTTTAATATTGTTAAAGCAGACTGAATCTCTACCTCAGGATATGAAACTTTTACCTCAGGATCTCTGGTTAGGGACTATAAAAGATTGCACTAGTAACGGGATGAAGTCAATTCAGAAGCGCAAACGAACAATATGCGATAGACTAGATACAGTAGATAGACCATATATAAGAGAAACACCAATCAAACAAAATGTATTCGGAGTATACTTGAAGATGGAAGGGAGGAGGGAAGAACATTTACTAAAACAGATGTTTACAAAGATTAATACCTAATGTTGTATGCTATGTTCTAGGATGATTGCTTAGCAATAGGATCTTATGCTTAATGTTGATCACATTAATATTGAACCAGATAAGAGAAACACCAAACAAATAAAGTGTAACAGGAGTATAGTGGAGGCTAGACGCGAGGAGGGGAAAAAGGCCTACTAATTCAGACGTTTTCAAAGACTAATACTTAGTGTTGTATATCAGGTGCCATGATGATTGCTGCATAATATGTTTTTATGTTCAATGTTGATTGTTTTAATAAAAGAATTTTTATAGTGAAAAAAAATGAAATTTCGTTGCGTTCAGCTCTCAAAGGGTCACCATCTCCGATATATACTACATAAATATGACAATAAATAAATAAATACAGAATTATGCATATACCCACATATATTATATGACACAGAGAAACAACAGTCTAATTCGGGTTATCAACTTGTGTTGTTTTTATAAAAATCATCTTATTAGCTCACCATATATCCTATTTTCATAATTCTTATTTAAGCTTAATTTCCCCTTAATATTCAAACAATTCTTATCAGTCATAATTTTCTCAATATTATTCATCTAAATATCCAGATTTTCCATTTAGATACACCATCCCAATGTTTTCATATTTCATGCATTATAAAAATACTATACTGCTTATCTGTCTTATGACATCTACCTATAACATCTTTTCTGATCAATTTATATTTCACTTATATTTGTAAAAGTTAATTTGTTAAATCATTATATATCCTATTTTCAAAGTTCTTATTTAAGCTTAATTTCCCCTCAGTATTTCAGTCATTCCTTAATCCTAATTCTCTTCAACTTAATTTACCTTTAAATTTCAAACTTTTCATGCACATACATCATCCCAATATTTTTACATTTTATATATGATAAAAATATTATATTACTTATATCTCTTGTTGTAAGGCTCCTTTATATCCAAAGTTATATGTTCTTTTAACCGTATTCAAACAAGTGTTTGCTCATGTAATATTCCATCTGGTTTGGTGAGTCAAATCTCTTGAATCTGTCTCTGGCCTTCTTCTTTTGCCAAGTAGCTTTCCAAGTTGATATATTCCGCTTGCCAGGAAGTTCTTGTATTTTTGTAAGTATTGTTCAAAGTGGAGAATATATGATTTTCGTCTCCCAAACTCTAATGGTTCTCCTGGCAGTTCTATAGTCCATTTTGTTAAATCTTCTTTCTTATCCTCAGGTTTATTTTGATGTTCTGATGAATAAAATATCTTTTCCATTTTTAATGTTATATCAAGGTTTTTTCCTGTTTGTGTTAAATTATAATTCTCTTCATTTGTAGCTTTGCTGATTAAGTCATTTTCTTCTAGTTTATGTTCTGTTATCTGATTTGTTTGTTCATTTTTTACCATCATTTTCTGAGTGTTTTTTTATTGTGAGTTTCGATTAGAGATGTGCTCATTTATGTTGTCAAAGTTGTTTTTGATCTCCTTGTGGTTTGAAGCTATTGTCATTTGTATCTGTTGTAGCATTACATACATTTCCTCCTGGAAAGTATTTATCTTGTCTTTTTTTTTTTTGTTTTGTTTTAAATAATTTTTTTATTAAAATTTTTTATAAAAAAAACTTTTAACAATTATAACATAGTAACCTATTAACTCAACTGAAAACAAAAAAATTACATAATAAAAATAAACAATACAAAGAACTGCTCGGAACCCCCCTCCAGAACACCCTCCACCAACCCACTCCTCTTGTATTTTCGCTCCTCCTCCTCACCATCCAAAACACTAGCTACAATTCTACCGAGCATCCTACAAAAATTATCTAATCCCTAAGCCCCCAACTACAGTTGAGAAACATAAGCTAACGTATATTATCTCCCTCCCCCCTCCCCCCCCCGACTTCCCAGAATGAATACAGGGTAAAAACACAAGAAACCTCACTAAACTACTATATTAAACTATTTAACTATATATCAAATCTAATTCTTTCAACTGATATTTCTTTTGCATATAATCAATCCATTTCTTCCAGTCCATCAAAAACGTTTCATTTGAGTGGTTCTTCAGGTATGCCGAAATCTTGGCCATCTCCACAAGATGGGTAACTTTTAATGTCCATTCTTCAATAGATGGTATTTCAGATGACTTCCAATATTGTCCCACCAACAGTCTTGCAGCAGTAATCAAGTTCAAAATCAACTTAGTCTCTGTAGTGGAACAGTCCTTTGTAATACCCAACAAAAACAACTGTGGTACAAACTCAATACGCTTTTTCAAGATATTTTGAAGAATCCACCATATTTTTATCCAAAAAGCCTTAATTTTTTTGCAAGACCACCAAATGTGAAAGTAAGTAGCGTCCATAGAGTCACATCGCCAACATTTGGGTTGCAAATTTGGATACATAGACGATAATTTTTTGGGATCTAAATGCCATCTGTAAAACATTTTATAAAAATTTTCTCTTAGATGCTGAGCTTGTGTAAATTTAACATTTTTCACCCATATTCTTTTCCAAGTTTCCATCATAATTGGGTGACCGAAGTTACCTTCCCATTTAATCATACAGTCTTTAATTAATTCAGTTCCAGAATCAATTTCAATTAAAGCATCATATATTCTTTTAATATGCATCTTTCTTTGATCTCTAATTTGTATAATTAATTTTTCATCATCCTTTAAAGAAAAACCCATCTTGACATCTTTTTGCCATCTGGCTTGAAGTTGTGCATGATAAAACCAATTATGAGCTATACCTTCCTCCCTTAATTTATCTAATGATTTCAGTTCTATGCTATTCCCTTCTTTATTTAAAAGTTTATCATAGGGCACCACGTCTTGAATTTGTTGTATACCTATACTCTGTATTGCGTGTCTGGGAACTGTCCATAAAGGAATTTTACCATTTAACTTATAATAATACTTTTTCCAGACTCGCAAGACAGAGTTTCTTATTATATGTTCTTTAAAACTCCTATCCAATTTTTTATCATAAACTAAATACGCGTGGAGCCCATATACTAACCCATATCCTTCTATATTTAATATTCTTTCATTTGTTAAATTAATCCAATCACTTATAATCACTAGAACTGCTGCATAATAATATAATTTAAAATTAGGCACTTTCAAACCACCTCTCTCTCTTATATCTTGAATAATTTTAAATTTAACCCTTGGTTTCTTGCCATCCCAAATGAATTTATTTATACCTTTCTGCCATTCATCGAGATTTCCATCCTTTTTAAGTATTGGTAACATTTGAAATAAAAATAAAAATTTCGGCAATACATTCATTTTAATAGCGGCTATTCTGCCCAACATGGATAATTGTAGTTTTTTCCAATTCTCCAATTCTTTTTGTACTTTACACCATAAAAGTTCATAATTATTCTTATATAATTTACCATTTGAAGCTTCTATATAAATTCCTAAATATTTAACTTTTTTAACTATCTCGCATCCCGTTATTCTTTCCAAGTCTTGTTTTAATTTGTTATCAAGATTTTTAACCAACATCTTTGTCTTGGATAAATTTAGTTTAAAACCTGAAACTTTTCCATAATTTTGAATAATTTCCATCAAACTCTGAACCGATTGTATTGGCTGAGTTAGCGTCACAAGTAAATCGTCTGCAAAGGCACATAATCTATAATCATGTTGTCTAATTTGTACCCCCCTTAAGGATTAGAGCAGTATTTATCTTGTCTTGAAATGTTGCTTCTGGAGGTTTTTGTTATTCCAGGCTAGGTCCTTCAGGAGTAAGTATTAAATGTGGTTTTCTGTCATTTTTTTAATAAGTACGCAATATCCATGTTGTCTCCCCCTTTCAAATAGTCCTTCATCAGTGTATACATGTATACATGTGCATGGTGAGAAAAATGAATCTTGTGAGTTTCCCAGACGGATGGCATAGGGAACAAAGCTGTTACAGAATTGGGTAGTCCTGCTAGAAATGCTTTGAAACAGAGCAACAGAAACAGACCGTAAAGTAGATGTGTGGGGTCTCTAACAATGCTTTGAGCTCTAAGCATATAGAACTTACAAGCAGCATCCTGAATACCAGGGAGCGAGCTTCCAATGATCTTCTCGGCTGTCCTTACCATTCTCTGTATGGACTTTCTATCTGAGCCACTGCTGCCAGCTAAGCAAACTCAGCAGATGTAGAAACAATCATCATCAAAACAGCAAGTGAAGAGTGAAGAAATGATGATGATGATGATGATGATGATGATGATGATGATGATGATGATAATGTTGGAAGGGACCTTGGAGGTCATCTAGTCCAACCCCCTGCTCAGGCAGGAAACCCTATACCATTTCAGACAAATGGCTGTCCAGTCTCTTCTTAAAAACTTCCAGTGTTGGAGCATTCACCACTTCTGGAGGCAGGGTGTTCTACTGGTTAATTGTTCTAACTGTCAGGAAGTTTCTCCTTAGTTCTAGGTTGCTTCTCTCCTTGATTAGTTTCCATCCGTTGCTTCTTGTCCTGCCTTCAGGCGCCTTGGAAAATAGCTTGACTCCCTCTTCTTTGTGGCAGCCCCTGAGATATTGGAATACTGCTATCATGTCCCCCCTCGTCCTTCTCCAGCATGTGGATTTCGAATCCACAGGATGGGTTCATCTTAGTCCTCCTGCCCATGTGACTAGGACCCAAACTCTTAGCTCCGCCTCCAACCGGGCTTCCTGTCCTCTGACCGGACTTTCTGTCTCCCAGTTTTTTCCTAGTCTTCAGCCCGAGAACATCTCTTAGAGTAGGCTCCGAGAGTAAAGTTTCTTTAGTTGAAGCAGTTAGCAGTTTAGTTAGATTACTTTTTCGTTTAACTTGAGTACTTAAATTTGGCTTTTAAATTGAGTACTGATAGCGATTCAGCGGAGGATCCAGCGGCAAGCGGGGCTTTAAGAGAGCCCGAGGTCCCACGGGACTACGCTAGGGAGCCGGAGGGGACTTCGATCCTCAGCTCCAGATCGCAGCCGGAATCCTCCTAGGATCTTCCTCCCCCCAAAGGCATTCCAGCGCCCAGCGCCGTCGAAGGAAGGAGCCAGGACACCAACTACAGCGCGGAAGAGATCATCAAAACTCCTAAGCGCAAGTGGGGTTTTCGTTGGGGGGGAGGAGAGCGCGCTCAGCCGCAAGGCCGGCAATCGGTGCGGGCCCCATTACGGCCGCATAGAGAGGCGAGCCGGGGTCGTCGGCGGCCATTAGGGACCGCGTGCAAGGAGGACAGGCGCCATCTTGGCTAGCCGACCTCGTAGTTTGGCACGGGGGCCATTTTGAAAAAGGGGTGGGCCTAGCACAGTAGCAGAGGCCGCCATCTTCCGCAGGCTCTATCCAGCAGGCAGGGCCTGAGCGCCATTATAGCGTGGTGGGGGATCGGCAGTGCGATTATCGCCGGAAACGGAGGCTGTGGAGCGGCTACCGCTGCGACAGGCAACCACGTCCCCTAACCACCACAGCGCCTGCGGAGTCAGGCCGAGAGGGGGTCTTATCCAAACAGGAACAAGGTCAAGTTCGGATAACGGAGTGGATTATTGGGGATTACACCCGGGGGGATACCCATTCAGCCTCGCAGACCATCCCAAGCGATAAGTCTGCCTGCCTGTCACTGCCAGCGTATCTGTGCAGAACGGGGCCTGGCCCTACCTGCCTGGGAATTGAGCCCTTTTTTCCCCCATTTGTCTTGGTGACCTCGTTGGGATCCCAGATGGACGATGGCAGACAGTGCGTCGCTTCAGGTGTACCAAGGCTCAAGCTCCCCCCCTCCCTCCCCAAAACGCAAAGCCACGGATTTGGAACTGGGGGGGCAAGAAGAAGGCAAAAACAAAGGACCTAAATAAAGAGCCGTCGAAGGCAGCCGAGCGACAGGCCTTAAGGAGGCACCAGGTGCTAGAGAGAGAGTGTGCCAAGGCCCAGAGGCTTCAGTCCAGAGGGACTGAACAGGCTGATTTCCCCCAATCCACTCCGTCCATACCAGAGCATGCCGAGCCTGCAGACACGCAGGCAGAAGCAGAACTGGAAACCACAGGCCTTCCAAGAGGGTGGCCGGAACAATTACAAACATATATGCAAAAAGCATTTGATAATTTTATGACTGCCAAGCTCTCTTCCTTCCCTCAGGAACACACCAAACAGCCAGCGCCCCCGCTTCGCAGGGGACACGCATCCACCCAAGCCTCTGAGGAATCTGAGTCCTCTTCACAGATCGCAGAGGAGGAGCCGGAGGACTGGGAGACATCTGGACGCCAGCTGTCGGAAGAGGAGGACGAGACTCCGGAACAGGCCTCAACCTCAGGGCTGTTCGATCCGGCTCAGTTCCGTTTACTCATGCTCAAAACCTGTGCCACCCTTAGCCTGTCGGCAAGGGATAAGGAAACAAAATCCGCCTCCCCCGAGGAGGAGGGAGGTAAGGTCCACCCGGTGCTACATCCACCTGCACCGGCTGAGATAAAGGTGCCATGCCCGTTAGTGTTCCGCACCACGCTGGAATCACAATGGGCCTCATTGGCAACCACGCCGTCTCCAAGTAGTATGGATAAAAAGATATTAAATGTATGCAATGTCTTGGCTTCCCTCATAGAGGTACCAATTGTAGATGAACCACTAATCTCTCTCTTTGCATCATCCGCCATTCCAGGAGACATGGCGGAATCCATGAAGGCCAAGGACAAGAAATTTGAGTTCGCGCTCCAGAGGACACACCACTCCTCAGCCTGGGCGATCAGATCTGCGGTCTCAGCCTCCCTGGTGGCCAGGGCGTCAATCTTGTGGCTTCAGGAGCTACAGGCAAGTGTACCACCAGATCAGGTACGTGCACAGGAAACGTTAAACAAACTGTTGTTGGCGGCAGAGTACATGGCGGACACCACCTTGTCGGCCTCAAAATATTCAGCCAGGGCCATAGGGTCAACAATAGCCTCCAGAAGGCTCCTTTGGCTCAAAACATGGAAGTCGGACCTTAAGTCTAATTGGCGACTAGCCACCGCCAAATACTCAGGAACCAAGCTGTTCGGTCCCATCCTGGACCCGTAACTGATTGAGGACAAAAATAAGAGAAAGGTTCTCGCTCATCCCTCTAAGGGAACAGATAGGCGAGGCCAAGAGTTCCGCAGGCAGGGGCCCCGCCAGAGCGGGTCCGGAGAATGGAGACAACCCTTTCGAGGGGGGCAGTCCTGGGATTGGCCCAGAAATCAGCGCACCTTCCCTTCAGGTCAGGAGCGCTTCCAGGACCGCCCGGCCGCAAGTAGGGGCCAGTTCCCAAAACGCAACGCCAGAGGAGGGACGGGACGTCCTTACAGGCGCTCCAAGTGACGCCTGGGACAGCCCCATAGGGGGTCGCCTGGCGCTGTTCAGCCAAGTGTGGCAAAACACCACAACAGACGCCTGGGTAAGGGACACGGTGTCTCAGGGCCTAGCCTTAGAGTTCTGCGCTCCCCCCCCCCGAGTCAATTCATAAGGTGTCCGGAGTCCCGAAACCCCTCAAAAGCGAAACTACTAACACTGGCTATAGAACACCTGATAGAAATCAGAGCCATAGAACCGGTCCCGGCAGGACAGGAAAGACAGGGGTTCTACTCCATCCTGTTCGTCGTACCCAAGCCATCCGGGGGTTGGAGACCAATTCTAGACCTCAAGAGGCTAAATCACTACGTGATATACAAAAAGTTCAAGATGCAATCCCTCAGATCCATCCTGGCCAGCATCCGAAGAGGGGATCAGTTGTCACCCATAGACCTCACAGAGGCATACCTACACATACCAATAAGGCAGGAACATCGACGCTTCCTAAGGTTCTGTCACAAAAACAGACACTACCAATACAGGCCCCTACCATTCAGCCTGTCATCGGCACCCAGGGTATTCACAAAGGTGCTGGCCGTGTTGGCAGCGCACCTGCGCATGCTACCGGTGCACGTCCTCTGTTACCTAGACGACATCCTGATCCTATCAGGTTCACAACAAGCGGCCCACTCAGACCTGCGGGTCACGCTAAGCACACTACAGAAACACGGCTTCTCCGTAAATTACAAAAAGAGCCACCTCACACCATCAACTCGCCTACTACATTTAGGGGCGGTCATAGATTCAGAAACAGGATTAGTACACCTTTCTCAAGAAAGGCGGGACAGCGTACGAAAGCTCGCGCGCCTCGTCCAGGGGAAGGGTTCAGCCACAATAGTGCAACTGTCCCAACTCCTGGGGAAAATGATCTCATGCCTGGGCATCGTTCCATGGGCCAGACTCCATTCCAGAAGGCTCCAATGGTTCCTTCTCCCCTACCAAAGACAAAACCAGGGCGCATCCCTCCGAAAGGTCAGACTCCCTCCCCAGGTCCTGTCATCTCTCCGATGGTGGACTTCTACCGCCACGGCCAGGGGAACACTGTTCAGGGAACCAGACAGACTAACGGTGACCACCGACGCCAGCCAGTTCGGCTGGGGAGCTCACTTCCAGGATCAGATAGCGCAGGGCAGATGGGCACCCTGGGACCTGGTCCACAGCATCAACTGGCTCGAACTAAGAGCGATTCACTTAGCTCTCTGACAATTCTCCCCCAGCCTGGAAGGAAGACACGTGCTAGTCCTAACGGACAACGTGACAGCCAAAGCACACGTGAACAAGCAGGGGGGAACGAGATCAGCGGTTCTCATGCAGGAAGCCCGAGAACTGGGGCTTTGGGCAGAGTCACACCTAGGGTCAATAAAAGCAGAACACATATCTGGGGAGGCAAACAGCCAAGCGGATTCGCTGAGCAGAGTCACAGTGAATCACGCAGAGTGGAAGCTGGACCTGGCCCTGTTCGAGGCAATTTCGAACAGGTTCGGCCGTCCACTAGTGGACCTCTTCGCTTTCCTCAAGAACAAGCAGCTCCCCCGCTTCATATCCAGGTTTCCGGCCTGGGGGGCGGAGGGGACGGACACCCTCAGGTGCAGGTGGCCTCGGGGGCTGATGTACGCATTCCCACCCCCTCCGTTGATACAGGCGACCATTCGCAAGGTCATCCTGGAAAGGGCGGAGGTGATCTTGATTGCCCCACATTGGCCACGACGGCCATGGTTTGCAGACCTCGTAGACCTTTCAATCTCGCCAGTCTGGATAATACCTCCACATCAGGTGTCGCTCAGCCAGGGGAACCTACAACATCCAGACCCACAGTGGCTACAACTAGCCGCTTGGCACTTGAGAGGGAGGGACTAGCCAGACAGTCCTTTTCGAAGGACGCCATAGAGATCATCCAGGCTGCCCGCCGCCCTTCCACTAACAGAGTGTATGAGGCTACGTGGAGGAACTTTGTCAGCTGGTGCGGCAAGCAAGGATTAGATCCCTTGGCTGTGACCATTCCTAACATCATAGATTACCTTGTCGAAGGATTTAAGAAGGGCCTGGCTCTTAATACTATTCGCAGGCAGGTGGCAGCCATACAGGTGCTCTCCTGCGACAATAGGGAGTCATTATCGCAGCACCCGGCAGTAAAGGCCTTCATGAAGGGGGCAGCCGCAGTACGACCTCCGGTGGTACATCGCTACCCGTCTTGGGATCTCCCCAAGGTGCTCCAGGCCTTAACATCCCCTCCGTTCGAACCCCTGAGACTCTGCTCACTCCGTCATCTGACATGGAAGGTAGCCTTCCTTGTGGCCATCACATCGGCTAGGCGGATCTCGGAGTTGGCGGCCCTCTCGGTTCGAGCGGACCTGATGATCTTCTCGGAGGACATAGTAACGTTACGTCTAGACCCATCCTTCGTTCCGAAGGTCAATTCCTGGTTTCACAGAGCTCAGGAAATAGCATTACCAAGCTCCTGTCCGAATCCCTCAGATCCCCGGGAACGGCGATGGCACACTCTAGACGTGCGCAGGGCCTTACTTCTGTACACCAAAAGGACTTCGGTTTTCCGAAAATCGGAAACGTTATTTGTTTCATTCCAACCAGCAACCAGGGGTCACAGGGTTTCCTCCTCGACCATTGGCAGGTGGATCAGGGCATGCATAGCAGAGGCTTATGGGGCACAGTCATTACAGGTCCCGACAGGAATAACGGCGCACTCCACCAGGAGTGCGGCTACCTCAGCGGCCTGGTACACGCAGGCGCCAGTGGAGGAGATTTGTAGGGCAGCGACATGGGCGTCTCCGTCTTCCTTTGTTAAAAACTACAGGATAGAACGCTTCGCTGCGGCAGAGGCCTCCTTCGGTAGGCGAGCGCTGCAGCAGGTCTTTTCCTCTAGTGAGATTCCAGCCTAGACTCCCACCCGTGGGGACATGGGAGGGCTTTGGTATGTCCCATCCTGTGGATTCGAAATCCACATGCTGGAGAAAGGGCGTTGTCTTACCTGAACGCCTCTTCTCAGCATGGGGATTAAGAATCCACACACCCTCCTCTAATAGTCTAGGCAGATGTTGATTTACAGGATTGTGAGCAGGAGCCACGAGGACCAAACTACGTTGAAGGAGCTTCGCCCGAGGAAAAAAACTGGGAGACAGGAAGTCCGGTCAGAGGACAGGAAGCCCGGTTGGAGGCGGAGCTAAGAGTTTGGGTCCTAGTCACATGGGCAGGAGGACTAAGATGAACCCATCCTGTGGATTCTTCATCCCCATGCTGAGAAGAGGCGTTCAGGTAAGACAACGCCCTTTCTCTTCATTAAACTAGACATACCCAATTCCAGCAGCCTTTCCTTATATGCTTTAGCCTCCAGTCCCCTAATCATCTTTGTTCCTCTTCTCTGTACTCTTTCTAGAGTCTCAACATCTTTTTTACATCGTGGTGACCAAAACTGGATGCAGTATTCCAAGTGTGGCCTTACCAAGGCATTATAAAGTGGTATTAATACTTCACGTGATCTTGATTCTATCCCTCTTTTAATGCAGCTCAGCACTGTGTTGGCCTTTTTGGCAACTGCAGCACACTGCTGGCTTATATTTAAATGATTATCCACTAGGACTCCAAGGTCCCTCTCGTAGTTATTACTATTGAGCAAGGTACTCCCTATACTATACCTGTACATTTGGTTTTTCTTGCCTAAATGTAGAACCTTACTTTTTTCACCATTGAATTTCATTTTGTTAGATAGCGCCCAGTGTTCAACTCTGTCCAGATCCTCCTGTATCCTAAGCCTGTCTTCTGGAGTGTTGGCTATTCCTGCCAGCTTGGTATCATCTGCAAATTTGATGATTTCCCCATCTATTCCCTCATCCAAATCGTTGATGAAGATAAGAGAGCTGTTACTTAAAAAAAAATCTACTGAGGACAGAAACAAATGAAATACATTTACCTATAAAGTATTGAAATTTTGATTTCTGGTCCTTATAATTATGTGCAATTATTTTACAGTTCAGATTTATTTTTTTTATTTGAATTTCTAGATGTTAGAATTTCTCTTTTGTATTATTATTTTATATATTTGCATATCTGTATTTAATCTAATAAAATTAATTTCTTTCTACCTTCATATTCCATAATAAAATTCTCACTTCCAATAAAATAGATTAACAATCTTTAAAAAGCCTGATTTTATATGAATTCAAGAGGAGTTAGCTGATGAACTGAGATAGAGTAGACAAGAATCAAAATTAAATAGAAAATGTAGCATCTAAAGTAATTTAACTAGCAAAATCTTTTTTTCCTTGCTTTTTATTGATATTGGGGTTGTAGGTAATTGTATTCATTCATCAGGAGAAGTGACAATGCTACTTTATCTGATTCTTCTTTGCAACCTTTAGAGTTACATACTTGCTTTCAGTCATTGGTCTTCCATAATTATCTGACTCCACTTGAGCCATCTAACCAATAAGACCATAAGATGAAAGCTCAGATAGACTAGGACAGGGGTGTCAAACTCATAGCATCACCTGATGTGTGGCAATGTATCGTGACATTTTTCTATTGCCGACAATGGGGTGGGCACAGTTTTGGCATGATGCATCCGGCCCGTGGGCTGGCAGTTTGACATCCCTGGACTAGGAAATGGAAGCTTATTTTACAAGGAAGATTATCTGTCTTTTTCAAAACTGAATACAGAGCCATGTTGATATTGGGTAATTATGGTAGATTGGTGGTAGAGCTGATGTTAGCATAGAAAAGAGATCAAGTTCAGACTGGCATCTCCAGTAAGGCATGAGAAGCCTTCAAGCAGAAACCCTAGATAGTGATTACTTTCTAGTAGTAATATTAGGCCAGATCAATGAATGACTTCACAAAGTACAGGTCATTCTTATGACTTAGACTAAGTCAAGGACTACCAGATCACTTAGCAACTGTTTGAAGTTATGACAGACCCTGAAAAAGGGACTTATAACCAGATGTGATGTTCCAATGGTTGACACACACCCCCCACACAGATACCAGGTTATATGGCCATGTTTTGGGCACTTAGCAGCATGTCCCATGGTCACATGATTATGATTTATGGCATTTATTTCTGGTTTCTGGGGAAAAAAGTCCCATTGTGAAGAATGGGTTCACTTAATGATTGAATTGCTTGCTTTATGACTGCCACAAAAAAGAACATAAAACACGCACAGTCATGTGGTGAGCCACTTAAAACCTTCATGACTTACGATTGAAATTGTGGGCATAAGTCAAGAGTAGAGTAGGCTCTGTTTTATGACACTTTTACAGAGTTCCTACTTTCAGTGATGAGTTATGGTCCCCACAGTATGGAGAAATTAAGTAATAGTTCATTGGTTTTATGTTCTGCTTTATATATTCTGTATTGTATATAAAACTTTGCTATTTTATAGCAGGTTCATTAATAGAAAGCTTTCTTGTCCCTTGTCTTTCTTCAAAATTAGTCTGATCCTTGACTGTGAAGCACATTGGTTTAGTGACTGCAAATTCTCTTGACCATGAAGACTAAAGATTGAAATATATATAAGATGCTTTAATTTTCACTTCTCTCTCTCTTCTTCTCTCCCCAATAAAGTGAAAATGGTACAGTGAAAATCAACACTTTCTAAATCTGTTCAAGCATCATGAAAGCCATTTAACTAAATTGTTATGCCCCCTTTTAAGATAGATTATGTAGTATTGTTTTATTAGAGATAAAAGGCACTTACATTCTGTTTGCTCTGGTTATTGCATCTTCTTTCTTCTGTAATAATAGTAAACAAAGTCCATGAGGGTTTCATCATAAGAGGTTTAACTGGAATATTTAATGTTTGTGTGTGTGTGTGTGTGTGTGTGTGTGTGTGTGTGTGTGTGTGTGTAATGTACTTGGAAAGATGCAGGGATTCAGTACAACACTGAATTGAGTATAAATAAAATTGTACTTTATTTTCTAGAAGTAATTTGATAGATGTACCTTGGCACATACTGCTATATGTATAAGGGAGTTTGAGTGATGTTGGATGATGAAGTTCAGGCTTCAGTTTTCCAAATCCTTTTTAAAAATATAAGAACCATCATATTCTTAGTTTGCGAATGGTCGATCTTTTCTTTGTGACACAAAGCTGTTTATGCCTTACTGTATTCTATATTTAGCAGTCCTTTTAAAATAAACTAAATTGCAGCTTTCCTTGGTTATGCAAACCATGTGTTTGTTACAGTTATATTCCAAAGTATGAATTTGTCTTTAAGTTGGCAAAATACATTTTTGATGTTTAATGTTCTGGAACTTTAAACAAGTAGCTTTCACTTATTGCAGATGTATTTCTAAGAAAGTAACAGCTCTTCACCAACTTCTTAGCAGAGAATACATGGATGTCTTCCTGCTGTCCCACTTGGTTTTAATTTTGCAAGCCAAACTCTAGCCCATTGCTTTCATTGTATATTTTGACTAAAATAGCAGTAAACACCATGAAGAAGCTATGCATAATGAGTTGGATCCAGTTGTAGTTATGTAGTACATCTATTGAAAACAGTAGGAATTCAGTCCTATTTGTTTCAAAGGATATACTCTGAATACAATTAAATCTAAATCATACCTTATTTTTAAACACAGATGCTTTTCATGCTAATCTGTTTTTCAAGTCCTGGCTTCAAATTTATATTTGTCAATTAAAATGAAAAGAAGCAGCATAAATAACATATAACTTGACAGCGATTATATTAATAAAAGATATACATGTAATTTTAATGACTTAAATAGTATTGTAAAGTAATTAGCTGTTTTGTGTATCCATAATTCATGTACATTTATATGCATAGGATAAAAAAGAATGGCCCTAGAACAGAGAAGAAAGGCAAAGAATATAGCTTTTGCTATGTGCCTTCTTATACCATGTTAACAGCAATGTTCAAGTCAGCAACTTCATTTTATTCATTTGCTTGCTTGTTAGATTTAAAGCCCATCTGTCCTTTAGAGGCTGAAGGTAGAAGATATAAATTATCTAAAATTATTTTCATATAATTCATTTTTAAAAATGTTTTATTCCAGTTTACAATTTACAATTTATCTTGTGTTGTTGAGTGTGGTTTAAAATTTGCTAAGCATCTGAGCAGAATTGTAATTTGAATGTCCAGTACTAACTTACTTGCCCCCACCAAAGCAACCACAGTCCAGATATCCCAAAGATGCTTTTTCAAGCGGCAACTGGACTTTCTTGTTTTTCTTCGACGATGTTTCGCTTCTCATCCAAGAAGCTTCTTCAGCTCTGACCAGATGGTAGGGAATGGGAAGATTTATATTCCTTGCAGACAGCTGGTCATTTGCATTCTTTTAGAGCAGCGGTTCTCAACCTGTGGGTCATGACCCCATTTGGGGTCGAACGACCGTTTCACGGGGGTCGCCAAACACCGCAGTCCGCCATTTTCCCCCCATTTCCCCTCGGCCGTTGCGTGCGCGCCGCGCATGCGCAATTCGGCCCGTCATGCCACGCATGCGCGATTCGGCCCGTCGTGCCACGCATGCGCGATTCGGCCCGTCACGCACGCACCGCGCATGCGCTGTCCGGCCTGTCGTGCCGCGCATGCGCGGTTCAGCCTGTCGTGCAGCGCATGCGCGGTTCGGGCTGTTGTGTCGTGCATGCGCGGTTCGGGTCATTGCGTGCGCGCCACGCATACGCGTTTGGGCTGTTGTGCCGCGCATGCGCGATTCGGGCCATTGCGCGCGCCGCACATACACGGTTTGGGCTGTTGCACCGCGCATGCGCGATTCGGGCCGCAGCGCCATGCATGTGCAGTTCGGGCTGCTGCATGCGTGCTGCGCATGCGCAGTTTGGGCCGTTGTGTGCGCGCCGTGCATGTGCAGTTTGGGCCGTCACACGCGCGCCGCGCATGTGCGATGCAGGCCATCGCGCCGCACATGCGCAGCGCAGGTCGGGGTCGCGCCGCGCATGGGCAGCGCAGGTGGGGTCTCGGCCTGAAAAATGTTGAGAACCACTGTTTTATTTAGAGAGTCATTGAAGGCATTTGGAGATTTATCGGTGTCCTCAAGTTTACCTGAGTAGTGCAAAGATGTGTGGCGCCTTCTTGGCTGTAGGATGTTTTCTGCCCAGTGTCCCTTCACTATTGAAAACAGATGCAGGCTGTTGGGGATGAGTTTGTGTTGTCTGCATCTCAAACTGAAGTGTAAATGGTTCCTGTAGTCTGCAATGTTCTCCAGTACAGGAGATGGAGAATGGGTTTTCTCTGTCTGCCTACTCTTGAGACCAAGTAGCTAAACTTGATATGCCCCCTCTTGCAAGGAGATCCAGTCTTGACTTGGTCTCAAGCTCTTGAAGACGTATCAAGGTTGGCTCTCAGGTATAGAGATCTTCAATTCAATTTAGCAGTTCAGAGACCCATTGTTGAATTCTCCTTGCTTTAAATTTGATATTTGTATATTCCCTAATTAGTGATTCCATTTCAAAAAATGTTTCTTTCCCCAAATTTTTTCCCCACAAAATGCTGATGCACAAATTGGCTGATTTGAGGCTTCTGGGGGGGGAAGTACTTCTCCGTTCATTTCCCCAGGGCTGGGGGGGAAGAAAAATCTCTGACCAGTTCCCCCGTCGGCTTTCCTGCACAGCACTCAGCGCTGCAGATATAATCAACCCCAGAGACAGGCCGGATTAGAGATGGATCAAATGGCGGCCCCTGAATTTGACCTTCCTTTAGCTCCTTCAACCTTGGCCCAGGGCATGAGGTCTCTCACAGGGACACCCGCCACACTTAGTTCCTCTTCTGAATTGGCACAACACACAGCAACCATCTCGGGTTCAGCTCCAGAGGCCACCTTCACACCAACGGCCGCAGGGCTCAGGGGACCAGACATCGGAGACATTTTCTCTGACGGCTGCCTTGAGGCCTTGCTATCCAGGGTTGTGGACCGTGCTGTAGCAGAACGGTCCTTCCATCCATCCGGGTAGGGGGCTTCTACGTCAGGCATGCCACCTTATGTCCCTCCGGGGTTTCCTATACTTCAGGAACCCACATCTCCTGCACACTCCTCCATGAGTGGATACTCATCCTGGCAGGGTGAGGAGCAGCTGGAATTTAATCTATCAGAGGAGGAGGAACTTCCCCCTGAGCCCTCCCCATCGGGCGGCCTGTTCCATCCAACTCTGTTTCTTCCCCTGCTTCGCAAGGCCATATCAACGGCAAACATAGGGTCTGATCAGTTCCCTCAGCCGCAGCAACATTGGATTCCAGTCCAAATCCGATATTTTTTGAAACGGTAGCAGCACATCACGTTCCATGTCCTTCTATTTTTCTTAAAGGGATAAAAAAACAATGGGCCTCCCCTTCCTCCTTTTCTTTTGTAAGTGGGACTGATAAAAAGATTTTCAGCACCTCCACAGATCTCACTGAGGCCCTGGAGGTCCCCAAGGTAGACGAAGCCTGGACCCCTCTGGTATCCCAGACTGCAGTCGCTGGGGACATGTCAGAGGTGCTTAAAGCGGATGACAGAAAATGGGACCAAACTTTCCGGAAGACCCATCAATCAGCAGCATGGGAAATTAAAACGGCCACTTGTGCGTCCTTTTTTGTCCGGACCACCCTTTTATGGCTTCACCAGCTTCAGGCCAGAGTCCCTGCTGAGTACATTCGGACTCACCAGGACCTAAGCAAAATGGTGGCGGTGACCAAGTATGCTGCGGACGCGACACTTCAGTCGGTCAACTTTGCATCTAGGTCTCTTGTATCCAACATTACAGCCAGAAGGATGCTGTGACTGAAACACTGGCAGGCTAACGCCAAAGCAAAATGGCGTCTGGCAACTGCCCCATATCTGGGCAATAATCTTTTTGGGGAGGCCCTGGCCCCGTACCTTGTGGAAAACAAGGACAAGCGGAAGGTCATGGCTCACTTGAATAAACGGTCCGACAAACGTCCCGCTCCATATTTCCGCAGGCAGTCCTTTTGGCCGGCAGCAGGTTCAACTGCCACTCAGCCCTCCCACTCATACACACCCAGGCAAGACGCCTTGGCAATAG
This sequence comes from Bothrops alternatus, assembly GCA_034064705.1. Classification (NCBI taxonomy): domain Eukaryota; kingdom Metazoa; phylum Chordata; class Lepidosauria; order Squamata; family Viperidae; genus Bothrops; species Bothrops alternatus. The sequence continues at coordinate 17,156,377 of JARGCV010000112.1, read as the reverse complement.
AACCAATCTAAAAGGCCATTTCAAGGGGCAGGTCGCCCCTATAGGAGGTCCAAGTGACTCTTACACTGCACTTCCCATCGGGGGAAGGCTGGCCCACTTCTTCCATCAATAGGAACTCACATCCACAGATGCCTGGGTCTTACAAACCATCCAGTTTGGTCTGTCCCTGGAGTTTCTAGCCAGTCTCCCAGACCGCTTCATCACTTGTCCCATTTCCTGGAATCTACTTAAACAGAGACTTATGCAGGAGGCCATTCAACATCTTCTAGAGATTCAGGCCATAGAACCAGTACCGGCGGACGACATGGGAGGGGGATTCTACTCCATCCTCTTTGTGGTTCCCAAGACCTCAGGAGGATGGAGAGCAATTCTGAACCTCAAGGGTCTGAACTATTACATCACATACAAGAAGTTCAACATGCAATCACTCCAGTCCATCCTGGGAGGCATCAGACAAGGAGAGTTCCTGGCGTCAACAGACCTCACGGAAGTGTATCTCCACATCCCCATCCATCCAGCTCATTGGCGGTTCCTCAGGTTCTCTTACAGGGGCAGTCATTTCCAGTACAGGACCCTTCCTTTTGCCCTCTCCTTGGCACCCAGGGTGTTCACCAAGATCCTGGCTGTACTGGCCTCCCACTTGCGGAAGGTACCGGTACGCGTCCAGTGTTAACCTGGACGACATCTTGATCCAAGCGTCCTCCTTCCAGGCAGCCCAGTCAGACCTGCAACTAACTGTTCAGGTCCTCCAACAGCACAGGTTTTCGGTCAACTTCCAAAAAAGTCAGATGGTTCCCTCATCCAGGCTTCTGCACCTGGGAGCCATCATAGACACCACAAACTGCATGGTCTATCTCTCCCAGAAGCGGTTGGTCAGCATCAGGCTGACTCGTCGGGTGTACAAGGACCGCACCCTTCCACTGGTCTTACTCTCCCAGCTTCTGGGAAAGATGGTCTCCTGCATAGCCATAGTTCCCTGGGCCATACTCCACTTGCGGGAGCTTCAATGGTTCCTCCTGCCATTCCAATGGGCGAATGTCAGTGCATCTAACCGCCAGGTCAGGCTCCTGGTCCACACTCTCAGATCTCTACGCTGGTGGTTCTCACAAGCGGTGTCCAAGGGGTCACCTTTCAAGGAGCTGGACCGTGTCACCATTACGACAGACGCCAAGCTATTCGGTTGGGGTGCCCATCTACAATCTCAGTTTGCACAGAGCCGTTGGTCCCGCGCAGACTTGAGACACATCAGTTGGCTGGAGCTCAGGGCCATCCATTTAGCTCTTCGCCAATTCTGACACTGGATCAGGGGCCGTCACATATTGATCCTCACGGACAACATGGCGTCCAAGGCCCACATGAACTGGCAGGGTGGCACCAGGTCCAAGTCCCTCATGTCCGAGGCACGGCTACTGGGTTCCTGGGCAGAGTCCAACTTGGCTCTCTCAGGGCCAAATACATCTTGAGGGTCAAGAACCAGCAGGAAGACTTTCTGAGTCGCTCTACGGTGGACCCCTCGAAATGGGGATTGCATCTGGATCTTTTTTCCGAGATCTCCCACAGGTTCTGCCATCCGATCCTCGACCTGTTTGCATCATCAAACAATGCACAACTCCCCAGGTACTTCTCCCATTATTACCTTCCAGGGGCGGAGTGGACGGACGCCCTGCGGACTCCGTGGCTGCAAGGTCTACTTTATGCCTTCCCTCTCCTCCAGCTCATTCCGGCGACCATCCGCAAACTGCTCCAGGAGTAGGCGGAAGTGATCCTCGTGGCCCCGTACTGGCCACAGAGTTCCTGTTTGCTGACCTGATGAATCTTTCCCGGTCTCCTCCGTGGACGATTCCCCGCATCGCGTGTCCTTGCACCAAGGGGTCCTCCAACTCCCGGACTCTCAGTGGTTACAACTGACCATTTGGTGCTTGAGTGCTGCATCATGATGCAGGAGTTATTCTCACCAAGGGCAATTACCATGATTCAGGCCTCTTGTCGAATGGCAACCAGTTGCATTTATGATTCTACTTGGAAAATTTTTTGCCATTGGTGCAGAAGGCGACAACTGGATGTCTATAAATTAACCATCCCTCAGATCGTAGACTACCTTCTGGATGGTCTGGATAGAGGCCTGGCCCCTGCGACCATTCGTAGGCAGGTGGCAGCTCTTTCAATGTTACTCACTTGTGCGGATTCAGTTCCTTTAGCTCATCATCCTAGAATACGAGCCTTCATCAAGGGTGCATGCAACACCAGGCCTCCCGTGGTGCGCAGGTACCCTTCTTGGGAACTGTCTCGTGTGCTTCGCGCTCTAACAAAGCCACCCTTTGAGCCCATTTCTACTATACCATTGCAGGCCTTGTCCCTTAGTCATTCTTAGTCGCCATCACGTCAGCCAGGCGTATCTCCGAACTGGCTGCTCTCTTGGTCAGGAATGACCTTTGCATCTTCCACTGAGACCGGGTGGTCCTTCGGTTGGATTCTGCTTTCATGCCCAAGGTGAACTCACTTTTCCATAGGGCACAGGAAATCATTTTACCAAATTTTTGTTCCAATCCTCCCCATGACTTGGAGCGGCAGTGGCACACACTGGACGTTGGCAGGGCCCTGTGGCATTACATCACACGTACGGAGCCTCTTCGCAGATCTGAGGCCCTCTTTATTTCCTTCCATCTGGCTTCTCTGGGACAGAAGGTGTCCGCTGGCGCTATAGGCAGGTGAGTCAGGACCTGTATTGCAGAGGCGTACCAATCTTTTTCCCTGCCGACTCCTAGTCATATCACAGCCCATTCCACTCGCAGCGCTGCGACATCTGCTGCATGGGCCACTCAGGCGTTCATCGAGGAGATTTGCACGGCTGCGACATGGTCCTCGCCCTTCCCATTCATACGCCATTGTAGGATTGACCGCTTTGCTTCTGGGGACGCCTCCTTTGGTTGGAGGGTCCTTCAGCAGGTGGTCTCCAGGGACGTAGATCCGGCCTTATCTGTTTCCCACCCATAGGGACAGCGAGGCTTTGGTATGTCCCATTGGTGGATTCTCCATCTCCTGTACTGGAGAAGGGGCGTTGTCTTACCTGAACGCCTTTTCTCAGTATGGAGATGGAGAATCCACACCCAACCTTAGGTCAATTAGGCCGTTATTAGGGATTTGAGAGCCAACACCTAGTCCTTGCATCAGCCACTTTTGCCCTCGTCAAGACTGGGTCTCCTAGCAAGAGGGGGCGTGTCAAGTTTGGCTACTTGGTCTCAAGAGCAGGTAGACAGAGAAAACCCATTGGTGGATTCTCCATCTCCGTACTGAGAAAAGGCGTTCAGGTAAGACAACACCCCTTTTCTGGAAATCCGCTCATACTCCCTCACCATTCAAAAGGTGTTCATCCCAAAGTGCATAGCTAAATGTCTGTGGAACTGTCTGCAAGGAATATAAATCCTCCCATTCCCCACCATCTAATCAGAGCTGAAAAAGCTTCTTGGATGAGAAGCAAAACGTCTTCAAAGAAAAACAAGAAAGTCCAGTTGTATCCTGAAAAAGCAGCTTTGGGACAACCGTGACCTGGATGACTTAGAATCTCCATAGACACAGTCCAGATACAAAGTGTGTATCCCATCTTTCCACTAGGAAAAGGCTGCAACAGTAGCAATTTTAAGTGTTTGAAATATTTGTGGTATTGTAAGTGTCATTCAATTGCTTTCCATTTCCTTTCTTTTTCAGAACACTTCTTTCCCAAAGCAGGAATGGATTGGCTAACAGAGCCACTTTTTCATTTTAAAACATTTACTTGAAATGTTGTTGAGCTGGCCTCAAGAGGGATTACAAAAATCACACTTTAAAAAAAACAACTCATCAGAATATCACCCAAAACAATATAACAGGCTAGTGTATTGAAGTTGGCTATTTATTTATGAGTTTTTTATGGTCAAGTTTATTTTTGCATGTTCCTGGCAAGCAGTGCAGTTGTTTGCAATACAACCATGAATATAATTAAGCAATGGTAAATTACATTAGTTAAAGTAGAATTTTGTACAGGGTTAGGGAGATGACCTTGGAGAAGGAATCTAGTGGCCATTAAGGAACTACCAGGTGCAGAAGGAGCATGTGTTAAGTCCAGGGAGGCAGGGGAGAAGTATTACAAACAGATTCAGACTACCCCCCCTCCTTCCTGGAATATAAGAGGGAGGAGGGAAAACAGACAGATTTGCAAGGCTTTGTTATTAGACCCTACTTCAATGAAGTGTAGTTCTAGTTTTCCTATTTCTTGATCTGGCCAAACTTGAAGGGCTAATATAGTACCAGTAAATATAGACAAAAATCCAACCTAGCCTTCTGCAGAGTCATAAATGAGCAAAACAGGGAGAAAAGTGACTGTTTAGGTTTCACTTAAAATGAACCAGCAAGGACAATATTCCAGCCTTATTTATCAAATTGATAGGGTTACCCATCTCACAAGAAGTGACTCTGAGTAGCATACCATACAGCAAGCAAAGTATAAAACAACAGGCATGCCAAACACAGTCATATTTAAAAAAAATTGAAAAATACACACAAGAGATTTGATCAGCAATGGATCTGCCTCGAGTTCACTAGTCAACTGAGATTCCCCCCTAGGCCTGATGCTGAAGCCAAATTTTGAAGAACTTCTGAAAAATAAGGAAAGATGGAACTAACCTCACTTTATAACAACTTTAACCTAATCTAATCTAACTTAACCTAGACTGGTTAAACAAAAGATCTTTTTAGGCTACAAAATTAAATATTATTATTGTCAAGTTATTATACAGCTACCTAAGATACCAAACTTGGAAAATGGAAAGCCTTGAATGTGAATTTTTTGCATCTGATCTTATGAGTTAGACTTAAGAAGTGCTTTCTCTTTCATATGTAATATGGGAAATAACAGTATTGAGTTGCATTAGAATGGGGAATTGGATTAATTGGTAAAAGTGAGTGGATAATCCTGCACATTTGTTCTGGCAGAGAATTTGTGCATGCACAAGATGTGATAGGCTTGAGAGATACCTAAATCTTATTCCAAAATCTCATTCCCTGCAACTCTGCAAAGATTCTTCCTCTATTCCGAAGGGTAATTTTTTTTTGATTTTTTACTTTTTTTATTAATCCAGTTTCATGCATTTCAACCTTTTTGCTATCTCATTAAAATTAACAAGACGTATATCAATGATTTTAAAGTTAACCTACCATTGAAATTCTGTATGCCTATATTCATATAACTCAAAATTTATTTCCTCACTTTATGACATTGAAGAAAGAGAACTTCTTGAAGAACATTTGTGAATCAAAGTAAGCTAGAATCAGGCATTCATCATGTTCAGTGTATTGGATGTATTGGATGACTCAGTTTTGGTTTGATTTTATTCTCAGATCTAGATTCATAACAATGTTTTTTTTTTCCTCTCAAAGTTCAAATTAGTCACTGTTTGGAAATTGTGTACAACAAATCACAGCAGATGTTTGGTCCTTAATTTACAGCATGTGCTTTATTTCGTCTGCCCACTATTGTAAACCAAAAAGACTGCTCATTTTTAAGGAACTGTAGAATCATGATTTTCAGTCTCTTTTCATGATATTTTTTTTTCTGAAACAAACAACATGCCTTTGTATATTTATATCAACTTTGAACTTTTTAAAAAAGTTTATGTTTATATTTACTGTACATTTATATCAACTTTGAAAGCTCCTCTAATAAAAATAACTTTTTATAAATATTACACTTCACAAGTTTTAATTACTGATTTCTAATATTTCTAAATTAAGGGGAAAATGTAGGGGAAGGAATGGCAGAGCTTGGGGGCAGGGTCAAAAGAGGGATCAGCCTAGAATAGCCACAAATATACTGAGTCCTACCCATTGTGAATTCTGTTGATCCTAATCTAACTTTTAGTAGCCTAATTATTAATTGGAAATATTCCTGTGCATAGGCATAAGCAATGTTTAATTGGAACTTCACATGTGGTCCTGGTCTTTCTGCCTGATGGAAAATGAATCTCTTATCTTATGCATGCTTATATGGAAGAAATTCCCTTTTTATTCAGTGGGAGTTACTCCTGTAAATGTGTCTTGTTGTCATTTTCTTATCAAGTGTATGTTTGGCTATTGATACAAATTAACATGTATCTTGGTGATTCTTATTCAGCCTATGTACAGTGCACAAATGTGGGTATAAGCAATTACAAGATTTCAGAGGTTATTTTGCATTGTTCTTCATAATTTAAAATACTGCTTTGTATTTTGCTGTCAGTTCTTTAAACAAAACAGAGAACAAATGTTAGCAGATAATTCTCAGTAACTTTAGTTGGTGAAGTATTTGCCACATGTCTGGAAGGCCTACATCCATATATTTTCAGTTATTCTTTAGCACAGTAAACTGATTCTTTAGCACAAACATTGCTCTAAAGCAGACATGTCATACTTGCGACGTCACATGATGTCGCGCGACGTATCGGAGCTTTTTCCCCATTGCTGGCAATGGGGTGGGCGCGGTTTCCTTGTGAGCAGTTTGACACCCCTGCTCTAAAGAATGTCTGAAATCTGTTACAGTACTATACCCAATTTTATATTGAGCATTAATGTTCCTGTAATATATGAATATATTATTGTTCTGTATACTATTTTGTGCTTTTGATGATAGAGGAAATTGAAACAATAAACACATAAAATCAGAATTTTCATACTGACTTTTAGGCTAGATTTAAGAGTAGAGAAGAAAAGCCATTTTTTTGTTGATGCAAAATCTATTTGGGGTTACAGTTTTGAAGGAAAATAGAAGTTTAAGATATGGTACACACTACAAATATGTAGTGTACACATACACTACATACATGTAGTCCTTGACTTATGATAACAATTGGGATCAGAATTTTTTTCTTATTAACAGGCCCCAGTATGTGCGAGCAGGAACAAATATTTCTAACACCATTTTCTTGAGCACAAGTTCTCAGGGCTGCATCCTAAGTCCACTGCTGTTCACCCTGTTCAGCCATGACTGTTGTGCTAGGTTTGCCACCAACCATATTGTGAAGTTTGTGGATGATACAACAGTAGTGGGCCTCATTCAAGTTGACAATGAGGGTGCTTAGCGCAAGGAGATTGAGGGTTTGGTGAACTGGTGTAATGAAAACAGCCTAGTTTTAAACATTGGAAAAACCAAAGAGATCATTGTTAATTTCAGAAAAGGCAGGCACAGCCACACTCCTCTGTGCACTAATGATTCACCTGTGGAGATGGTTACCAACATCAAATTCCTGGGTATGCAGCTAACGAGTAGACTGGCTTGGTCGCTCAACAGCGAGATACTGGTGAAGTGGGCACAGCAGCGCCTGCATTTTCTGCGTCACAGAAAAACTCATCTTCCTTCTCCTGTCCTTATCACTTTCTACAGTGGGATGATTGAGAGCATCCTGTCATACAGCATCATAATCTGGTTTAGAAGCATCACTGCTTCAGACAAGGCAGTGCAGAGAGCGATGAGGATGGCTGAAAAGATTATTGGCAGTTCCCTCCCATCCAGGACATAGCATATAAGCATTGCTTGAGCAGGGTCCATAAGATTGTCTGGGACACTACACATCCTCTTCATGACCTTTTTTCCTAGTTGCCTTCTGGGAGGAGGCTTCGTGGTATTCAAAGCAGAACATCCAGATTCAGTCACAGTTTTGTTCCGTACAGTATGAACTCTAAAGCTTCTTTTTTTTGTTATGTATTCAAGATGGACAATGATTAATATTTATGTTACTTATATGTAAGGGTATAGGTCTATACATATGTTGTTTATAATATGGTTAAATGTGTGTTATGTATGTGTACACTTTGAGAACAAGCAATGAAATTTCATTTTTGATATGCATGATCCCCTGCTCTCTAATCTGTTCAATTAAAGTCTCATCAGTCCGGGATAAGCCCTTCTTCTTGTCTTTATGCCACCTTGACTGCAGTTGTAGGTATGATAGCCAGGTACCTCCTATTCCTTCATCTGCTAGCGTTGTTTGAGGCTTTAAGGAGAACCCATTTTCTTCTTCCAGTACCAGTTTACTGTAGGGCACCATTCCCTGCTCTTGGGATATGTTTACGTCCCCTATTGCGTGTCCGGGGATCGTCCAGATGGAGATCTTGTCATGTAGAAGGTACTTATATTTTCTCCAAACCCACAACAACGGGGTTCGTAGTGGGTTCTCCTTGAAGTTCTTGTCCGCCTTTTTGTCGTACACCAAGTATGCGTGCCAGCCGAATAGTAGACCGTGCCCTTCCACATTCAGTATTCTTTCGTTCGTCATATTGATCCAGTCACTCAACGCCACCAATGTCGCTGCGTAGTAGTATAGCTTTAGATTGGGCATTTTTAGTCCCCCTCTCTTCCTCGTGTCCTGGATGATTTTTAGTTTTACCCTCGGTTTTTTGCCATCCCAAATAAATCTGTTGATGCCCTTCTGCCAGTTGTCCAAGTCCACATCCTTTTTGATTATGGGTAGCATTTGAAAGAGAAATAGAAATTTTGGCAAGACGTTCATTTTTACTGCTGCTATCCTGCCCAGCAGGGACAGTCGTAGTGTTTTCCACCTTTCCAGATCTGCTTGTAAATTTCATTTTTAATGTGTGCCATTGTGCCCACAGAAAAAGATGACAATAAAGATTATCTATCTATCTTAAATTTAATTGCTAAGCAAAGTGGTTGTTAAATGAGTCGCATACAATTTTACCTTATTGTCACGGTTATTAACTGAATCACTGGAATCGTTGAGTGAATCATGCAGTTATTTTGTGAACCCAGTTCCCCCATTGGCCTTGCTTGAAGCTGGCTGGGAAAGTTGCCAATGGTAATCACATGACCCTGGGATGCTGCAACCATCATAAAACTTGCTGGTTGCCAAACACCCAAATTCATTCTCGTGTGACCATGAGAATGACGGCTGTGAGTGCAAGGACTAGTCATAAGTCCTTTTTCAATGCTGTTGTAACTTCCAGTGGTTGTTAAATGAATAGTTGTAAATTGAGGACTGCCTGTTATACATGATAATAGTTTTCTCATTCCATTTGGAATGGTTGGATTTAGAAACACCAAATCAAATGACAAAATGAGCTGAAAATAGAATGTGCAAGATTCATTTTTTCCAACAAAATCGTTTAGACTTCTGTTGATTTGTTTCTCCTAAAATTAATTGCCAGCTTTGTTAACATAAAAATAGGCCAGTTTAGGATGCTGAACCCCACTGCATTGAGAGAACATCATGTGTGATAGGATAAGATAAACGTTCCTCTCCTCTAAGTAAGGTAATTAATGTGTTTCTAAAACTGATTACAAATTGGAAATAGTTCAATTCTACAGTTTAGTTCTAGTTTTTGTTTTGCTTTGTTTTATTGACATTTTAAAAAAATAGTTGAATTACATTCCATCAGACTTCTAAATTAATTTTATCTCATTATAACTGCACTTCATTTTAAAAGAAAACTTTAATGTTTTTAATGATTTTAATGAAAAAAAGAAATTGAAAGAAAAAAATAAGATTCAATCCACTGTAATAAAACTGTAAATAAATGCATGCTTTAGATTAGGAAAGGCAGAGACAAATTCAGAAGGTAACAGTATAATTCATAAGCAGCACTAGGGAAATCCATATTCCTTTAAAAGTAGGAGTTGGACCTATAGGAAGAAAATAAAAAACAGCTGTGGGATAATAAATATAAGGTTGACATAAGAAAAGCAAAAACAATATTAAAAAGCATATTTCTGTGTTAACGTTTAAACAATGCAATAACAATCTAAATAATGGTTGGAAAGTTAAAAGTGAATGAATAACAATTAAGGTTTAATTTATTTGCAGTTTAAGTTGCACGATCTTTGGGATTACAATAAATATTACTTGTACAAAATAAGCAATAAAGCTTACAGTTGAACTGGAAATAAAAGTCAGTACTGTAACAGCTTTGTCATGTTACCATATTTGGAGTGTGAACCAGATCCAGAAAAAGTTGTGATTTTCAGGTTTCATGAAAGATGATGTACTGTGTAAAGCCTGTGAACAGAGATTGTATGATTTATGATTTGGGTTCTGTTTCTTTATAGGAAAAGCTAAACCTGTGAGGCTTTTTAGTGGAATATGATAGTAGTTAGAAAAATTACGCCTGGTAATTCATTGCAGAGGAAGTAGATAGACAGATTTTTCTTTCTTCCAGATCAACAAAAGAACTTAATGCAGTGAATATTTAACTTATCCCAAGATGATTACTAGCCTTAAAATGATTTAAGCAAATTAACAGAAAAACAGTCTCTCTGTGATCTCTAACAGAGATAAGTTATTTGATACCTTCGCATTTAAAGGTTAACATTTATAGAAGTGGAGCAGACAACTTGTAACACTCAGCGTAAGTTTTGCAGATGAATGCCACGGGAGTTTAAAAGAGAAGAAAAGAGGAATTGGGAGGAGAGCTGTAATCTATCACTGACAAAAGCAGGAGAAAAAACAAAGGGAAGGGAAAGAGAGAAGATCCTCTGCAAATGATGAGTTCAGTTTTCTGATAAGAATGAGCTGGCCTTCTAGTTGCTGGATATGTAGAAGGATGTATAAGAGGATATCATGGAGTTAGAGAAGGGACAGAGAAGAATGCCCCAAATAATCAACAGGTTGGAATAACTCTTCTGTCATGAAAGTTTGCAAGATTTGGGACTTGGGGCTTCAAAAATAGGCACATAGAATTTTCTAAACTAACTTACCGGTACATGTTGTCTTAAGAAAGTGAATGGCAACATTTTTCTATATTTCATAATGTTGCAACCTGAAAATAGTGGAAAATTCAAAATAGATAAAGGAAATTACCCTTCTATGGCAGGGCTTTTCAACCTTTTCACCCATTGTACCACTTTTAGGATTATGGCAATATCCGAGTACCATCAGTCGCCTAGCAAGGTGTCAAAAACTTGATGACCCAAAAAAAAGAAAAAGGAAAAAAGTGATAAAGTACAGGTAGTCCTCGACTTACAACAGTTCGCTTAGTGACTGTTCGAAGTTACAATGGCACTGAAAAAAGTGCCCCCCCAAGCCACAACCGAGCAAGACACCTGCCTGCTCATCCAGTGGCACTCTTCCTCCTGTCCGAGGTTTTCAATGTTGTGAGCATTTCTGTTGAGGATTGGCAATGGGGGTGGGGTGGAGGGTGTTTGGCTTTTATTCCCCCCGTCTGCTGGGTGGTTGCAGCAGGTTTTGGTCACTTCACATGACCCTGGGACACTGTGAATCAGTTGTCAAGCATCTGAATCTAAATCACAAGACCCTGGAGATGCTGCACTATTCCAGCTGATTGGCGCTTCTTCTGGGCTCAGCAGAAGCACCAGGATCAGTGCCGAGCTCCACCTGGACCCTGGCGCTGATCCTGGCGCTTCCGCTGAGCCCTGCCAGCCCTGCAGCTCTCTCTCGCTTAGGCTTGTGCAGTGCTGCCACCAGTTCAGCTCATTCCTCTCCCCCACTACCACTTTTCTAGGATGGTCACATACCACCTGCCAGGTGCCAATGTACCACAGGTGGTACCCGTACCACTGGTTGAAAAGCCCTGTTCTATGGCATATAGTCAGATTGTGCTGGTTGTTACCATAAGATAAAGTGATGGCAAACAACTTCAGTGACTTTTAATGGGACTCAAAAAATGAACGATAATGCTATCAGCAGCTGTTAGTCATGATAATTACTGTAATTACCCACATCGGGATAATATGACGCAAATACTAGTGGTTGTGCACAAATAGCAAAGAGATGCTGTGCTCATTTGCTGCCTGGATATACCTGGGAACAGAGTGATGGACTGCATTTCTGCTTTTTCTTTATTATATTCTTAATAGAAAAGCATAAAAATAAATAGTAAAAAGCAATATTAATATAACATCTTATTGAAGTAAGTAGAGTGATTCTGTGGAGGAAAAATTAAGGACTTCCTTAATGTTGCCAATTTACGCTGAGTAGGGCAGAAACAGAAGAGGTAAAAAAGTCCTTCTACATTCCCTTTTTTTTTTAAAAAAAGCTTCCCTTCTAATGAAACATGTAGAAGTTAAAATAACTGCTTCTGTTAGATGTAGTTGCTAGGTCAAGAGAAATACAGAGTTCTGGAATGCATGGGTTGAAAATCTCCACCATTTGTTCCTTGTAGATAGCCCAAATGCTCTTCCTTCCTCATTGTCAGGGATAAATACTAAGCCAGTGAGCTTTCCTCAGGAATGCCTCAAGAGACTTAAGAGTCAGTCACCCCAGAAATATACCTCTCTGCTGGTGGACCAGAAAATGATTATCTGTAAAAATACTTAAACCTGAAATCAGAATCATGCATGATAATGGAATATTTTATTTATATGTATATGTAAAAATAGCATGCATGTTTCTGAAAATAAACAGAAGAACCTGAACTGGGAAGACTTTTACAGACTGTAATGCTCTGCATCTAATTAAGATGTTTCACTTTCTAACAAGAACATCTATTAGAAGTAAAAATCAAGATCACAGTTCTGTAGTTTTTACAGTTGAGAGCAAAAGAGTGCAAATGCCAAAATGTCATATAGGGAAAAGAATAAGTTGGAATTCTATTTCTTGGTCCAACTTTATAATGTACATAGAAGAAGAGGGCCTTTACGCCTTATGTCAGTTTTTTTAAGGCAAAGATGATGAGAGATTAAAATTAAAAAGTGTGCAGGAAAGATTGCTTGAATGACCAGCATAATTTGTGTTCCAATAGAGACAATTAGTTAGATGTGACTTTTAAAAGGAACATTTTATACATTTATGAAGCATATATTGTTCCAGCTTTCAAAACGTATTAAAACCATTCCCCCATTGCCAAAATGGTGGGGATGGCAGGGAAGAAGGTGGATTTCATGGATTTTTGGCAGGATACTGCTGCTGGTAGTTTTTCTATAAATCAGAAAGGATCAGAAACAAAAAAAAGCATGGAATAGTATTTTTTGAAGCAGTGTACTTTGAAATTCTGCTATTGTGGATAGCCTCAGTCTTAAATGAGATAATGCCCAAAGGCTGCAAAGACTAAAATCCAAAAATGACTATGATCAAAAAAGCCTTACAAATTAAAGTACTTGAATGCCTGTCAATATAATGTTCAATCCCAGCTCTTTTCTGTTAGGGGCAATCCAATAGATATGCTTATGCAAAAAAGTATAATCAATTGGCACATTAAAACTAAGCTTTAATTTTTAAGGAAATGATAATTAAACTTTCCCTTCCCTTTGGATTATTTCTCTTGCTTTATTTCAAAATACCAAGATTCCTAAATGAATGTGTATTGATGTGTGCAGTTACAGCCACATCTCTCTCACTATTAAAGGTAAAAAAAACCTGCTAAGTTTTTAAACCCTATCAAGCAGAGCCATCTGCACAGTGATTTAACAGCTGAAACCCTCAATTTTCAACTGACCTATTCATAATGTAAGTTTTGCCTGGCGACCTCTTGTTGTGTGAGAAAGCTGATTAAATTAAATTGCATCCAGCTTATTAGTTGTGTCCTTATGTAATTTCTGCCAAAAGATAGCTTCAATTTGGTCATTCATAGTTTTATGATTATTAAAATAATAGACAAAAGTATTCAGATATTGGATATGTATTTTATTTATGATATTCATCCAAAATCTTTGTTTTCTTGATATGAAGTGATTGTAGGTGTAAATTAAGCTTTTGTTTTCTGGGGATTAAATCTATAGCATTAGAAGAACATTAGAGTCCACTGAATAGTTTTGCTTAGTTCTGAGAAACCTGAAACTTATAGCACAATTTTTCTTAAGATTTTAGGTCCAAATGCCATGTTTTTTACATTTTTGCAGATGTGCTATTTTCGTAGACTATACTCATAGAAATGATAGATCATTCCACCTTCCCTATTGCAGTTTCAAGCTAGCATCAAGCATAACATTATGCAGATAGTGGTGCCACCTTGCCTTGTGCTCCACTTATTCTTAGGATCCAATGATTTCATAGACGATACTACCAGAAATCTGTAGTAACCTGTAATTTCTCTAGAAGGCAGCATCTGTAAAATCATTTCAAAGTGCTGTTAGAGAAAATATAAGGTGGAACCAACCCCTCTTCCCAAAGTTGGCCAAAGTGATTGGAAGAGCTGATTTGAAATATAAAGCACAAACTATAAACCAGAGCACAAACTAGGTATAAATGTCTTTTCTCTCCCATCCTCATCCCACTTTTGCATGTACAGTATGTGTGACTCATACTTTTCCTAATCTAAGATCTTCCTAGTACAAACTGTATACACCCCCATACAAATTATACCCCCCCAGCAAATAGCAGGATTCCTGGCTGACAGTTCTGAGAATTTAAAAATCAAGACCACATGTCCAGACTCATTTGCAGATAAACTGAAAATGGCTATAGAGACCCAGGGCCCAGCAGAGGATGGGAAGGTAGAATTTCCCTGTGTCATGTAATGGGCTGATTGGAGCTGAGCTGATAGCTGTTTTCACATGGTTCACCTTGAAGCACCCGAGATTGCATGGGAATTTTGTATTGGGAGAAGAAGGAAATCGTGACAACTGGAACAATTAAGGGTGGCTCTGGGCTGGGGATAAGATGGAGGCAACATCATGTGAAGATGTCCATCAAACATGATTAGCAAACAGTTTGTTTGCTCTCTAGTAGGAGTATGATGGCCTTAGTTTCATACCTTAGTTTTAAAGCACTTAACCTTTTAAATGTTTACTCCAACTTGAACAAAGCATATTACATGTGTTAGGATATATTCAGTTAAAACATCAGTTTATGAGATGAATATCTGTCAGCTGTATCAGCATTCAATGTCTTCTTTTTTTGTCTTTAGGGGAAGCTAAGAATCTTCCTACATATCCAGGGCCAAACAAAATGCGGGATTGTTATTGTACAGTAAACTTGGACCAGGAAGAAGTTTTCAGGACCAAAATAGTGGAGAAATCACTATGGTAATATTTCACTGAATTTAAATTATTTTAGCATTTGTACCTTAATTTATTTTAGGCACAGTATTCTGTTTTGTGAAGTGGGAACTATTATTAAGCAATTTTAAATATATGTAATAGAGCACAAATATATAATGCAGAAACAGTAATGTTCAATAAAATCAACTGTTCCCTAAGAACTTTCTTCCTCCAATTGTTAAAACAAAAGTTACTCTGTTATGTTTTGCTTCTGTATTAATATATTCGATGTATGTACATTGCCTTTACTCAGGAGCTTAAGATAGTATACAAAATGCCATTCCTTCCTCCAGTATTTCCCTACAATTACATCCTTGTGAGGCAGGCTGGGCAGATAGAAGGTGACTGACCCAAAGTCACCCACTGTGACTGAAGATGGCTGTGGAGAAGAGACTCCATAATGATTGTAGGGATGTGGAGTAGGGATGTGGAGTGAGATTAGGGTCTGTGAAGATACAACAGTCTTTTTCCATACATGAAATTATGGTGCATGTTTCCAGGAAAACATGAGTAGGATAGGGCCATTAATGTATGGATAGAAACTGGCCAAGCAAGAATTATGTGCTAAAATTGTCCAACACTTAAGCACCAACAGAAGTGGCTGCATCTTTACAGATTTCCTAAGCCTCAAGAGAGTAGGCATTTGGGAACAATACAGAAAAAGACCCTTTCCTGCTTTTACGAAACAGGCCTTGGACAGAAAGACAGAATCTTTAAATTAAAATATACATTTGGTAACAAGATCTGCCTTCATTGCTGAATATTATATTCAGGAAATAATTATATGAATATGCAGTTTTCCACTGTAGCAGAATTGTCACATGTCTTACTGTAGAAGAACGTGGAAGGTTCAAACAGCAGCACAAGTTTCTACTTTACTTTTCACTTACTGGTTGAAAGTAATTCTGGACCTCATGCCAAACAGCATCTATAAGTCTGCAGTCCCAAACATTTGCTGCCCAATTAGGTTATAAGAATCCTTTTCTGCCTTTTCTTCATCAGCCACATAGACATTGGTCTGCACTCATTTTTAACAAGCAGATTTATAACTGTCATATGCCTCGAATGGGAGGGGGACTCTTTGGTATTGGGAACTAAAGTAGAATAGGCGTCCTTGTCTCAAACGTGTAATATTTAGTGAGACTTTACAAATGCTCATAAAAACAGGGAGAAGACATCCATTATTACATTATCAGGCATGCATAATGTTCAATTTGTTTTTTTATGTTAATAGGGTAGTTTAAAAAAACATTTCAGTATGTGAAAGAGAACATCCAGTGACAGATACATGAGACATGCAACATAAAATATTAAAACAATTTTTATCATATGAGTTGACACATCATCTTTAACAACTTACCCTACTTGAGGTTGGATGAATTAGTTTTGCTTATTTTTTAATCCTTTTCTGACATAGGTGTTTAAAAACATGAATACTTGGTTTTTAAAGAATTCCTGTGAACCAAAGGGAATTGATGGATTTTTATGTACATATAAAGCATAATATTGTATACATTATGCTTTACATCTAACATTTTGGCATCAGATTAGATTAAGTTTTTTCTCTTAGAATTTCATTACAACATTCATATGGAATGTGTTCAGAGGCTGGGAATATTCTGTCTCCCATGGAGAAGTCAAATACACACTTTGCAAAGTTAGAAGTAAGGAAGATTATGTACACTACAGGAAAAAAAATGCCCTCATGCATGAAAGCTGTTCACTAATAACTAGACAACAAAACAAAGTTCTTTCAACATTACAGTGCCTGGGCAGCAATCCCACCTCAAGCTTCTTTCTCTTTAGAGAAGCATTTGAATGTAGCAGCAGCAACAGCTTGAACAAGTTTTGTCTTAATTCTTGAATATACTTCCACATAAATAGACCACTAGTCCAGGACTTTTCAACCTTTTCACAGATTGTACCACTTTTAGGACATGACAACATTTGAGTACCACCAGTTTGTAGCAAGGTGTCAAAAACTTGATGGCTAAAAAAAGGGGGGGGATTTTGGGCTTTTACTGGTTAGATTCATTTGTTGTTATAGAAATGGCTAGTTTATAATATGGAAAAGTAAAAAGTTGAGGTTCAGTGTTAATGCTTCCTTTCTACTGCAACAGTGGAACTCAGAAGTCAATGCCTTTTCTTTTTCCCTTCTCTCCCTCACTTTTCCCCTTTTCTCTCACCCTTCACTCACAACCCCCCCACCCTTTGCTAGCAAAAGCCTCTCGCTTGCTCTCATTCACTCACACATTGCTTGCACAAGCCTCTCGCTCGCTCTTTCAGTCACCCTTCTCTCACAAAGGCCACTCGCTCGCTCTCTCCTTCACTAACAAAAGCCTCTTCTCTTCTCTCTCTTTCTCCATATGCTTTTTTTTCTCCTGCCAAAACCTGTTCCTTTTATAGCTTCTCCTCTCTCTGCCCTCCTCCTCCTTTTCTCTTCTGGGTGCACCAGAAACTCCAACCATAATGCAGCTACACGTGCAGATCTGGCTTGGCTTCTGCCAAGCCCTACAGCTCCAGCTGATCTCCAGGCATGTGCGGCACTGCTTTAGTTCATTCCCTCCCCAGCTACACTTGGCTAGGGGTCGCGCACCACCTGCCAGGTGCTAAAGTACCACTGGTAGTACATGTACCACCAGTTGAAAAGCCCTGCACTAGTGCATACTATGTTGTTGTTGTTGACTCAGTACCAGTCAGGCAGTCAAACATCAGGGTTTTTTCTTCCATTTTCTGTCTGTTGAGCCTTACACCTAGCCAAAGATAGCTATTGGCTGATAAAACAGATTGGGAAGAGATTGCCTTTATCCAAACTTCTTTTAAGAGAGAAGGTAAATAAAAGGGTGAGACCTTTTAGATTTCTTCTACTAAGTTCCTGAAATGTTTCAGGTATTGCTTTTTGGTCTTACCTCTAAATTTCTAATTTAAAAAGTCATATTTAAAGTCTAATTTAAAAAGCATTTAAAGCACTGAAATCATTTAAATTTAATTTAAAAGAAAAATTTTGATTTTAAAAAATTCCAAAAAAGAATTGACACGAACAAAAGAAACAGAACTATTCCAGAGTTATTGTTATTTTTAAATTAATTGTACAAAGAAGTAGTGCCATGTCTTTTTTATCTTCTACCTTACATTATCTGAGACCAGCCATTGACTATACTTGCTGGGAATCCCAGCAGAATCAAAGACATACAAAGAACTTGCAGTGGAGAAGGCTCCCCAAATTGCACTGCATGCAAGTAGATCTAAGAATCTTTCTGAGCTAGAAGACATCTGCACAGAAGAGTACGGGGGAGGGGGGAATCCAAAGTTTAAATAGAAACACTTATAAGCAGTTATTTCTATCAAAGTAGACCTTACAAAGTACTGCCTGAAAGGGTGTCCAGTTTTTGCATATGCCATATTTCTTACTTTGAATCTGTAAACAAATTGCACAGAAAAAACATTTACATTTGCAGAAAGATGCATTTAACTTCACAGTATAGAAGCTGTGTCAGTTTCTACTCATAGGAATTCATTGAAACATGCAATTTGACTAAGGGAACCTAAACTTTTACATATGCTTTACTAATTACTTGTACATTGCATGTTATACTTTTCATACGTGTATTTGGTTTCTTTCTGTTTTAACTCTGTGATGTAAATTCCTGCCATGGAATATAACATTTGCTGTGGCATTTTTAATTACTTTCTTTTTTAAATTCATTTACAAGCCACATGGGAGACATTCAGTTTGGGATCTCTTATTATTAGTTACTGTAAAGGTTGCAATGTAACTGCATTCATAATTCTTCCCTTTTGAGAAATGTAACAGTATTTTTAAT
This sequence comes from Bothrops alternatus, assembly GCA_034064705.1. Classification (NCBI taxonomy): domain Eukaryota; kingdom Metazoa; phylum Chordata; class Lepidosauria; order Squamata; family Viperidae; genus Bothrops; species Bothrops alternatus. The sequence goes on along the minus strand of JARGCV010000112.1, from coordinate 17,137,597 downwards.
TCTTAAACTGATCAAATGCTACCTGAGACACTCCATTGTAAGATAATATAATTGAGGGAGAAACCCTCCAAAGCATTATTAAAATTATCAAATTTCATTCCAAGCTAATAAAGGAATTTCATAGAGTTGGGTATGAAGTTGTTTGCATTAGGTTTTACATTATAGTGAAATTCAATATTTTGCAGAGCTAAAAGGTTAAATTATGAAAAAAATATAATTATGAATGACATAATTATTATATCTCCATGTTTATTACTTTCTCTTACCAAACTTTCATTTTTAATTGTAAAAGAATACATTAAATAAAAGAAAGCTAAAAAAAGTATTACAGACTTGGATATGGAATTTATCTAAAAACTGGTTAAGAGTATGTGTGTGAAATATCTTGCAATTAAGAATGAGTCCAGAAAACTAATGAATCCTATTGGCCATAAAGCTGGATCTTAAAATACACTGATTTTTTACTGTTTCTCAGCCATAGTTTAGTCAGGTTTTGTGAATGAGCCTAGTAATTGACAATTTCAAATTAGGAAAGGATTTGTGGAAATTAATTGATAGATATTTGCACAATAGTTTCAATGTAAACATACATAATCAATTTTTAATCTGATTTTAAATACAGATGTTTGTTAGGTATATAAGAATTCGTTGAAACTTTTGGTAAATATCAAATCATGAATTTCTTATATTTATCACACATACATTTATGTGCAATTTGTGACATTCAAAGGTTCTTCTATAGGTTCCATTATCATGAAAAAGTAAAGGTGGTGGGTTTATTCAGAGTAAAGCTTTTTGTTATGAATTCTCTACATAAAGAAAGCAATTCCCTCTTTGCCCAGCTTTCAGTAGGCTCCAAAGGCTGTTTTTAAAAGCCCTGGTATGGTTCTAAACTTTGGTTTTATTTTTTGCATGATTTCATTCAATTCTTTAGCTAAATATTTCTCTTTCTTTGAATCTAGTTTTAAATATTTTCTATTTGCATCTGTAGGTGTTTGTTTTGATATTTAAAATATGTGGTTTCTAGTGCTCTAAAATAATGTTGCAATAGTTTGATAGTTCAAGAGGTACTTGTTTTAGTCAGAAAAATGCATTGTGGGTCAGCTTTCTCTTACAAAGAATATATTGTTCTTAAAGATCTACCCAGTGTCAATTTGGCTGCATTGTTCTAGCATTTTTCTTTAGACAAATATAAATAGGAAGTGCTTCTTCTAGAACTTGTTCTGAAACCACTGGATAACATGATTTTGTTGCCCATGTGACTGTTAATATTGGTGGGAATGTCACAACCTTCCCATATGTATTCAGGAATTCTGTAAAAATAAGACTGTTTAAAAAAAAAAAAAAAGGCACTCCCAACAACTGTGTATGTTTTTTCCCCCTTTAGGCTTGCTGTCTTCCAACATGGAATGACTCAAGAATAAATTGATTCAAATGATTTTTTCCTTATTTAGAGCTAATTAGGAAGATCATACTTACAGATAAGCCCATAAAAGGTCTAGGCTCACAACAGTTGCTACAGTATTAACTTGAATTCTGTAGGAGAGAATAGCACTTTAAGTAGTCTGGAAAAGGAGAAATTGTTCAAGAGCTCTTCTGAAATATAAAATTATTTTTTTGCCTTGTGCTGAATAAGATTAATTCCTAGTTGGGGAAAGGCACCCACCAAACGAGTGACATAGTTCCAATTAGTCAGATCAGACAGCAAATACAGTTGAAATGGCTAGTCCAGGATTCTGAATATGTTCAGGCGTTATACCTAGTATTGAGAACTGATATTTCAAATCATACTTCTTCAGCTGTATTCTCCATTGGATTCTATTCTATATTTTCTTGCTCATTTTAAACCCTGAAATGATTAGCTAGGGATAAAATACATCATTTGTAGGTGCACTTTAAGTACCCTTAGAATAAATATTCTGTGCAATAGAAATATCAACCTTCTGAACGTGGAACCTCTGGTTGTCCATACTAGTTGAGAGTTAGTCCTAAAATGTTTAGCAGACCCCAGGATAGAAGGAAGGCTGGTGCTTGCTGCATAGTGATTTCAGCTGTGCCCATAGATTGCCAAGTTGGTAGAAAGGGAAGGAATGGAAAAGGAGATAAGACAAAGTACTAAAATACAGAGAAAGTAGGAGAGTGTTATCATGGCAGCAGGAGGCCATGTCCTACCCTCACAAGAGAATTAAAAAAGAGTGTGGAAAAAAAATAAAGGAATATGCAGCTATTATTTTAATATGTTTGTAATAGCATTCCAACTGCTTGTAAATGGAATGCATATAACTTGCCAACTACTTCCTATTTTTTATGATAGATTGTTTACTGAACAATGGGATAGTCTTAAACAATTATATTGAGAAGAATGGGTGGTACTTATAATTATTTTATGGCAATTTATTCTATAACAAAGAAAAAAAGTTTGATATATCTCTAGTTCAGTATATATACATAGTCTGAAATATGAGAATGGCCAAATTATCTTAATTTGTATATAAATAGTTCCTTTTTCTTTTTCTAGAAAAATGCAAGGCCTGTTGTCCGGAATAATACTTTAATTATGAATATATAAAATTATACTGCAATGTAGTGTTCTTTTAAGTTTTACAACATTGCAAAAATAAGGGTATGTATACATACTTTAAAAAGCAGTTTTGGGTTTCCGTTTTCAAGAGTCAAGCTATTAAAAAAAAGATCCAACTTTCAAAGCAGTTTGGAAGATGTGATATATTATGTTTTGAAGCCACATAAATTTGGTAGCTTTAAGCAGTGGCAGGCCTGGTGGCAGTTGTGGTATGAATGAGACAGGAGCAGGCAAATTGAAGGTGCCAGGTAAAAGCTTTAATGGGAAAATTGACAGTAGATATTTCCAGCTTCTAACAATGATACTAAAGTGTTTTATTTTTGTTTTACATAGCCCTTTCTATGGAGAAGACTTTTACTGTGAAATTCCACGGAGTTTTCGACATCTGTCATTTTACATTTTCGATAGAGATGTCTTCCGCAGGGATTCAATCATTGGTATGTGTTTCTATGTTTGTTCAGTTTTCAATCTTAATTATTTCTTTTAACTAGGGAAGCTCTGTATGTCTACACAGCTGTCATCAACAGTACTGAATAAAAAAATCTTGTATTGTTTCTTTTTAAATGTAGCATAAACATGTCAACCGTATTGTTCATCATGGTTGAGTTAGGGTTATATTCTTAAATAACTATATAAAGTAACAATAAAAAGGATAAAATTCCTTCGAAATAAAAATCTATACAAGTTCTATTTCTGAGTTAGATGAAAGCTTTTCAAAAAGTACCTCTGTTTTGAAAAAAAAAATAAAACAGTTAATCTGAACATGCTATGAACTAATAGATAAAGAGATCCATCAATATTGATTAATGCTGAATGGATGTATTCGTTTAAACTTTGATTTAATTTTAGTTTGAATGTTTGACTTGAATTGCATTTTAAATAAAAGTGCATTCTATTCTGGTGATGTTTTGAACATATGAAGAAAGTAAGTTTTGAACATTTTGGGAATTCCTTCCTTCCTTCCTTCCTTCCTTCCTTCCTTCCTTCCTTCCTTCCTTCCTTCCTTCCTTCCTTCCTTCCTTCCTTCCTTCCTTCCTTCCTTCCTTCCTTCCTTCCTTCCTTCCTTCCTCCGGACAAGCAAAAAACAAAAGGAGTGAGTCAGGAGGACGTTTTGGAAGCAAAAACAAAGATATTAAGGATTAGGATGTTTCCTTCTTCAGCAGAGGTGCTGCTAGGAATTCTCAAGGCATTGTAGCAGTCAGGAAAACATTGAGCAAAGTTCAGGCAAAGGAAGAAAAGGGGGTAGGGAAATGAGAAAAAGAGAATGTTTAAAATATTCCTGTAAAATTGTATGGTCTGGAATGCAGGTCTTTCTCTAATTTCTTAAATCTTCTTACAATTCAGAACATGTTTTGTTATGTTTTTATTGGCTTCTGCAAATCTGCCAAGATAAACATAATGCAGGTATAAAGAATTAGGATTTTATTAAGGTGAGAAAGCATAATATACAGTTTAGCCTTAGTCTTTTTTTTTTTTTGGGTGGGATTGTACATTGGTCTTGGCCTAACTGAACTACTGAAGCATAGTCAAGTATCTGCTGCATATTTCTCATATTTCCGTAGATGTCATCAAAGTATGTTTTGCAAAAGCTGCAAACATGAAAATGTTGCACTGTATATACCTGTGTATAAGTTAGGAGACTAGTATGTAGTGGCAATGTTGATGCAATTAGGTCATCACACTTTACTGCGGATGCCATGCTATAATTTCACTCTACTGGAAAAAATCCAGAGTCCTGTTGGTTAACACTTGGCTATCTTGTATACTTCTTTGGTTAAATGTAAATGTTTTAATATCAAAGTGTTTTTTAATCTTAAAAAGTTCAGTTGTATGGGATAATCTAACAAATGGCAACACTAGGATATACATATTTGCATATTGAGATTCAGAAAGAAATCCAAGAAAAGCTTGAGTGGGGGGAAACTTAGTGGGGAATGTATTTATTTGTCAAATTTATAAGATTGCCAGATCCCATAAAGATTCTGGGCAGTGTGCATTACAAACAAAATAATATAACAAGAAAAGAACAGTATGTGTCCCAAAGAAAAAAAAACAAAGAGAGGAAACAAAATCTGCTTCCTGGGTCTTAATTTTTATCCAACATGTTCAATTATATATTTGTATTGCAAGGTGGTATTACCAGACTTTGTTTACAAAACTTTTTTCTTTATCTGTGAAATGTAAGGCTGTCTTCTCTGCCCATATATTTGTTAAGGGTTGAAATCGTTGTAGGATCTACGGCTGTTCTGGGCTGCTTGATTAGATTGTCACTAAGGTGCCCATTTCCTCTCCCACTGTCTCTATTTTTGTTTTGATGTAACAGGCTTGCATAATGCAAAATCGGTCACCATGGCAATCCCAGATAGTGCTCGTTAGTATTTCTTGGATGCTAGTGTGACATACAAAAAGAGAAACGTTTTGTCAATATACCTATATGTTTTTCTTCCATATAAGGCACTTTCATCCAGGATGAATGGATGGATTGAAACTTGTCTGCCAGCCTGAGACCAGAATTCACATAGACTTATTAACAAAGCCAGGATTTATGATAATAAGCAGATCTGAAAATTTTAGGGTATTGCTTATGTCCATTGATATAACCAAATATCTCTTGACCTTTCTCTGTGTTTCAGCAAATTCATCTCACAGTGACTGAGTGAGGTAATTGGCATAGTTTGCCAACAAATGATTCAATAAACAGCAGGCATGAAACAGAGGGCAATTTAGGAATACACATGCCACAGACACAACTTCAGTGTTTGAACCCCTGGAACGACAGTCTTGATAGGGCATATTATTATATCTCTGTGTTATAACTATTTATACCAAAGTAAACGCCCTTTTGTGTGCAGAGCATGGAAAATATAATAGTGCAACAAAGGAGGAACCTGAGAATTCACAATAGCAAAGAAAAAAATCTGCTATCTTATCTTTTTGTACAAAATTGTCCGTCTGTACGTTGGGGTATCTTTAGTTGGATCCAAAGAATATATAAGTAGGAGATAGCTCACAGTAAGCCAAATCAAAATCTATTAGTTGTTTTCATTGGAGAGACGTAACTATCAGAGAAAGTAAGTTGGACCAAGAACTGCTGCTTCCCAAATCCCCACCAGTCAATTGCAAAAGGGAGCTTCATTTGGAACAGTTTATGTCCTTCGACAATATCTTTAATATCATCAGACAACAATATCTGCCCATCACAAGTCCTTGGGAAAGACTTGATAGATGGAGAAAAATGCCAAATCTAGTCAAAACGTCTATGCAACTATTAATTAAATTAAATTAAATTAAACAATTAATTAAATTTCATTCTAAATTTTATACGTAAGTTTTAAATCAGCCTTCCCTGATCAGCTAGATTCAAGATATAATATAACTGGATATAATCCAGCTCACTGGATTGGGAAAGATTATTAAAAATAATGAAGGTGGGTAATCAATTTTCTTCTGCTAATGGGAATAATCAACACAATATCTACCTTTGGAATTTTCTTGCCAAGGAAATGAGAGCCAGCTTCATTTATTTACATCTGTTAAGAAGGATGAGGAATCCCATGAAACATTGGGAAGGGTTTAGAGAAGGGCTGAAATCTTGAAAATGGCTTCTTTCCTTACCTAATGGTCCACTGGAATTCAGCCCTGTGTATGAATGGAAAGTGATTTTCAATGCATGGACGTCTAATTAGGATCCACACAATTACCAGTATAAAGCTAATCTTCGACTTACAATTGAGCCCAAGTTGCTAAGTAAGAAGTTGTTAAGTGAGTTTTATCCCACTTTACGACCTTTTTGCCACAATTACTGTAGTTGTTAAGTTAGTAATACGGTTGTTAATTAAATCTGGCTTCCCTATTGATTTTGCTTGTCAGAAGGTCGCAAAGGTGACCCCTATCTTAAATACATACCAGTTGTCAAGTGTCTGATCACGTGACCACAGGGATCTGCAACGGCTGTGTGAAAAATGGTCATAAGTCACTTTTTTCAGTGCCATTGTAATTTGAAATGGCTACTAAATGAATGGCTGTAAGTCGAGGACTACCTGTAATACATCTCTGAAATAATTTAGTGTATTTAATAAGAATTGACTTCAGTGTTTCTTTGTTTAGGACTTTGCTAAGCCTTTTATATAAAATAATATGACATGTACTGTTATTTATTTTTAGGACACTGAAAGTATTAAAATGGTTCCTTTTTAATATGATAAAAGCATTCAAAATAAAATTTAATGAACTGTTTAGACATTGCCTGTCTGAACTGGTTGGTGCTTGGAAACTTAATGGGTTTCAGCCTGGCTGATATTTGGATGGGAAGTTTTCAGAGAGTACCAAGATTGTAGGCTAGATTGAGAAGATGAAAAACATCTTGGAAGTTGCACGGTGGCCAATAAACTGTGTGACCCTGTCCATGAATGTATCAGGAGTTGAAGCAAATTTCTAGGAGGCTGGGTTGACTTAACTATGGGACATTTAAAAGAGGCTTTGAAAATGCTTTAGGCCAAATGCTGGCAACTTAGAGAAATAGATTAACAACAGAATTCTTAGCAGCCATGCAATGAACAGTTCAGCCTCTATGACCTTCAGTTAAAAACAGGAAACATGCTACATCATCTGATCGTTTAGCACTTATCTGAAAGAATAAAAGAGTCTTATACCGGGTGCCCTTCATGTGACAGATGCACAATTATTTCTGGCCTAATTTACAAACTAGGAGGACAGATGAAAAGCCAAAGCTTTCATTTATGTAGCAAATATAAATCCAGAATTCAGTCATGGGAATTTCTTAAGCATAGTGTTTATATAGAGTGGTGCTACCTCCTTTGGTCAACAAGATATTACTATGGAAAGAATATTGCCCAATAGGAAAATATGCTATTGACTAGGATTTACAATTTACTTTTTGTCATAGTATTAATAAACACATTGTGTGAAAGCTGTGCAAGGCAGTCTCTCAGATCTTCCAGTTTGCCTTTCTTATTGCAATTTCCCTTCCCATGCTCTTTCCGGAAAATTTTATTAAGTGACAAAAGAAGCTTTCGGGCTGAGAAAAAATCCAGATCATTGTAAGCAACTGGAATAATGTGCCCCTGACAGACTTGTCAAACAAACCCTTTTCCAAGTGCTTGATAAGTTTTCTTAGATGATTTGGGTCTTCTGATTACATGAATAATCTATAGAAAACTTACAAAAAGTGAAGTTCATTTTTATATAATTAAATAACACTAGGTCAAGTGTTTTAAATAATTTTCAACATGCATAAAAGTTTCATTCTCCAGCACTGGAGATGGATAATACACCAATGGGTTTAGACTGTGTTCCTGCCCAATCAGATCAAGTCAGCCAAAGTTGTAACACCTGTCCTGGGCTAGAGTGTCCCAGTCTCGACTTGATCTTGCCCAAGACAGACGTAAAGTTGGCTCTTAGGCAGGTACAGTTTCCATTGGTGGATTCTTTATTCTCTATTCTCTTCAGTCTTCTGTGACAGTACTGTATTCAGCACTGTGTTTTTTCCTCTCAGTTGGCTGAAGAACTGTTTGCCTTTAACTAGGAACGGAGGCCTTCATTCCTCCCCCTCCCCCCCATTTCCAACCATAAAGGCTTGAGGCTGAGGGGACTTGCTTCCCCTCTGTAACACAGCCCTTCTTCTCCTCCTGGACAGCACTGGGCTCAGTGCTGCTCCTCAGCCCTCCACAGTTCCCCATTGCCTGGAAAAGCCTCTGGACACGCGCGAAGGCTAAAAACGGCCGTTTGCAGCTGGCGCGTGTTCAGAAGGCCGATTACCTCTTTTCCAGCCTTTCTTCGTGATAGGAACCAGAGAGCATTCCAAAGCTCTGTTTTTTCATCTTGGAGGGCTGCTTGGTTTAGGGTGGAAGGGGGTGCCGGCAGCAATACCCCCAGACATTTTGAGTGTGGTGGCCATTTTGGTTTGGCCGCCATTTTGAGTGTGGTAGCCTTTTTGAGTGTGGCGGCCTTTTTGAGTGTGGCCGCCATTTTGAGCTGCCATTCGAAGTGTGGCAGCCTTTTTATGTCCCTTATTGGGACTGGGCCTTTCTTGAGGCTGCCATCTTGGGGCCTGCTCTGCGCCCTTTCTCCCCTGCGGCCACCATTTGAGGCCTCTGGAGCGTCAGTTTGCACAGGGACTCTGCACGGCCACTGTTGCCTCAGAACAGGCCTGCTAGCCTCCTCAGGCCTATTTCCTTCATCTGCTCTAAATACAACCTTACATAATACCATTCCAAGGCCTATCAGACTTCAATCAGTATTTGATCTCCACAGCCACTCAGACCTGTAATATATCCATTCCACAGCCTGCTTAGCAGGTTTGGCTCTATCTGGTTTGTTCCTTTTTTTCACCTGCATTTAATCTCCTTGGATTCAATTTCTGGGTTCTTGGTGTCTCCAGGTCTCCCTGAAAACCAGGATTAGTCCATTGGGATCCTGGGCCTAATTATATTAACAGCTCTATCTGGGTTCCAGGAGTCCCCTATCGTGCGCCTATTCTTATCCACACAAATGGCTCTATCTGGATTCCAGGCACCCCCTATCGTGCATCTGTTCTTATCCACACAAACAGCTCTGTGTGGATTCCAGGCGCCCCCTATCGTGCATCTGTTCTTATCCACACAATCAGCTCTATTTGGATTCCAGGCGTCCCCTATAATGCACCTGTTCTTATCCAACCAATAGCAGTCTCCGGATACCAGGGGTCCCCTGTCGTACTCCTGTGTTACCCGAGGATGGAGGATACTAGGCCCCCACAAAGGACGTCTTGCTGTCCTCCTCGACTGCAAAATGGCACAAATCCTCTAATCAAGAGGCCGCAGGTAACATCTCTGCCAAGGCCAAGGCCAGGTCTACCTCAAAAACCTCCAAGGGAGCTGAAAAACAGGCCACCAGGAGACACCAAGCTGTAGAGAAGTAATTCTCTAAAGCACAGAAGGTAGCCAGGTTGGAGACCTCACAAGCCGAGGTGCCTTCTTTTGATCTTCCCCTGGGGCCCTCCGCTTCTCCACTGGGGATATAGTCAACAGGGGAACCTCTCCCGTCTCCTACACCGGGGGACACGGACAGGGTTCATCCCATCACTCAGCCCTCCGCTCCATGGGCTCAACATGTGGCTCCTGAATCTACTTTCACCCCCCCTGCGGCTGGGCTTAGGCCAAGTGAACCGGTCCCCCTCCCCATGGAGGACCGCCTAGCTGAGATGATTGCACAGGCGGTAGAGCGCACTCTTGAGGCCAGATCGCAAGCGGCTAGGTCACCCGCGGTCACATTTCTACTCATCCACCAGCCAGCTACTGAGTCCTATCGCACCTTCTTCCCCTTCGTAGTCCATTTACTCTGGGGACTTGTCATCTCGTGAATACGAGGCTGATCTGGGGATTCCGTTGTCTGAGGAGGAGGAACCCTCCCCTGAGATACCATCACTTAGCGGTCTCTTTAACCCTGCCTTTTTTGTGCCCCTGCTTCATAAGGCCACTTCCACGGCATATCTCAGACCCGATCCTTCCACACCGGCAACTTCAGTCACTCCAGACTCGGAGGTGGATCCGAATTTCACCGAACCGGTAACAACACAATACCGCATTCCTTGCCCTCCCATGTTCCTCAACACGGTCCGAAAGCAATGGGTATCCCTAGCCTCTTTTCCCCTTCCAAGTAGCAATGAGAAAAGACTTTATAACGTGGCCCAGGACCTGGAGATGGCTCTGCAGGTACCCGCGGTAGATGAACCTTTAGAACCCCTTGTGTCTCCAACCGTCATTCCTGGTGACGTTTCTGAGGCCCTCAAGGCCGAGGACCGTAAATGTGAGCTCTCTTTCCATAGAACACATCAAACCACGGTGTGGGCTATCAGAGCATCTACCTCTGCATCCTTTTTTAACAGGTCTGCTCTCCGCTGGCTTAGCTTCAGGCCAGGATACCGGCGGAGGATATTCGCACACATCAAGATCTATGTAAGATGGTGGCGGCTACAGAATATGCTTCCGATGTCACCCTCCAGGCCACCAGATTTTCCTCCAGAGCCATGGCATCCAACGTCACTGGCCACCATATGCTTTGGTTGAAACACTGCCACGCTGACGCCAAGTCCAAATGGCGCTTGTCAGCAGCCCCTTATCAGGGAGGGAAATTGTTTGGTGAAGCTCTGAATCCTTACCTCACTGAGAATAAGGATAAATGTAAGGTCCTCAATCACCTCCTTAAATGGTCGGACAAACATCCCAACACCTACTCACGGAGGCAGCCATTTCGCGCTGGAGCCAGGTCCAACTACTCCCAGCCCAACCGTTCTTTCCTTATCAGACAAGACAGACAGGACAAACAGTCTGACAGACAGGTTTCCAGACCCAGACAACAATTTCAGGGCAAATGGCCCTTTCGCGGGAGTGGCTGCCCATTCTGCCGATCCAGGTGACTCAGGTGGATCCTCCCATCGGGAGCAGACTCTCTCTCTTTGCCTGCCAGTGGGAAGCCACCACCACGGATGCATGGGTCCTAAACACCATGTGTCACGGACTGTCCCTGGAGTTCATCTCCAACCCCCCGAATCACTTCATTTCTTGTCCCCAACTAAGAAATCCAACAAAGAAAAAACTAATGCGAGAGGCCATTGGTCACCTCTTAAACATACGGGCCATAGAACCGGTGTCATTGGATCAGAGAGGTTGGGGATTTTACTCCATCCTCTTCATCGTCCCCAAGGTGTCAGGGGGATGGAGAGCCATCCCAGATCTAAAAGGATTAAACTATCATCTTGCATACCGCAAATTCGAGATGCAAACGCTCCAGTCCATCTTGGGAAGCGTAAGAAGGGGGGACTTCCTGACGTCTATCGACCTCACGGAAGCGTACCTCCACATCCCCATCTATCTCACCCACCGCCAGTTTCTAAGATTCGCCAACAGGGGACATCATTATCAGTACAGGGCACTCCCGTTCGGCCTATCCTCGGCTCAGAGAGTCTTTACCAAGATCCTGGTGGTTCTAGCAGTTCACCTGATAATGGTGCCAGTCAGAGTCCAGTGCTACCTGGACGACATTCTAATCCAGTCATCATCAATCCAGACCTCTCAGGCGGATCTCGAACTGGTGATAATGCTGCTCCAGAATCACGGGTTCTCGGTGAACTTCTCCAAGAGCCATTTGGTCCCCACAACAAGGGGCCATCATAGATACGGTGGAATGCCGGGTCTATTTATCCCAAGAATGCCGAAACAGCATCAGGGAGTCGATTCTCCAATTGCGCAGGGGTCGAATGGTAACATTGGCCAGCCTCTCCCAATTACTGGGGAAGATGATCTCAGCCATTGTGATTGTACCTTGGGCCAGGCTCCACTCCAGGAACCTTCAGTGGTTCCTGCTCCCCTTCCAGAGATTGAACATCAGTTCCTCCAATCGAAGGGTGAGACTTCCGCTTCACGTCTCGCGATCCTTCACATGGTGGCTCTCATCGGCCATGCTCAAGGGATCTTGCTTCAAGGAGCCCGATCGACTCACCCTTACGACCGACGCCAGCCTATTCGGCTGGGGAACACACCTTCGCTCACAGTGGGCCCAGGGCTGTTTGTCCCGCTCCGACCTTTGGCACAATATCAACTGGCTAGAGATCAGGGCCATACACCTGGCCCTGCGCCACTTTCGCAGCGCAGTAGTGAAGCATCACGTGTTGGTCCTCACGGACAATGTGGCTACCAAGGCACATGTGAACTGGCAAGGGGCACCACTCCTGCTGGGTTCCTGGGCAGAAGCCAACCTGGCTTCCATCAAGGCCGACCACATTTCAGGGGAGGCAAACACTCAGGCCGACTTCCTGAGCCGGGCGACAGTGGACCATTCGGAATGGCACCTGCACCCGAGGATCTTCAGGGAGATCTGAGACCTTTTTGCCTCCCTGACAAACACCCATCTCCAGCGATTCTTTTCCCGCTTTCCGTCTCCAGGGGTGAAATGAGCGGATGCTCTTCTTCCGGCAGTTGTCCGCAAGCTTCTTCGGGAGCAGGCAGAGGTTCTTCTAATAGCCCCATATTGGCCACGGAGACTATGGTTCGCCAACCTAGTTAACCTCTCTCTAGCGGCCCCATGGAGGATTCCCCCAGATTGGGTCTCACTCAGCCAGGGGACCCTTCTTCATCCAGACCCCCAATGGCTCCACTTAGCCGTCTGGCATTTGAGTGCTGGATCCTGTCCCAGGAGTCCTGCTCGCCGGGAGTCGTTACCATAATCCAGGCCTCCCGTCGGTCCTCTACCAACCATATTTATGAGTGCACATGGAGGAACTTCTGTTCGTGGTGCTCGAACCACCACTTGACCATTCCAGACTTGACAGTTCCACATATATTGGATTACCTTCTACAGGGTTTGGAGAGGGGCTTGGCTCCAAACACATTGCGCAGACAAGTCACTGCTCTCTCTACTGTACTTACCTGTGACTCAGCGGTTTCCCTAGGTCATCATCCCTTGATCCGCTTGTTCATCAAGGGGGCTACTAACACCAAGCCCCCTGTAGTGTACAGGTATCCCTCTTGGGACCTGCCGCGAGTTCTTTGGGCTCTAACCAGACTGTCCTTTGAGCCCCTCAAGACATATGGTATACGATACGTATCGCACAAGGTCACATTCCTGGTGGCAATCACATCTGCAAGACGAATATCAGAATTAGCGGCACTTTCAGTCAGAGATTACTTGTGCTTTTTTCACCAGGACCAAGTGGTCCTTCGTCTGGACCCTGCCTTTCTTCCTAAGGTCAATTCTCTTTTCCATAGGGCTCAAGAAATCGTACTCCCAGATTTCTGTCCTCACCCGTCTCATGCCCTGGAACAGCAATGGCACCTTCTGGACGTCCGCAGGGCGCTCCATTACTATATCTCATGGACAGCTGCCTTCCGCAACTCTGAGGCCCTCTTTGTCTCCTTCCGTCCTTCTTCCAAGGGTCGGAAGGTGTCCTCCTCCACGATTGCAAGGTGGATTGGGGCGTGTATTGCAGGGGCATACCAGGCTGATTCATTGGCAGTTCCATGACGGGTAACGGCCCACTCAACCCGTAGCACGGCTACTTCCGCGGCCTGGGCCACTCAGGCATCCATTGAGGAGGTTTGCAGAGCGGCCACATGGTTTTCACCATCTCCTTTTATAAGGCATTACAAGATTGACAGGTTTGCCTCGGCGACAGCCTGCTTTGGTAGGAGAGTTCTCCAACAGGTCATACCTCAAAGTGCCACGCCGGGCCGGCCTGCTCCCCTCCCTCAGGGACAGTAGGCTTTGGTATGTCCCATTGGTGGATTATCCATCTCCAGTGCTGGAGAAGAGACGTTGTCTTACCTGAACGCCTTTTCTCAGCACGGAGATGGATAATCCACTCCCGTCCTTGCAGGTTACTTAGGCCTAGGACTAGATTTATGAGCCAACATGTCCTGCTGTCAGTCATGGCTTCGCCTACGTCGAGACTGGGACACTCTAGCCCAGGACAGGCATTGCAACTTTGGCTGACTTGATCTGATTGGGCAGGAACACAGTGAGGGGGGATCCCTTGGAGGGAAGAGCTGAGGATTTTGTGCAATATCTGCATGACAAAATCGCTTAGATTCGGGAAGGCTTTAACTTCGATGAAGGGGGTCCAGCGGGAGTGGCTGAGGCCGGTCTTGAGACTGTTACTTGGGCTGAGTTTGACTTCGTGACACCGAATGACTTGGACAGGTTGCTGGGAGGTCTTAGAGCAACCACATGTTTATTGGACCCGTGTCCCTCCTGGTTGGTACTGGACTCCAGTGAGGTGACGCGAGGCTGGCTTCAGGCGATTACCAACGCTTCGTTGAGTGAGGGTGTCTTTCCCGCCGCCCTGAAAGAGGCGGTGGTGCGACCTCTCCTTAAGAAGCCCTTCCTGGACCCCGCTGTTTTATCCAACTACCGTCCTGTCTCCAACCTTCACTTCGTTGCGAAGGTTGTTGAGAGTGTGGTTGCTCGACAGTTCTCTCAGCACCTGGAGGAATCGTCTTATCTGGATCCGCTCCAGTCGGGCTTCAGGCCGGGTTACAGTACGGAAACAGCTTTAGTCGCATTGGTGGATGATCTCTGGCGGGACCGGGACAGGGGCTGTTCTTCTGTCCTGGTGCTATTGGACCTCTCAGCGGCTTTTGATACCATCAACCATGGTATTATGCTGCGCCAGTTGGAGGGGCTGAGCATAGGGGGCACCGTTTTTCGGTTGTTCTCCTCCTTCCTCTCTGGCCGGACGCAGTTTGTGTGACGGGGTCAGAGGTCGACCCCGAGGCCACTTGACTGTGGGGTGCCTCAGGGGTCGGTCCTCTCACCCTTGTTCAACATTTATGTGAAGCAGCTGGGTGAGATCATCTGAGGTTTTGGGGTGAAATTCCATCAGTACGCTGATGATACTCAGCTGTACATTTCCACCCCGAACCACCCAATTGAAGCCCTTGATATACTGACCTAGTGCCTGGAGGCCGTGCGGATCTGGATGGGGAAGAACGGTTTCAAGCTCAACCCATCCAAGACCGAATGGCTGTGGTTACCGTCGTCCCGGTATAGTCAGCTGACTCCATTGCTGTCTATTGGGGGCGAGTCAGTGGCCCCCTCGGGAAGGGCTCGCAACTTGGGAGTCCTCCTGGATTCACGGCTGTCCCTTGAGGACCATCTGATGGCCGTAGCCGGGAGGATGTTTTACCAGATTCGTTTGGTACGCCAGTTGCGTCCCTTCCTGGATCGGGACGCGCTACGCACGGTCACTCATGCCTTCGTCACTTCCAGACTGGACTATTGCAATGCTCTCTACATGGGGCTCCCCTTGAAGTGCACGCGGAGGCTCCAACTGGCGCAGAATGCGGCCGCGTGGGTGGTGGTGGGGGCACCCTGGCGGGCACGAATGGCCCCCATTCTGCGCGAGCTGCACTGGTTACCGGTGGTCTTCCGGGTGCGCTTCAAGGTGTTGGTTATCACCTTTAAAGCGCTCCATGGCATAGGACCCAGTTATTTACAGGACCGCCTACTACCAGTAAATACCTCCCACCGACCAGTTCGCTCCCACAGAGAGGGCCTCCTCAGGGGGCCATTGGCTAAGCAATGTTGGCTGGTGGCGCCCAGGGGGAGAGCCTTTTCTGTGGGGGCTCTGACGATGTGGAACGAGCTCCCTCCAGAACTCCGGACATGTCATGATCTCCGCACCTTCAGAAGAGAATTGAAGACCTATCTCTTCAATCAAGCCGGCCTGGCCTAGAGCTCCTCAGGTTTTTTACGTAATTTTAAATTAAGTAGTTAGGGTTTTAGTGTGGGATTTTAATTTGGTTTTAGTACAGCCTAGTTATTTAATTCTGTTTTAAATATTTATTATTGTTACATTTTTAAATTTGGCTGTAAACCACCCCGAGTCCTATGGGAGAGGGGCGGTATTTTTATTTATTTATTTATTTATTTTAAGATTTTTATACCGCCCCCCTCTTGAAGGACTCGGGGCGGTGTACAGCCCAATTAAAATGACAACATACAAAAATTAAAATTATTAAAAATAAATTAAATAATTTGGCCCAATATTTAAAAACCCAATACATAATCTAAAAACGCAATCTCCTAAAAACAATTATGGCCATTGTTGGAGCTGGAGCCATTATCCCAGGCCGGCTTGTCGGAATAAATATGTTTTTAACTCTCAACGGAAGGAACGCAATTCCGTCATCGTCATCGGGGAGCTCGTTCCAAAGCGTTGGAGCTCCCACAGAGAAGGCCCTCCCCCTGGGGTCGCCAGCCGACATTGTTTGGCCGACGGCACCCTGAGGAGACCCTCTCTGTGGGAGCGTACCGGACGGCGGGATGTATTTGCTGGCAGAAGGCGGTCCTGTAGATATCCGGGTCCGATGCCATGGAGCATTTTAAAGATGGTCACTAACACCTTGAAACGCACCCGGAAGGCCACCGGCAACCAGTTCAGCTCACGCAGGAGCGATGTTACATGGGAGCGCCATGGCGCTCCGGTCACTACCCGCGCGGCCGCATTCTGGGCCAGCTGAAGCCTCCGGGTGCACCTCAAGGGGAGCCCCATGTAGAGAGCATTACAGTAGTCCAGCCTGGAAGTGACGAAGGCATGAGTAACTGTGCATAGCGAGTCCCGGTCTAGGAAGGGACGCAACTGGCGTACCAGGCGAACCTGATAGAACATCCTCCCGGCCACGGCCGTCAAATGGTCCTCTAAAGACAGCCGTGAATCCAAAGACAGCCGTGAATTAAAAGTCTTATAAATAAATAAATAAATAAATAAATAAATAAATAAATAAATAAATAAAATAAACCCATTGGTGGATTATCCATCTCCGTGCTGAGAAAAGGCGTTCAGGTAAGACGATGCCCCTTTTGTATAGAAAGTTTTTCAGATGCAGTTAAACTTTGATGCAATTATTCCAGATAAAAACCGTGGTCTCTAATCCCATCTGAAGAACCCTTGTCGGTGATTAAATATTTGGATGGTTAGCTTTTCCAAAAGCTAACTACTGGTGTTAATAAGCTTTTATCCAACACAAAGAACTTGATGTATAGCATTATTAGTAAACTTCATTGATTTCATAATTTCTCTTTAAATATTGCTTGAACAGTTAGTATCTAAAACATGTTGTTTTCTACTCTGCAGAAATCTTTTTTTTAAACAAAATAATTTTACAGATTGTTTTACCTAAAATATATTTTGTAACTTCCCTAATTTGGAATCTTAAGGGTATGTTGGGATTTTAATTCTTGGATTTTCCAGCCAATGTAGACTTTTGCTTGGAATTATGGGAATTGCAGTTTTAATGCTGTATATCCCAAGGCAGGGAAGGCTGTTATATAACAATATTTATATTTATCATAATGCATTCAATTTGATGTATTTTCAGGAAAAGTAGCAATATTGAAGGAAGATTTGCAGAAATATCATAATCGAGACACGTGGTTTCAACTGCAACATGTTGATGCTGATTCAGAAGTACAGGTGAGATTGTCTCTTCCATGGTCTTTAAGATTATGGTGACTGTAAGAATTACAAGAAAAATTTTCTTGGATCCCATTATTTTTGTTGCTGAAAATATTATAGATCAATGTAACTGCATAGAGCAGGGCTTTTCAACCAGTGGTACAGGTACCACCTGTGGTACATTGGCACCTAGCAGGTGGTACGCGACCATCCTAGAAAAGTGGTAGCGGGGGAGGGGAATGAGCTGAATCGGTGGCAGCACCGCACAAGCCTGAGCGAGAGACGGCTGGAGCTGCAGGGCTGTCAGGGCTCAGCGGAAGCGCCAGGATCAGCATTTCTTCGGGACTGTCAGGGCTCAGTGGAAGTGCCAGGATCAGTGCCAGGCTCCATCTGGAGCTTGGCACTGATCTTGGTGCTTCTGAACCCAGAAGAAGCGCCGATCAGCTGGAATGTTGCAGCATCTCCAGGGTCTTGTGATTTACATTCAGATGCTTGGCAACTGATTCATATTTATGACAGTCACAGTGTCCCAGGGTCATGTGAAGTGACCAAAACCTTCTGCAACCATCCAGCAGATGGGGGAAATAAAAGCCAAACACCCCCCACCCGACCCCCGCTGCCAATCCTCAATAGAAATGCTCACAACAATGAAAACCTCGGACAGGAGGAAGAGCGCCGCTGGGCAGGCAGGCAGATATCTTGCTCGGTTGTGGCTTGGGGGGCACTTTTTTCAGTGCCATTGTAACTTTGAACAGTCACTAAGCGAACTGTTGTAAATCGAGGACTACCTGTACTTTATCACTTTTTTCTTTTCTTTTTTTTTTGGTCATCAAGTTGTTGACACCTTGCTAGGCAACTGGTGGTACTCAGATATTGCCATATCCTAAAAGTGGTACAATGAGTGAAAAGGTTGAAAAGCCCTGGCATAGAGGTTGTTTCAGTCAGTGCCTGGATAATTATACCTGTATATGTATCCCAAGAAGTTAACTTTATAAAAAGTTGCTGTGCTGTAGTAAATATACTATGTTAACTTGGCATTTGTATCAGCGGAAACCACTATATTTCCTTCCAAGTGGAAAGAGGAAATATTATGAAGTCTCAGATAATTTGTTTGACTTTTGTTAAATAGTAGCTATTGCTTATAAATGATATTCTGTGTGACATAGAATAACATTTGGAATTTACTTGATAAGGTTATCAATTGATCAACTAGTGATCACTGAGACACATTCACATAGATCCGTGGTGATGAACCTATGGCACGCATGCCATAGGTGGCATGCAGAGCCTGCTCTGTGGGCATGGCGCCGTCACCCCAGGCCTTCAGTCCCATCCATGTGCAACCTGCATCAATACCGCGCCCACCCCCTACAGAACCACCAAAGCTGTAGATCAGGGATCCTTAAATTACGGCCCGACCTGTCTTTTTATCCAGCCTGCCTCAACCTCCCAGGCAAGCTGTCCAATTGCGAGGAGAGTGTGGGTGGATGGATGGTGGCGAGTTGGTGGGAGATGTTTTTTCCCAATTTCTCCCTCGCGCACCCAAGGATGCGCTCACAATTTGGCCACGCCCCCTTCCTCTCCTCCTCTTGCCTATTTGCATTTTTACCTCAGGGCCGGGCTGAGAGGTTTAGGCCTCGCTTGCAGCCTCGGCCTCGCTTAGGGCAGCCAAGCCTGGTGATGACGATCCCACTTCTGCTGCTGCTTCTGATGCAGGTCCCTCGCTAGGCGCTATGGAACCCGAGCCCCAGTCTCTGCCACTGCTGCTGCTGCCGCCATGCCAGCCAAAAGGAAACTGGTGCCGCCGGCCCTCAACATCACTCCCACCATAGCTGAGGGACCCAGCCCTACCAGTGGTTGGATGGGGCTGCTGGAATGGGGCGCCAGTTATGGGTCTGAGGGGAGTGGGCAAAGGGCGAGGTATTTATGAGGGGTGGCTGGGGTGAACGAAGAAAAAAGGAGGAGAATTTGCTCCTGGAAGGTTATTTCGGGGTTGTGAGGGGTTGTATGGAGCTGAGGCGATGAAAGGTCAGAGGAGCCACCGGGAGGGAGGACGTGGTCGGCCTTTGGAGGAGCATCCCGATCCACAAACAGGGGTGGTGGTGTCGCATCCAGGTGAAGCCCCAAGAGGTAGGCAAAACTGGAGGTGGTGGAGCAGCCCGGAGGCACTGGGAGTGCCGGTGTTGGTGGTTGAGAGAAACTTCATTGGCTTTTAGGGCCCAGGAAATGGTGGAGGAAGGATGGGGGCATTGGGATGTGCCCCATGGGAAACAGGAATGAGGTCCTGCCGGGCAGGTTCTTCTGCCCTGAGATTGTCTGGAATGCTAATCAAGGAGAATATTTCTGGCTCAGAGTTAATATGAAGGGTCCTTTGGGAGGGGGTTGTCTCTGAGGATGGTGGTTTTCAGGACCCAAAGTGGGATAATAAGTGAACTAATGATGTTACCTAGTTTGGGTCATGAGACGTCTACATGAAAGCCACGAAGCTCAGAGAGAACCAATGAATCCACAACCGTCCTCCTCCTTTTCTTCTCTATTCCACAAACCCCATTCTCTTCTGGCACTGCTGGTACTACTTACTTTGGGTCATGAGATATTTGCGAGAAATGCTGAATGGAAATGGCACCCCTGTCCTGCCCCCTGCCTCACCCCGCAGGACAAGCATCCTGCCTACCATCCCACCTGCCAGAGACCCCCTGTCATCTCCCCCAACCATGCCCAGCCCCCACAGGAGTCCTTCCCCACAAGCAACATCGAGGTGGCCACACCCACCCAGTCTGCCATGACCACTGCAGCCATTCCCACCCAGTGGCTACACCTACCCAGTGGCCACGCCCACCCGGCACCCGACGATAAATAAGTGGGGTTTGTGTTGTAGTTTGGGCACTCGATCTCTAAAAGGTTCATCATCACTGATGTAGAGCTGGACAAATCATATTCAGAAGGAGAATAGACACTCCAAAGTCATCCTTGTTTCACCTGAACATGGGGGAAGAGTCTTCAAATTAAATTAAATTATTTGGATTTGTTTGGAAACATTGTGCCTGTATCAAAGTAGACAATAATCTTGACATAATGGGAAATTAAGATATGATCTACAATGTCAAAACAGATAAAACTGAATAAATTCACACTTAGATCCTTCTTTATTTCAGAGTTATTTAAACAAACCATAATTACATGATTTTAGCCATGTCGAGGCACAGTAGATTTTTAAACATATTTCCAAAGAACAGTAATACAGGAAGACCATATTATATGTTTTAGTGCATCCCCCTCCTCATTTTACCTTTCAAGTATACGGAAGCTGACAGCTAATTCTTTTAGAACATTTTTGAGGTATGCATTAAACATGAAAATATCTATTTTACAGAATTAATCTCATCTTAAACTCAACAGTTTTAGTATTCTCTAAAGTCCTTAATCATTGGTTTGTTAATATGGAACACACAAACTTTCTGTACCAAAGACCATGCAAACAATTAAGTTTTTTAAAGTTTTTCTCTTTTTTCCTTTAAATTCCAGTTTTTCTATGTACAGTTTTTTTTCACTTACCTTCACTTTAATAGTTTCATTGCATTTAAAAGGGCTTTGTTATACTTCCAGAAGCAAGAAATACGGTACTTATTAAATTGGGAAATTTAAAATACAATGATTTTTTAAAAAACTCATACTATTTGATATGAGAAAGTTCTAGAATTTAATATCTGTTAGGGATGTAGCAGCCTTGTAGTGAAACAAAAATATAGCTTATCCTAAGTGTTTTGAATACTTTTAAGTATTCAAGTACTAATTCAGCTATGGATCAGATAATTATGGCTGGAGAGCTTATTCCATTTTTAGATAATTTATTAGATCTTAATATTGTTCCAGATAAATCTAATATTTATACATGGAAAATGTTACAAGCTTATATTAGAAAAAATATAATAGTATCAACTTTATAAACTCTCAACATTCCTCTTTCTGCTATGTATTCAAAATGGACAGTGATTTATTATGTATGTATGTATGTATGTATCATGCACATATGTGGTACGTATGCATATGAGTAGATATATATTTTCTTTTCCAGAGCAGACAACAGAATTTCATTTTTAATGTGGGCCAGTGTGCTCATAGTAAAAGATGACAAGAAAGGTTGTCTTATCTATAAGACAGTTTATAAATCTTCCACAGCAAGAGTACATTTTGTTACCATTCCTTATCACTCTTGTTCCTAATCCAGCGGTTCTCAACCAGTGGGTCGCGACCCCATTTGGGGTCGAACGACCATTTCACGGGGGTCGGCAAACAACGCAGTCCGCCATTTTTCCCCCTTTTCCTTAGCTGTGCTACTCCCTCTTATTCTATTGGCTTTTGAAAACCAATAGAATAGACTTTCTTGAATAGAGTCTAATTCTATTGGCTTTCAAAAGCCAATAGGAATTGTCCAGGCTGTCTCTGCCCTGCTGAGCCCGCCAAAAGTCCCAGTCTGCAAATGGTGCTGCAAGTTGTCTGCAGCGAAGGCAAGCTGTCTGGAAGTTTCCACCCCTCCCTGCTGAGCAACTACTAAAAATATAAGTAAAAGAGGGCCGGAGGTGGGAGGCCGGCGGGCGCAGGGAGGGTTGCTGGCATGCGTGGGGCCCGGTGGGTGCCTTACCTCCCTTGGGCTGGGCCAGCTGGTGGCCCAGCCGGTGGTCGCCCTGCGCCGTCGCTGCCGTGGCCACCCAGGAGCGCCTGGGCCTGCCTGCCGCCGCCATTCGGGGCAGCAAGGTAAGGCTAGCGGGGCAGTGGCAGGCGCAGGGAGGGTTGCTGGCGCGCGTGGGGCCCGGCGGGTGCCTTACCTCCCTTGGGCTGGGCCAGCTGGTGGCCCAGCCAGTGGTCGCCCTGCGCCGTCGCTGCCCCTTGCCAGCTACGCCTCAGCCGGCGCAGGGGGCAGCACCACGCA
Source organism: Bothrops alternatus (assembly GCA_034064705.1). Taxonomy (NCBI): domain Eukaryota; kingdom Metazoa; phylum Chordata; class Lepidosauria; order Squamata; family Viperidae; genus Bothrops; species Bothrops alternatus. Next base: position 17,115,136 of record JARGCV010000112.1, on the reverse strand, counting down.
TGTGCGGCACTCCCGGGCAGGGAAATAGTCCTCGACTTACGACCGGTTGAGTAGTCCTTGACTTACTACCGGTTGGGGATCGCGGTATTAAAAAGGTTGAGAACCACTGTCCTAACCATTTCTTAGAATTTCCAGTGGCATCTGTAGCAAAGTACAATGGTACCAAAATGATCACAAGCATATAATAATATACTGTAGCTGCATAAATACTGCAATTATATATGTGCATTGCAGTATTCAAGCACACTTGACCTACATTATCATTGCTGTAGTTTACAAAATCTCCTACCTTTTAACATTTGTTAGAGTCTACTAGACTCCTTATTTTTAACAAAACCAAGCTGTTTATCAGACTACATCTGTCAGGAAACAATAGACATTACTAAATCAATTAAAACATGACAAATGTTCCTGATGGTTGTTTGATTAAGTGGGATTATACTGGTTTTTTATCCTCTGTTAGAGATTTATAATAATGCTTTTTGAATAAAGTTTTTCCAACTTCCTTTAATGAATTGGGATTCCTTGAACTTTATTGTTCAAAAGTATTCAAACTAGTGATGGTATTAGCTTTGATTGTATGGCTTCTGGTAACAAAACATTCAGAAACTAAATTGAAACAAGTTTGGAGAGCAAACCACTGCCAAAAGCGTCAGGTGTATTTATTTATCTATAAGACCACTCCCTTACAGTTTGTGACTTATTCATTTACTAATTACTTACTAGTTTACTAACAGATATTTTAGGTACAAATTCTGGGAGGGGAAAATTAAATCATCAATGATAGTTTTGAGCAGACATGAGCATTTTACGGCCCCTGAGCAACATCTGCATATTTGGTTATTCGTTTCCAGCCTGCATGAGGTCAGTTGGAAATTAGAGGTCAAATGTAGATAAATGTGCTGCAGGGGGCGAGAGAAGTTGAGTTGGTCTAGCTCTGTGTGATCGCCATGCGGTCCTTGGCTGGGGCTTGCTGGAGGACGAGGAGAGAAAGTGCTTTTTATGCCTGCTCTCCACTTGCCTAGAGCAGCCTGAGGAGTTGATGTAACAGAGTTTGAGGACATCAATTCAGGCTACATTGGTTTGGCCCTCCACAATAGTCCCAGTTTCTCAAGTAGCCCCTTGAGAAAATTAATTGCCCGTCCTGGTTTTAAGGGATGCTTTTCATATGATGCAGTTCAAATTTTGGCAGCAAGTATTGGCCAAATATGTATTTCTTTGGTTACTAATTGGATTTAAATATGCAGTTCTGATTCATTTGCCAAGCTTAATAATTCTTCATCTATCAAAATGCTTCAAGGATGTCTTTTAGTTTAATATGGCGTCAATTGGCCTGTCTTAACAGGCAATCAAAGAACATCTGGACCATAAAAATAATTTATGTGGGCAAACAGATATTATATGCAAGTGATATGGTATGTTTAATTGGTAATTATGTTCTATACCAAAATGTTCTAATTTAGTGTAACAGTTTGGTGAATTACTTCAGGCATGTCAAACTGCCGCCCTGCGGGCCAGATGCGTCATGCTGAAACCGCGCCCACCCCATTGCCGGCAATGGGGAAAAAGTCCCAATACATCTTGCAACGTCACATGACATCGCGAGTTTGACATGCATGAATTATTCAGTCACATACGTCTTCCATAATCTAATATATTTATTGAAATGTGTTAAAAAAATTGGACCTTCATTTAATACATGAAATATCATGGAATATCATGTCCAGCCTTTGGGTCAGTTGTGGCCCTGGACAGCTAGTAATGCAGCCCTACAAAATCTAAAATTTTAACACTATTATATGATGGATATATAGGTAGTCCTTGATGTACTACTACAATGGAGTGAGACATTTGTTAAGTGACTTTTGCCCCATTTTATGACCTTTCTTGCCACAGTTGTTAGGTGAATCACTACAGCTGTCAAGTTAGTAATATGGTTGTTAAGTGAATGGCTTTCCCCATTGACTTTGCTTGTTAGAAGATCGCAAAAGGGGATTACATGACACTACAACTCTCATAAATATGAGTCAGTTGCCAAGTATCTGAATTTTGATTACATGACTGTGGAGATGCCGTAGTGGTTGTAAGTGTGAAAAATAGTCATAAGTCACTTTTTTCAGTGCTGTTGTAACTTTGAACAGTCACTAAATGAAATATTGTACGTCGAGGACTACTTGTACATCAAATATATTATATATTTAGTATGCGGTCCAAGATAATTGCTCTTCTCAGTGTGACCCAGGCAAGCCAAAAGCTTGGACACCCATGATTTAGATGCATTAACATCTAAAACTCCTGTATTGCTATCACTATTGAAATGTCTTTTGATTTATTCCAAATTCATTGTATTTTTGTAGATAATTAAAAAATATTGTTTAAAATATATTTAGGTTTAAGTATCAGATAAATTTGAATGAATGTAAAACAGACTTTTGTAAAATAAATCATTTCTCCCTTTTTTCCTAGCCTTCTGGTTTTTATCTCATCTTCTTTGTCTATTACAGTGTTAGAATTTAAATCAGAATACTCTTAATATTATTTTATTTACACTACTTTATAAAATGCTATCTTCTGATACATCAAAATAGCCCCGTCAACTATTATTTTTGCAGCATATCTAATAGCTATTAATACATGTTAAATTGGATTTGGAGTTAGCTAATATAACAGCAGGAGTTGAAAACAAACACAATGTTCATAGTATTTATTTCCTGTGAGACATGAGAAACCTTCTTTGTCTTGTGAAGTGAGTCAATATTTATATGGCCTTTATGGGTTGCCAGTAATCACTATACGAACACAAGCAGATGAGGAACTTGCTTTCTTGGAGACTGCTGAGTATTTATAACACGGCTCCTTCTATTTTTGCAATATATTACAAAAACGAGTACTATTTAGGACATGGATTTTAAATACTAATTATAAATGCTAGAATATTTTTATCCAACTTATCACTTCCTCTATTTTTGCTTTGTAAAAGCCAGCTTCTTTATGTTTGGAGCTTGATTATAAATATTTACTTCAAGTGGTTTGCATTATGTTATATTCTTGTATTTTATGGTTCTATCTCTCTGATAAGGACAATTGAAAGGACAATTTTGAATTTATGCAATGTTGATAAATAAAAATATATACCATATTTCTCTGAAAATAAGACCTATCCCAAAAATAAACCCTAGCTTGATTTTTACGTGTGCGCCTAATCTAAGCCCTACCCCCAAATAAGCCCTAGTTTGGGGCAAGGCGCATGCATAAAATTCAACCCGTGGGGAGGGGTTGGAGCTGCCCCACGCACCCACTTACCTTAGGATCGCTGCAGCCAAGTCTCCCATACCCTGACACCTGTCACACTGCTGATTGAATTGTTCTGTGCACATGCTACGTGGCGCATCACAACAAGGTGCCTCGTGGTTCATTATGACGGTGTTGCTGCTCACAGCAGGAGGCCACGTGGCTCATTGCGCTGGTGCTGCCACTCATGACAAAAGACTGCATGGCTTGTTGCCCCAATAGCGCTGGTGCCACCGCTCACATTCAGGCAGCGGTGCAACAGGTGTCGAGGCGTGGGAGGCCTGGCTGTGGCGGTCCTAAGGTAAGCGGGTAAGTCATCCCCCCAAAATAAAACCTGGTGCCTATTATTTTGGGGGGAAACATGGTATTTATCATTTAGGTATATTTAGTCTGAAAATGTATAGATTGCCCATAGGCAGCTTTGAAATAATTTTAAAATGTCTCTAAAATATTTAATCTAAAAGCAATGGTTTAAACAACGTAATGTGCAATTTGTAATGATTTATATAGAGCACTGACTAAAATAGTTAATAGGAATTCAAAGTCTCCATTGCATTCTGTCATAGTTAGCTTTATAATATTAAATGATCTGAAAGACTAACAATGTCTTTACTGTTTAAAAGATAATAAACTACCTCCCAACTTACTGTCCCTGAAGAGGCTATTTCAGAGCTGGGAATAGGGTTGGTAAGATTACCATGAAATTATGCAAAGTGAGGCTGTTCTTACTCATTGATGGTAAAAATTGCTTATGTTATTTGACTGACTTTTTAAAAAATCAATCATGGACCTAATTGGTACTTGGATGAAAAACATTCCTGGATCTATAGATTGGAGTGGGAAGTAAAGGAAAACATCCTAAAAGACGGCAGTACCAATTATTTCCATAGTGTTGATAAGAAAACTACCGGTATATGGATGTATTCATATGGTCACCAGAAGTTGAACTAGATTTAATGGATGCTTTACGTGTTATCCCGTTGGCACTTCTGAGATGAATAAGAAAGATTTTTATTAACATTAAATCATTTTACAAAGACAATTCTTCCACTCAATTGTAAAGTTATTACCTACTGTATAGATATCAAAGCAGCAACACCAAATGTTGTATTCTTTTGATGGCCATTCTTACTAACATGAACTCTCAGTTCAGTTTAGAGCTCATTCTAAGATGATGCAGATCTGGGCCAGATATTGGAAGACCTGGGAGACGGGAAACATTCCCAGAAAATTCCATGTTTTTCAGCAGGTTAGAGTAGAGTATAACCACATAAAAATCTCTGTGCTTCTTCCTTTACTATGGGATATTTATGATATATAAAGGATTCATAAAATCTTCAGTATGCATGATCTGTACATTCATAATACTGCAGTCTTAATATAAAAATAGAATAAAAAACAAATTAATGATATGATGACATGTCCAGATTGATTTTTTGATAAAATGAGAAGTGCAGATTCCAAAGGCTTGAACCTTGAGAGATCTAGCTTCTTTCCCACAATGAAATTGCCTGTTGTGAATAGCTCACAACAGCCACCTGCATATTTAATTACTGGCAGGAAGGATGTGGGTAGAGCACAAAATAAACTTTTCACTGATAAAAGCAATGGGTGAAGCGAAATGCTATTGTATACAATTCCAGTGCTCACTTTTTATTAGGTACAATGCTGCAGGTGTCCCATATAAGTTAATTAGATACTATCCTCCTGATCAACCCTTCCTGGATACTCAACAGATCTGGATTCCAAAATATGTCTGTCCTTCTGGTGTCTCTTCACACTTTTTTGTCTCCAGGGCTGAATGTCTAGGTTGATTTCAGAATTAGTGTAGATCCGTGAGCTAAAATGTGAAAGAGAACATGCTTCTCCGTGTTTAGAGAATTTTTAAAAGTCTGTTTTGGAATTGGTCATCTGGCCACAATAATCTGTAACCTGGCATAGAGTAGGAGTCACACTTTTATATCATCTTGGCACCTCTGGAATCAGATTTGTTTGTACAAATGCTACAACCCATAGTCTCAAACCCTATGATTTAATTTGATTTCAAGAATATTCTTCAAGGAATGAATAACCTAAGAATATTTAATTTCCATTGTCAGAATTGTAAAGTAACTTGATGTTTTCATAGAAATACAGTTATCAAGGAGAAAATTATAATTTGCAATGAGCACACATCCTTTTTTTTTAACTGTTGGTTTAGGTTTTAGGTTTTTTAACTATTGGATTCTAGGCTATGTCAAAAGAATGCTCTGCAGAAGTTGAATAGCAAATGGGCACTATCATAATTGGATTATGTTTTATATTTCTGATTGGAAAATATACATTTTTATGATAAGAGTAGAGCATAAGAGCATTTCAGATCACAGGCTGAGAGGTTTATTTTAGGAATCTATAAATGGTTAAAAAAATAGTGTGACTATAATTCAGTAGCTCCTTTAACAATGCTTGTTCAACTGATTTGCATGTATCGAGTAGCAAGCAGCAGAATTAATCATTTACAGAGTTCAGAAAGAGTGGTGCTGAAGTGTAACCACAGACCATGTGAAAGTGAAAAAACACTATTTCCAGGCAAACCTCTCCCCACCCAGGAAACAAAAGGGTGTGACCATTTCCTCTAATAAACAACCATTTTTATAGCTCTTGTTTTCTCTATTCCCAAAGAAATAAAAAAAATATTGCATGTCTGTTCAACTGTAAGAAATGTTACATTATAAACATGCTGTGCTCAGGATCCCTTGAACCTTTGTAGCGTTCAAATCTACCAACTGAAATTAATTAGAATGCTCTGCCCCTGTTTTTGAACCTATTCAGTTTCGGTTGCTAATTCAGACATTGGGTTCACTATGCTAATATATTCCTATGTACTTACTGTGAATTGTATCCAATCCAAGCAGCTGTAGAGAAATTTATATTAGTAGCCAATCATGTGATGAGAGTGAGGAAATGTTAAAATATTTTTGTTGTTCAATAAAGTTCCAGAAATGTACTTTGACAGAGTTTACAACACAAACACATGCAACTTCAGGAGAGCCTCCTTTAATCTGAATGCACTGGAACAGTTTGCCTTGCAAATCAAGTATTGGAGTATTCGCATTCATTCTAGAGTGAGAATATGGTCATTTATTAGTATTTTTCCTGTGTGAGATGGGCATAAAGCAGCCAGTGATCCACTTTAATGGCTTATATGTCCTTTGAATTAAACTCTGCATTGCAAATTGAATAGATGACTAGCAAATTAAATCTTTAAATTTACAAGACAGGAGAGAGGCAGTGAGGTATGTCAGTGATAGGCTACTAATTTAACAGGTGCCTTATTTTAGTAAATAGATCAGAAGATTGAAGGCAAGGAAGCAGGATTGGCATCACAATGTAAAATGGAGGTTAACCTATACCGTTTCTCTCCCTGCCCTGTAAAAGAAGCACCAAAGTTAAAAAAAAATTGGGGGGGGGGAGAAATGTATTGTAGACGTAAACTACCTTGTATATTCAGACTTATTATATTCTTTCAGAATGAGAAATCTTTTATGCTGCTGATTTACAGTAGTAATTACACTCTTGTTCAGAGATTAGGGTATTGGAGCAGGACAAAGGAGACCCATGGAAGCTTTCTGGGTAACTATGGGCCATCTCTCTTTCAGCTGTATGTGTGTCACAGTGTTATGAGAGAGGGAAAAAAATGTTGCTTGAGCTCCTGAAGAAAATATGGGATATAAATCTAGCAAGTAAACAAGCAAGTGAAGTCAAAATTGGCATCTTTTTTTTTAAATCCAAGGAATACATTCTGTTTGAGATTATTTAATTAACCATGTAATCACTAAATTGCCCTCCCATCTCATTCATTTCCGCTTGCTGTGTTGTCTCAATGAAATCAAAACTAAAATTTCTAGCCTCCAGCACAGTTTATCTGACCTTGTAATGTTGTTCCTTTTACTTTCAATCTTTTTTTTCTCAATTCATTTGATTTTATTTTTTTGCAGACAGCACAGAACATGTGCTTGCAAGAACCTCACATTGTCATGGTCATGACTCACTAGTCTGGTTTCAGGCCTCTAAGCTACAATAAAACAGTCCCTTAAGCAAGATTTGACACAGTGGTTTTACCAGTAATTCAAAGAAGCCTAGCTAGTTAACCTCCACTGTCAGCTGCCTTGTTGGCAGCAAATCTCTCCAAAAGATCAACAGATAGGGTCAATTTCAGGGGCAAAATGCACTGGTTTGCTAAAACCATAATTTGTCTGGGAAAGGCAAGTAAGTTCAATTAAAAAACCATTTTGAAATAAGTATTGATTGATGTCTTTTGCAGCATTGGCTTAGTGCAGTTGTTCTCAACCTTGGGGTCGCGACCCCATTTGGGGTCACGCGACCATTTCGTGGGGGTCACCGGGCACCGCCGGCCGCCATTTTGTTTTTTTATTTTTATTTTTTTATTTATTTTTATTTTTTTAAATTTTTTTTATTTTTTTGGCACGCGCGCGCCGTGCACACGCAGATCCGCCCGTCGCGCCGAAAAAAATAAATAAGAAAAATTTAAAAAAAATAAAAAAACAAAATGGCAGACCGCGATGGGCGGATGCGCGCATGTGCAGCGCGTGCGACGGGCCGATCCGCGCATGCGCAGATCTGCCCGTCGCGACCGCCATTTTGTTTTTTTTTGTTTTTTATTTTTTTTAAATTTTTTAAAAAAATAAATAAATAAAAACCAAAATGGCGGCCCACGACGGGCGGATGCGTGCATGCGTGGCGCATGCGATGGGCCGATCCACGCATGCATGGATCCGCCCATCGCGGCCGCCATTTTGTTTTTTTGTTTATTTTTTTTTTTGTTTTCTAGTTTTTTTTTTGGCGTCGGGGTCGGGGTCGTGGCGCGCATGGGCGGGGCAAGTGGGGTCTCAACCTGAGAAAGGTTGAGAACCATTGGCTTAGTGTGTTATCATCATCATCATCATCATCACTTGTATGCTGCCTGAATTTCAACATCTCTGGCTGTTCACAATAATTAAATAAATTGCAATAAAATCAGAAAACAGAAAAGATAATGAACAAATAGGAGGCATAATTTTTTTGTGACTTGAGTTTATGCCCTAGTTTCTAAGTGATCCAATGTAATAGTGAATTCACTGACAAAACAGCAAGAGGACGCACATGGCTGCTTGTTAGACTACATGCTTTGTGTGCCTGATCCATAGAGGATCCATGGACTTTGGTTGCTACAATATAAAAAAAGATGTTAAAACTCTTAGAGTGAAGAGAAAAGCAACAAAGATGATTAGGGGATTGGAGGCTAAAACATGAAGAATGGTTGCAGGAATTAGGTATGTCTATTTTAATGAAAAAACGGACTAGGGGTGACATGATAGCAGTATTCCAATATCTAAAGGGCTGCTACAAAGAAGAGGCAGTCAATCTATTCTCCAAAGCCCCTGAAGGCAGAACAAAAAGTAATGGATGGAAACTAAACAAGGAGACAACTATCCTAGAACTAAGGAGAAATTTCCTTAGAACAATAAATCAATGGAACTTTACCTCAAGAAGTTGTGGAGGCTTTTAAGAAGAGATTGGACAACAATTCATCTGAAATTGTATAGGGCTTCCTGCTTGAGCAGGGGGTTGAAGACCTCCAAGCTCCCTACTAACTGTTATTCTGTTACTTTGTTTCCTGCAGAGTTTGCATAAGTCAGATGTACCACATATCTGATCAGAGAATGTAGAACAGATCTGTGCATTTTATGGCTTCTGGGCCACATCCAGCCCCTTGGCTGTCCCTGTCTATCATGTGTGGGGTCAGTTGGAAATTAGAAATCAAATGTTAATAAGCACACCACAGGAGAAAAAGTCAAGTCGGGTCCAGCACTGCACAGTTGCCATTTGCTCCTTCAGTTGGCAAGAAAGTGTTTTTCTGCACCTACGCAGCACTTGTCTTTTGCCTGGAGGAAGCGGTGGCAGTCATTGCGTGAGTGGTCCCAGCCTCAGCCACCTACCACTGTCTCAGTCAAAGTGCTTTCTTGTGGGCAAGTAGGTGGAGTACAGCCTGGAACTGTTGGTTTGGCCTTCCACAACAATCCTAGTTTCTTGTCTGGCCTTTTGGGAAAATTAACTACCTACCTTTGATGTAGAAGGTTGAATGCAGATATTAACTGATCCAATTAAAAAAGAAAGATCTGAATTTGATAATTTGGAGGAGAGTCAGGGAGTCTGTCATGAAGCTAAGTTCAGATAAGATGCTTACTGTTTATTTTTCTTGTCTTGCATATGCTGATAAAAGTCCATAAAATAGAGCCAATTTTGGCAATTCTCTCAGAACTGCAGAAGCGCTTCAAGAAAAAGACTTTAAAATTGAAACTTTGGTTGTTTTAGGGTTGGGCCACTTCCAGAACACTACAAATTACAATTGTTCTGGAAGATAGAAAACCACAAAACCAGTTTACTTGGCATGTTTTGGAATTAAAATGGAAGCCTGAATTATTTCACCCTGGAATAATGATGTGCACAACCAAAAGCAAGGGGTTGGACTCAGGGGCTCCAATTGCATTTCCTATTCTACTTTCATTCTGGAAATGGTCACATGGGAAAATGGCATGTGTTTGAAAATGGTATCTCTACAATGTCCATCTCAAATGGTTATAGGACAGATTACTTTAAAAAAATGTAATTATATTGTCAACTTTGAAAATGAGCATGGCTGCAGCCATTTTCCATACTCACTTTCAGTTGACACGCAGCATGGAGGGAGGGGGGTTTACCTGGTGCTTCGCTAGACTAAATAGATTTTCTCCCATGGAACCAAGGTCATTGGTTGCTCCCGGAACTGAATCCTTGAAATGCCTGAGTAATTGTTTGCAGTTATCATCTCCACATGCCATTGCCAGCAGTCTGTATTGGACTAAAGCACAAATATTGAAATTATGTTAAAATTTAATCCTCTCTCTTCAAATATTATTTTTGTATGGCAGGTATACACAGGGAAGAAGGAAAAGAAGTAGTTGTGTAGGCTGTTCCTCAAAGTTACAACCATTGCAGCATCCCCATGTTCATGTGATCAAAATTTGGGCTCTTGGCAGTCCACCCACATTTGCAGCTTCAGCATGTACTTCAGCTCAACCCATCTGCCCCTCTGTAAGCAGTGCAATCATGAACTATTTTGCCTAAAGACCATTTCGCTTAATGATGGAAGTTCTGGTCCCAGTTAGGGTCATAAGTGAGGACTACAAGTAGAGAGTCTTCACAAAAAGGCCTCTGGTGAAAAGTGTTGACCTTCTACCCCCATAGAGACTGACTAGAGATGGGAAAGCATTGCATTTATCCTTCTATCTTCCTTGTAATTAAATCTATTTATACAAGGGATGTCCAGAGGGAGTTTCATATTCAAGATGGCAGCTGTGAGGCAGACATCATCTTTACTTTTTTGACAATCCTTCAGACATCTCTGCACAAGGAGAAAAGTTTATGTTTAACAGATAACAACAACCAAGTACAGAGTTTCCTCATTCCTGACATTGTGCATTTCTTCATCTTTGTCTGCATGTTATTGGCAACAATTGATGGTGGAGATTGAGAGGATGCAGCATGATGGACATCAATGTTTCCTAGATGGGGGACATGACATCTAGTTATTTTGGTGGGAAATATTTTTTTTCTAATTGACAATATTTTATTTTATTATCTATTTATTTATTAAGAAAATTTATATGATTCAACTCACAGTGACCCTTGGCAACTTACAAGACTAAAACCCAATAGAAAAACCAATAACCCCCCCCACACACACACACTCCCTTTTCATATATGTCTGGACCTGGGTTTATTGATTTTGAGAAGTTTAATTTTTTTTAAAGGCTACCTGTTTTGAAAAAATAAGTAAAGTCAGAATCTACATACATACATACATACATACATACATACATACATACATACATATACATATATATATTTCTGTTAAAAAAAGCACTTAAAATCTACTAAAACTGAAATTTGTTTAGCCCAGCTGTTTAATATCTTGAATGCAGCCCTACTTACAGTGTAATTGTTACATCTGAGTAATAATAGTACTTCCATTTTCTTGTTTTGAAAAGGAAGGTGTTTTGAAAAAATGCTTTTTAATATTCTGAACCATCATGTCCCATGCCTGATCACTGTCAGTAGGTTTTTCAAAATTAATTTCTATGGCTAGTTTCATAGTTTTCCCCTGGTGCTTGACATTTTCATGCTACAGTTTATATCCTGTCAGGTTTCACAAAGGATTTTGCTAAATTAACGGTAACCTCACATATGCTATACTATTTCATCACATACAGGGATGGAAGTTGTGAAATAAATTCTTTTATAGGTAACCAAACAGACTTTTTTCCAACTGAAAAATAGAGAGAATGTGCTATCCATTTCTCTGAGATATACTACCTTTAGGAGCAGCTCTCACAATGTACACTATGTACTTAATGTTAGAGAAAAATTTCCAAGAAGTCTTCATCAGAGAAGATAGATAATACTCCCGAATTTATCCATAGATAATAATGTTCTTGGATGGAAAATTTCTAGTGATGTAGATTATGCTCTAGTCTAGCTTGTGCAAAGAAGCAATGATACATTGCATGAGACACTCTGGGAATTTGCCAGGAAGAAGAAGAAAGCACATACTGCAATTTTTTTCCATTTTTGGAAATATAAAATCCAATTTTTAAAGTGATCTGTTTCTGGATTTTTTATTTTTTGCTTGAGATGATAATTGGCTGAGTATGGATTGTGGCTTTTTCCTGATCATCAACATGACTGTCATTTATTCTTAATTCTTTACAGGCAATTTAGAGGCATATATTTAATTATTTATAATTAATCTACAACATATATAAATATAAGCATTTAAAATTACAGCAATTTAGAAGCATATATAATCACATTTTTTATTAAAACTATTGAACTAAAATAGCCTCGTTATTTGTCTTGAAACTATACCTGTGGATGATTTCCCTCCTTCCATTATTTATTTGTATTTGTATTTTTTTACCAATCACATCTATACATATAGTCTTATTTTTTGCAATTCTACATTTCAGGGAAAGGTCCATCTAGAATTGAGGCTAAGTGAAGTCATAACAGATACCGGTGTGATTTGCCATAAACTTGCTACACGGTAGGTATCCCTGGTGTTAGATAATATTTACCAACACTGTTGTTTCAATAACTCTGAATAAGTATCCTAATATCAAAGGTAAACAGAAATACACCTTTCAAATAGCTTGCCAAAAGTAAAAACAGTTTCAAGACTCAAGCAGGATTGTCAACTAGCTTTTTCATGAATATGAAAAGCCATTTTTTGGGATGGCTTTGGATGAGTAGAAAGTATCGACTTGAATGAATAGCTAAAAATAATTCTTTGGATCCTGGACACTCTTTAGGGCTATATAAACTTTGCAAATCACATTACATGTTATAGGAATGTATCTTTTCAATTGATAACATGTTTTTAAAAAAGTAAACTTACATTGGATGAAACCTAAATTTTACAAGCTGTAGCAGAATTATGTCCTTTAATTGGCATGTTAATCTGTTCTACGGCATAAACAGCATAGTGTTATTATATAGCATAATAATTGCCGTATGTTAAATTTTTAAATTATTAGGAAACATATAAAGGAAGATATTTTTTTACCACAGCCTTTCTTTAGGGCTGTTGGGAATCCATTTTGGCAGTGAAAGAAGGCAGAACTAAAAGAGGGCAGAAGTACTTCCGTTTCCTTTCTCTATACTCTTTTTTTTTAAACTCTTTCTTTATTCTGAAAACTAAATTTGAATAATATGGGTTTGAACTGTGATCATCATCTAAGTGTGACAAAATGGATGTAATTCTTTAATGGAAGTTCTAAAAAGCAAATTCATTGCTTTTTGTAGGTAAAGGCATTGTTGTATCCAATTAGTGATCAACAAGTCTAATAATTAACGACTTTTAATTCAGATACTTTTTCTTATTTTAGCAGAGATAAATCTGTGAATGATCTTTCCTTCTTTCTGGGTTTGGGTTGTTTTTTTTTAGCTATTAATGTTATTCATGTTTTTGAATGTTATACCCCAAACTATACAATCAATAAAAGATCAGTTAATTTTTTTAAAACACACTTGATTTTGAAAACAAATATATTTTCTATTTCTTAAGTATAGGTTAGAACAGCAAACTCTCATGAGATCTCTGATTATGTATTTTTATTAGAGATTTCTACATTGTATACCCATTCTGAAGTTCAGGAACATCAGAAGATAAATATCTTTCCTAGAAAATCACAACTTGACTCTTTCCGGAAAATCAGGAAATGCTAACAGGGAGATAAACCACACCATCAGCTTTTCTTACATGAGCCAAACCTTCTGTTATATTCTTCTGTTAAATAAAAGGCATAGATTGAAGCAATGTTGGTGATGTCAGCAGTAATTCTGATAAGAATTACATTTCTCAATCATGCTATAAAATCTGCTTAGAAGAGTTATGGCACAGTTTGTTCTAAAGTATGGTCAGAATTGCAGTGGAGTGTTTCTCCTCATTATGATGTAAGAACTAAAAAGTATTCTATTAAGTGTTGCTCTGTTTTAAGATAATCCAAGGAAAAGTTGATTGTCTAAAACTTGCCTTGCACAATCTGCTGTTCTCCAAGTTGAGATGGACTATAATTGTCTTCATTGGTGGATTGGATGCCAAAAATAGCCTTTGGAGTTATACCAGTCTGGAGGGTACAAAATTAGGAAAGGTTGCATTTATTGGAGTATATTGTGCAAGATATTTTATGTTACATGCCATTGTATAATTTCATTATCAGTATCTTTATATTTTATTCTTATAGCATATATCTCCATTTTAATCTCATCAAGACTAGTGAGAAAATTCAGCAAGCAGATCATAGTCCTCTTCAGGTAGACCACTGGATGCTTAGAAAAGCCTCTTTTCTCCCTCTTTTCATAATTGTACAGGAGATGTCACTTAATCCTGACATTCATGAAAACTAAGTTACAGTCATCAGATGATATTTTATAAAGACACTAACTAATAGGAACCACAGTTACTGTTGAGAAACATCGCCCCTTCCTTTCTCTCTTTCTTTTGACATTTTTGTATTTGTGCACTCCTTTTTTATTATAAATGAAATGGATTGGTATCTAGAATGGGTGTGAGAATCTAGTTCAAATAACAAGACAGAAAGAAAAGCCTGGGAAGCAAGTCCAGTAGGGCAGTTTGGGAGCCCAGAAGTGTAAAATGTGAAGTATAAAGGTTTACTTAAACTGGGCACACATATAAAATAAACCATAGGCAACATGTTGAATGGCCATACAATGGTTGATTTCTAGAGTCTTTTGTTTTCATCAAGATAGATATTTTGATACAAGCTTTTTCTTCCAACCACTGCTGAGAACAAATATTCTGTCATTTTTTCATTTTCTGTTCAACAATATATCAGTTTGAGAGGGGAGCAAATGTCTCATTAGTTATTGAGATATCAATTCCTCTATCTCTATATGATACTCTGCCAAGTCATTTTTGCATTTGGACTAAATTGTTTTAGTGGATGTAATATTTCCAGTCCCTTAACTTTACATACAAGATAAATAAATGCTGCGCCCATTCATGTTTTCTTTTCCAGTGGGAGCAAGTTCCTCCAATTAGCATTAACCATTATGTAAATTCCAGCATGGTTAAGATTTCCACACAGTGCCTTGATACTAGTTCAATAATAGAGACATACTGTATCTGTGTACTCTCGTCTCGTTGTCTGGATTCAACAAGTGAGTCGTTTTTTCCAGCTCAGTTGTGATAAGAATTTGTCCATCCTGGCTCCTGGGCTCAAGCTAGCCTCTTCCCATTGTTTCAGATCTTTGAAGCACAACATAGTAGTATTGAGATAGTGGTGTGATAACTTTGCATATTTCCCATCCTCCCTAAATATTAACCGTTTGCACTGAAGTAAAAATCTTACGAAGAAAAACTATTGTCACAGTACTAAAGACTGGAGCAATTGACTTTGGTTTAGGGACAAGGGAGGAGAAATGGTGACATGGACATAACTAAATGTTCTTTGAGTTTCCCACTGTTTCTTGCATCTTTCCTGTTTCTCCTTCCCATTCTTATAGTACATAATGTTAATTCATTTAAGTCCAACATGTATGTTCCTTAGATGATTGATAGTAGTTGTGTAGTAGTTCCTTACATGTAGTTACAAGATGGGTTTGTGATATATTTCTATACATATGCATACTCATTGTCCTTGCAGGTGTGAATGAATGTTCCCCCATTCATTCATATCACTTCAGATGAAATATTTCTTAGAAATATCTTGATAAGTATAGTAGTTCATGAGGAAAAGACAGAGAAAAATAAGTTAAGAATTTTGTTTTGCAAAATGACAGTAGTACAGCGATGCTGTAATAATCCTATTTCCCTGCACATGTACATTCAGAAGAGGCCAGAGATATGTATTATTAAGATGAATTTCTAACCTGTACTTCAAGTTGTTTTCCTACATCCCAGCCCTAGGAAAAACAGAGAGGAACATGGTTTGGAATCCCCTAGCCAACACCCAGAAATTTACAGTCTCCTGAAACTCACCATGTAACTGTATAATGGAGATTCAATACTTTACAACAGAATAGAAATATAATAAATAAATAATACAATAACTTTGCTGCTTGGACATGGGAAGATTTTAATAATAAATTCCCATATTAAGTCAATGAAGTTGAATCTCTACATATAAAAAGGAGGGGGGCTTTTTAGGAAATAAGGGATGTAGGAAAAATAAGACAACGTTTATAGAATTAGAATTCATAATAAAATGAATGCAGTTAAACTAATTATTAATACAGTTAATATTCTTAATATTCAACATATATTCAGAATTCATTACAGAAATTGCAATTGAAGCATAATTGAAAGTTAGCCTCTTGGGGAGAGGCTAAATCCAAATATTTCCACCTAGGATTCTTGAGTTTATCAAGCAAATCAGAAATTATTTGGAGGGCAAATTTATCTTCCTAATGGTTGTTAGTGGAATGTTAAAAATACCATTTCATATTCACATGTAATATAGTATAAATAGGATTCTCGGGAAGAGATTTTCTATTAAAGAAAAGCTAGATTCTATCTATTCATGACACTCAGTACTGGGCAAGTTAACAGATGCATTTGTGGCTCAGTCATACTTTATCAAAACCTAGGTATGTGCCCTATTCCTTGAGAAACTACTGGAGAATCTGTGTCCTTTGTCACAGAAAATATGGAACTAAATTAAAATAATGATATCAGTCCATATTAAGTAGATTCTTGCACTCCCAAAATACAGTTGCTATGAGCAATTGAATTCTTGCACATTTGCTGCTACCTCTTTAGGATGCAGTGTTATACCAAGATGGATATACAAAATCTTAGCAGAAATGAATGATTAGCACTGAATAATTTCAGGCACAAAACATATTTTATTCAGTACTAAGATGAAATGAGTTGAAACAAAATACTGAGTTTCATCTTGTATGTCTATTGTATTCCTCCTTTCTCTGCCTCAAACTATCATACACTTTGGCCTAAATAACTAATTTGTTGCTCGAACAAGCTATCAGATGCCAGATGTTCCCATTCATTTATCACTTTAACAGTGATTATGAAATAGACCATTAGTGGAGATGGAAGATTTATCTAAAAATCCAGATATACTATAAATGTCTACATTTTCTTGGAAAGGAAACATGGCTTCCAAATGAAGGACAAAGAAACCAATTGGAAGCAATAGAAAATGAATGCACTCCAAATTTCATATTATAAAATGTAACAATGTTACATAAGGCAATACAGATGAAAAGGCAAAAAATAAATTTTCTGGGGGTTGTTTTTCTTTCTTTATTTGTATCTTGCCTTTACTATTTTTTATAAATAACTTAAAGTGGTGAACACAGATAATACCTCTTCTTCCTCTATTTCCCCTCAACAACAGATCTGTGACATGAGATGGGCTGAGCAAGAGTGACTGGTTTGCCTGTTAAATCCTCACTTCCTTACTTAGAAGATTCCACTTTATTCTGACATGCTGGTTTTATCTCTCTAGGCTTCCCTTCTCTGTTTATATCTTATCTCTGACTCCAACTTACTGCTAGTGTACTTCTCATGTAATGCTCATGTTTGTCTTGTGCTTATGACTTTATTTTTTTTTTTTTAAATAATTCCCTTTTCAGCTTTACAAGCCTACATAAATTTTGGGGAAATACGCGGTCTTTGGTGCTCTCTGAGCTTGGTTGTTTTCTTGCAGACATTTCATTACCAGACTAGGTAACTCATTAGTGCACTATGGTTGCACAAACACATTCTTCATTGCAACAATGCAATGCAGTGTCTGCTGAAGGCCCAAGAACACTCCCCAATAGGAATCCTGATTTTTCTAGCCAATCATACTTCTATCTAGAACAGTGGTGGCGAACCTTTTAGAGACCAAGTACCCAAACTGCAACCCAAAACCCACTTATGCATCGTCGGGTGCCAGGTGGGTGTGGCCCATTGGCTGGGTGTGGCCCATTGGCTGGGCGTGGCCCATTGGCTGGGCGTGGCTGCAGTGGTAAAGGCAGGCTGGGTGGGACTAAAAAGTTCAATCAATCAATTCCAACTTTGCAAGATCTTTTTTTTCCCGCAAGAAGTTGAAATTGACTGATTGATTGAACCTTATTTTTTTTGCACACAGCGGTGGAGGCCTAAAGCAAAAAGGTTTTATAAAACCCAGCTGAAGGCTTAGGACTGGAGCGACGGTGCGCGTGCCCACAGAGAGGGCTCTGATTGCCGCCTCTGGCACCCGTACCATAGGTTCGCCACCACTTATCTAGAACAAACTTTGTCCCAGACTCTATAGCTTTTACCACACCAACAGCACTATTTTGTCTATTTTTATTTTATTTTTTATTTCAGCTTCTTAGGCCTCATCTAGTCCTTTACTGAGATTAAGCAATATTGAAGAGTAGTGATTATTACCTTGGAGTTAGAAAGTACAGGTAGTCCTCAACTTACAACAATTCGTGTAATGACTGAAGTTACAACAGCACTGAAAAAGGCGACTTATAACCATTTTTCACACTTATGACCGTTGCAGCCTCCCCATGTTCAAGTGATTTACATTCAAATGTTTGACAACTGACTCACATTTATGACAGTTGCAGTGTCCCAGGATCATGCAATCCCCTTTTGCAACCTTCTGACAAGCAAAGCCAGTGGGGAAACCAGGTTCATGTAACAGCCATTTTACTAGTTTAAGAACTGCAGTGATTCATTTAACACATGTGGCAAGTAAAGTCATAAAATGGTGCAAGAACAAATTTCTCACTTAGCAACAGATTTTTGGGCTCTATTGTGGTTGTACATTGAGGACTACCTGCAGGGAGTAGCAGAATTGGGTGCTATTAGTATGCTGATGGCTGAAAATCCTTCATAGCCTTCTGCAGTGTTTCCATATAGTTTTAAAAATTATTTTATTTTTTATGTTATTGTTCTGAAATATACAAAATAAATAACATTATTTCACTGAAGTGGTATTTTTACAGTATTGGCTAAAGATAATTAATGCTCTGATGTTTAGATAACTTAAGGCCAGTGAGAATAACAAAAGATAGAAATATTATATCAGTATTAATTATAATTTAAATTGTTAGTGTTAATGAGCATAAAATTATTTAGCTTTTTTATTGAAATTTGAATAGAACATTAAAAACTCCTGCAAATTACATCTAAATATTTATTATAGCAATATAGGTTTCTGTCTTAAGCTGAATACATAGTATTAAGGTCTTTTCTATATTATTACTTAATATTATTTGTGCATGTTGCAAAAAAAGATGAGTTAAGTAAATTTGACAATTAAAAAAATTAAAAATAATAAAATGAAGGAAAAAGAAAAAAGGCTATTCAGTTTCTACTTTCTTCCTATTTATGCTTTTGCAAATTTACAATATTTATAAACATTTGGGACCCCCATAAAGCAATACTGCAAATGTTTATGTTTTCTGTGATGTATACACACACACATACACACATACACACACACACATATACCGGTATATACCATTTTTGCTTAAATTTGGTTAAACTTCTGTTGTGAATATATACTGTTAATTTTCCCATTGCTGCATATTCTCTAAGTTTAAGTTCCCATTAGATTCTCTCTGCTATGAGTAGATATCTCATTAAATTAGAGAACTTAATTTAATTTAATTTAAAGAACTAAAACTACATTTTACATTTTATAAATAGACAAAAAAATTAAGGTTAGTCTTTCCTCAAATATACTATTATGCTAGTAAAAAGATATATTACATAAAGATAATGGCAATATTATCAGATTTGCATAGGAGAAATCAGGATTACAGAGGCTATTGAGTCCAGCTCCTTGTCAGGACTGAATTACAGATTAAGGCATCCCTGACAGATGTCTGTCTCACTTCTACTTGAACACATTCAGTAAAGGGGAACCTGCTACTCTTCTAGATAATTGATTCCACTACCAAACTATTTTTTATGTTAGGAAATTATTTTTGACATTTACTTCCTGTAACTTAAATCCATTATTCCATGTCTTACACTCTGGAGCAATGCAAAATCAAGACTTAACTTTCTATGTGACATCTTTCTGTTATTACAAAAGTGCTGTCAAACCCTCTTTTAGCTTTCCCATGATTTGGAAACCGCTATTCTGGTGCCTAAAACTGAACTTTTCTTTGTTATAGCTATTGCTAACTCATATATCTAGTAACCACTCAATAAATATTCTCCACAAGTATTATTGATGAACCAAGAATTCTCTATCATTAGCTATCTTAAAAGGGGTGAGTCCAGTGCTGCTATGTATTGTTATTATAAGCCACCTTGGCAAAAGGGAGGAGGTCAGCCAAGGTTGTCTGTTGGTAATAAACATAACATCTAATGTATTGTTCCACCATTGTGTTCGCTTTTTCAGCTGCTCCATTTGTAGACTGATGAAAAGCTGGCAATAGTCCTTGTGTGGATCCAATCAGTTTAAGGAAGTCCCTCTAAAATCTCGCAGTAAATTGGACTTCCCTATCTGAAATAATCCATTTTGGTGCTCCATGGAGCTGGTATATATGTTTAAGGAACATTTTGGCTTGGGCAGTTTGGCTCCCAGCAAAATGTCAATAGCGCAGTAGGTCGTTCTGTGGGGGGGAAGGATGTCGCACTCCGTCTCGTTGAATGCCTCAGCTAAGTCTCAATATTCGCTCAGGATGAGCGGCATTCCAGGTAGGGAATCTATGACGAATTTAAGGGTCTCAAGGGACTGCCCCTGGTCTCAAGGGACTGCCCCTGGCAGGGGTAGGAGGTGAAGGCCCCGTCACTAATCTTAAAGTCCTTGCTCCGTTTTCTCACCAGGTCATGGGATGCCGGTTATCAAGCAAGGCTAATCCCAAAATTACTGCCTCAGTCATTTTTGGGACCACTACGAAATGGATGCTTTCCCAATGCTCCCCCACCTCTAGGCGTACTCGTTTGGTCAAGTGAGTGGCCGGAACCCGTCCTATAAGAGATGCATCTCCCTGCTCAAACCTCATGGGTATGAGCAACAATTTGGCACGGATGCCTAACTTAAGCACCATGGGGAGGTTGATCAAGCATCAGGTGCATCCTGAGTCAAAACGTGTAAATCCACCTGGGCTCCTGTCTTAGGGACTAAGAGCTTTGCAGAGAAGGCAAAAGGTGGGACAGGCTGTCTCACCATCAGGTCGTCTTCTCCTTTGTCATCACTGTCACAGGAGCAGGCACAGGCAAGCGTTCAGCCGGAGTCTCATGCTTCCCCTGGGGAGGAGAGGTAACTTGTGCAGCTTGCTCCTTGCTGGCCCAATTTGACTTCTCACACACTGGTTTGGGTCTTCTCTTAGGTTTCATGGAAGCAGTGGGTGTGCTCTTAGTTGGAGGAAAAGAGACTGGGCAGTCAGCTGCTCGGTGTCCCAAGTTGTCCACATCTAAAACATTTGATTGGGGGTCCAGCAGGTACTCTAGGGGACCCAGTGGCCATGGCAGGTGGGGAGCACTGGGGCACCTGACGTTTCTCTTGATGCTGTAGGTCTTTGGTAGCAGTTCAGTTCGATGTCCAAGTTTATAGCCAGGTGGTACCATTCATGAAGTTGGTCAGGAATCTCTCTATAGGGGCACGCTTGGAATAAATCACAGTCTTAACCAGTGAATCAATGATCGTTCCGGCCACTGCCTGATCCTGTGGTGGCGAACCTATGGCACACATGCCACAGGTGGCACACACAGCCCTCTCTGTGAACACGTGCGCCGTTGCCCCAGTCCTAGGCCTTCAGTACCGTCCATGAGCAACTTGCATCAATACCTGCGCAGGGAAAGGTTGCTGCACCTGCCCCCACCTCCCCAAGCATTTTTTTTTACTAACCTGCCTTTCAGCTGCATTCCGTTTCTCGGTTCACTTCTCAGCCTTCACTGCGTGTTTGTGGGACTATCGGTAAAAAAAGAAAAGTTCCATCAGACTTTCTAACTTCTCGCAAGATCTCAAGCGTGCCGCTTCTCCTTTGCAATCCACCGCCACCTCCACGTGCAAGGAAACAAAAGGGTGTTTTGGGGGGAAAAGGTTAATCAATTCCAACTTCTTGTGAAAGATAGCGAAGTTGGAATTTATAGATTGACCTTTTTTTCCCCCCAAAAAAACCTTCCTTTGTTTTCTTGCATGTGGCGGCGGCGGATTGTGAAGGAAAAACGGCACAGGGCTGGAAGTCAGGTAAGGAAAGAAAGGCAATATCTGGGGAGCGAGGATTTCTTTGCTTACCTGCCCCACTTGTCCCAAGGCTGCTTTCTGCTCAGACACGTTGCTCTTGCCAATGGCCCAACCGCCCACTTCAGTGCCCTCCCTCCCTGAGTTTCTGACACTCCACTTGCTGCTTTGGTGGCTCTGTAGGCAGAGCTGCGAAGTTCTCTATCAGAGAAGAGAACTTCGCAGCTTTACCTACAGAGTCACCAAAGCTGTAGCTGAATGAGCAGGTGAGGGGGAAACCTGCCCCACTTGTTCCACAGATGCTTTCGACTGAGCTGCATTGCAGCAGCATTGGGCACAATACGCAAGGTGGCAAACAGCTGCATCACGCTGAAACCAGCTGTTTACTGCCTCCTGCCCAATGCGGCTGACATGAGGTCGCGGAACAAGCCAGGCAGCGGTAAGAAACCGGTATACTGGTTCCTTACCTCTGCCCAGCTTGTTCCACAGCCTCACGGCAGCGGCATTGAGTACAACGCACAAGGCAGCAAATGGCCAAGACTGGCAGCAGCCACATCGCGCCGAAACCAGATGTTTGCCATTTCCTGCCCAGTGCTGCTCCGAAACTGAGGGGCTGACAGGCTATGGCTGCTGATGGACACAGTTGACCCTCGTGCTCACTTTGTGCGGGGGCTGATGGTGTCAGGCAGCAGTCGCCCCAGCCCCTGCCTCGCCTTGCCTTGCCCTGCGGCAATGGCACTCCTGCCCTGCCCTCTGCCTCGCCTCGCCTCACCCCACAGGACGAGCCTCCTGCCCACCATCCCACCTGCCAGAGACCTTCTGTATCTCCCCCAATCCTGCCTGGCCCCCACAGGCATCCCTCCCCATGAGCAACATTGAGGTGGCCATGCCCACCCAATCTGCCATGACCACCACAGCCACGCCCACCCAATGGGCCATGCCCACCCCGCACCCAGCAATACATAAGTGGGTTTTGGGTTGCAGTTTGGGCACTCGGTCTTTAAAAAGTTTGCCATCTCTGGCCTGATCCATCCAGCTGCCTTTTGGAATTCCCTTATGTATTCTTTTGCTGGCCGGCCCCTCTGCTTCAAATTGTGGATGTCCTTTTCAGCGTGTAGTGCTTGGGATTCGTCTTCGAATATGGCTCTCAGCCCAAACATAAACAGATTGATGTCCAATAGCTCTGGTGCCTGCTCGTCATGCAGGCCAGTCACGCACTCGGCTGCTTCCCTTTCTAGGTTCGCTGTTACAGCGTCAACCATTCCAGCCCGGTCTAGGTGAGCATGGACATAACGATTCATGTGAGCCCACACTTGATTCAGGAAAAAGGACAGCTTCTCAGGATCCCCATCAAATGTGAACTTGATTGGGGGCAGGTCCACAGGTCACTGTTCCTAGTAAGCTTGCTGTATGCCTGGCCACTGGTGTTGGGGTCGCAAAAGGGTCCATCCCTGGAAGACCCTTTGCTGGGATCCTGGACTGGCAGGGCATCGATAATGCTCAGGGCTGGCATGGCATCAATAACAGTCAGGGCTGGCAGAGCATTGTTGATGGTCAGGGTTCTGCCAGCACACTAGGCTTGATGTTAAAGCTGGTCTAGGCAGCGGGGAGGCAGCACAAGCCATCGCTATGGGACTGGGGCTTTGCCATGGTGGTGGACAGTTTTGGGGACACCTGTCCTCTCATCCATTGGAGATCACTTGGCGGGTAATCGGCTCCACTTCCCCCATCTTGAGTTGATCAAACCTCTCTCAAGCGTTCTATGGAATGACTGTGGATGGCAGTCAGGTACTTCTATTCCTCTGATTCATCCTGAGTGGCCAGCTGCTTTGCCTTTCTCAGCACCAGTGAACGAGATCCATGGGACGAAATCAATGGGAATTCAGCTTCTGCAGCCTTAACAGTGCTTCTCCACGACAGGGCAGCATCCGATCGCCAAATCCTTCCGAGAATCAGTGCTCCTTCCTGCTGCATCAGCCTCTCTGGTGGGATCTCCCAGGTTTTCAGTCTCACTCTGGCTGCAGGGGCTGCACTGGCCTGGGCTGTAGCCTGCATTCCATCCGCCGTAGTCATGCCAAGCCTGGCGGCCGTTTCCCGCTTCTTTTCCATCTTGATGTCTTCCCTGAGTCTTTGTTATCCTCCCAAAAGTTTAAGTAGGTGACCGGATCTCAGGACCCCATGTTTTAAAATGAATTGGAGTCTTGTTTTAATGTCATGGTTCCGATAGATGAAACCAGTAAAAACAGAACTCCAAGTCAAGAGGTTTCCTTAAAGAACATATTTATTGGCTACAAAGTATCAGCATGATCAAAAGTGAAACCAAGACTGAAGTTCCCTCCCAAAGATTATAAAGTTACAAAGTTGAACTTCCCACCCCAGTAATATGTCATTAATCACATTCCCCAATAAACTACTTTGGTGGGCTTTCTAACGGAAAGCTTAACCCGCCAAAACCCAAGCAGCAATGATCTTGTTTCCCACAGGACAATTTATTGTTTTGTCTAATCTTAAAAGCACAACTTCCCCCTCCCAACTGTGGCAACCAAAAACAAAGTTGCAGCATTGACATATACAGTACATTTTATTTTTCCTTTCTAAGGTATTAGTTATCAAACTTGGTGCAAATTTGATAATCATTACTTCCAACAAATTGCCAATCCTTGACTTTTTCTCAAGAATTTCTACAGGCTTATATTTTCCAGGTTGCTCTAAAATAGAAACATGTTACAAATATAGCAAATTTCAACTGCAAACTCCTGTTCTTTCATTTTACAGCAGAAAGATTTTGTTTCATGTTCTCTTCCCAAGTTCCCAGAATAGCCAAATATATAGAGTTCACTTGAAAGAAAAATTATTAGAAACTCCACTGTTTAGAGCTGGTCTTTGCTTTCTTTCCCTGTTCACTTCCTCAATGAGTACATTCCATGGAATTTGGCTACCTTATATTCCTCACATAATCTCTGCTTACTCACCAAGAAATGGATAGTCCTTCATGGGTATGTTTAGGAGATTGCTTTATTATCCTTCATAGATGAGATGTAATCCCTCAGATCATACAGCTTCTCTGATGTGTTCCTCTTTTTCTTGTATCTTTTCTCTTCATTCATTTAGTAGGTTTCCTTAGGGCTGACCTATAATATCACTGTACCTTTAAAATTATATAGTTGCCTTAATTAGAGTTAGGGAAGTAGACCCTAATAATTCCTTCAGTTTAATATTCCGTGGGTTCCTACTCTTATTATTCTTGAAAACTAATTAAACAAATTTAACAGATGTTGAGGATTTATTGTTTTTCATTAAATGACACTGAAGTCAAATCATTTAATTTTCTTACATTGTTTTCTCCTCTTTGTATTTCTTTCTTAACCATACACTAAAAGTCCCAATGTTTTATATCTCTTTGTTTCCAGTATTATAGAGCTGCTATCTTAATTTAATGAGAAATCTTTAACCTAACTTATGCAACTAGTATTTTCATTTCAGTTAACATTTTATATATCATGTTCACTTTCTGGATTTACACAATTACCTTGTTTTTAAGGCTGCTTGACTAAAACTATTGTGTAGCCCTTTTTTGTCCCCTCATTCTAAATATTTGGAAACATCACTTTCCTGTTCATGAATTGTTAACTTGTGCAAAAAGAGTTTTAAGTATGATGTGAGATTTTACACAGAAACAGAAATGCTGGGTTGCTTTTAGTTGCTTTTTTAAAAGTGTAAAAGTCATTTTTTGACATCTCATTGTGCATTAGCATTCATTAAAATTCTGGTCACGTCTTCGTTGAAGAAAATGGAATCTGGGTTTTTATAGTAACAAATATGAATGGAAGGATTTTGTGAATGGTCTTTTTCTTAAAAGAAAAGAAAAGCTTGGAGCACTTTCACAATCAACTCATAAAACAATTCAGCTACTAATGAATTGACTCCCTGTCTTAAGACAGCATTATAACTGACAGGTTTTTCCCTTCTGCTTCTTCTACTAAGTATTCCAGCTGGTGTTTTACAAACTCAAAGCATCATTCTGAGAGACCGCTTCATGATTTATAACACAAGATTGGTTCCTGTGAAACCATTAGGAATGAATTGCTTCTTGTCAATGATTATTTGAAAGGCATTCCTGTATCTGTCTCAAAGCATATGTGAAGGAATGCTTGTCCAGCAAATGCAAATTTCAGGGACACAATTTCTTCATGTTTTTCAAGCATAATGGAAGTATCCTTCAAATATTGCTACAGATAATCAAATAGCTGCAACAGAGATTTATTATTTCCTGAATGGGGAAAATATATAAATCGTGGCTTGTAAGCTAATATCCAGTGATTCTCAGATCATAGTTTTCTCTTATATAATCACTCAACAACCATTCAGCTTCAAGGTCTCCCAGCACTGGACAATTAATTTGTGGAAAGGGCAGAAAGAAATTGCTATGGGTTCGAACTATTGTGAATATAAGAGCCACTTGCACCTTGACACTGGCATTGAACAGTCACCTGTTTTGTTTAGTCTCATTGCTTGTTGACGATGAAGATTCTTAACTAACCAAACTGTGATTGTGAGACTTTTGGAAGTCCTGACCTGGAGAATTAATTGAGCTATGTAAAGTCTGGATGTCTGTGTTTATTTGTTGAATTGGTCAGGGAAGCCTGAGAAATTGGATGAAAGAGAACTAGACTTTCTTGATTTACAAGAAATTTAAGAATATTGTTCTCCAAACAGAGGAAGTAGGAAAGTCTAGAATAAAACAAGCATTACTACAGTATTTAAGATGGATTTTTTTGTCCAGGTAGGAACTGTTTGGAGCAGCCCCTGGTGATTTCTGTCAGAGCTAAAATTCTTGTGACACTATACTTCCTTTTCCTTTTCCTTTTCCTGAAGCTGTTCAGTTTCTAGTAGTCGAATACTACCTTCATGATCTCAGTTGACTAGTGTCAAAGCCAGGCACTAAATCTACTTCCTCCAGTTTGTTAATCTCACATTTTGCTTCCCTTGACATGAAGACTAGCTGTTTTCAAGGGATATGTCCTCATGATGTCAGCTTAGAACCAGCCTTTATTGTTCTACTTTGGAAATTGTATTTTTGTTCTTCTCCCAACAGAAAATTGGCCATCTGTACAATCTAGGTTATCACAGGAAAGAGCCCAGAGAGGACCTGACTAGGGAAGGGATCTGTACAGCTGGCCCAACTAAACTCTAGAGGAAATTCCCCCTCCTCAACTGGTTGCTGGATGTTGTGCCTGCAGGGCCATTTTGGATTTGGCTGTGAAACAGAGCTGACAACTAATCTTTTTCTCTTTACATTGCAACTGGGAGATTGATAGTTCTGTCAGACAGGAGTGCTGCTATTTCATGTGAGATATATAAACACAAGGGGGTGGGAAGAGAAATTGAAAGCAACCTTTTTGGCTCACTAAACATAATTTTCCTCATTTTCTTGAGGGAAATTGTGTTCAGGAGTAAGAAAGAAAATAAAGATCTGGTGATTCAAGAGCACTGAGAAGACTCTGGTTCAGGCTTCTCTACTTTGTATTTCAAGTCAGCCATTCCAATCACTTGCAGATTATTTGGCAGTATTGTCAGAGAAATGGAAGGTTGATATACCTGTCAGACAATCTCCTTTCCTCCCCAAAATTAGTGCTTCAACCCCCAATCCACTCAGCAATATATACAATGGAGAGGCTGGTGTTTGTTTTTTCACTCATCTGTGATGCTGGTTGAAAGGATGATTGGAAGCCAACCATTGCTGCTGTAAAACTACTCAAAAGTTGTGTGAGCTTAGCAACATCACCAGGCCTAATTATTGAAGCACAATAAAGGCAGGCTATGAGTACAGTAAAACTGATATTAATACTCTTTCCTCCTGAATGAAGGACAGAAGGAGAACATATGAACATGACTTTGAGAATGATCTCAACTGCCATCAATCTTAGGCAGTATCTGGGTTAGGAGGTAGCAGTTGTAATTGAATAGAGTTTAGTCAAAAAAGAGAAAAGTTGCTCAAAAACATGCACCACCAAGTTCTATTTATTACAAACTTGCAGATCAAATAAGTACCTGATGGTTCTGCCACAGATTTTGGGCTAATAGAAAATGAGTCCTATTAGGAAGCAGAACTGGTTTCTTGGATGGAATTCTTTTTGCTAATGTGAGGAAACATTACAGATTTGCTGAAGAGCCTATTTACAGTGGTAAAATAGTCTCTGGAGAGACCATTATTTGGTTTCTCAGATTCTATAATCTGTTGATTTCATTCTACCTTGATGTAGTGCCCATGAGGCACATGAGTGATCTTCATCTGTTTCCTTACCAGCAAGGATGCTACAGCTATATTGCTGCTTCACATGTAGGTGAAATGGGAGCAGAGTGCTGTTGCAAAGAAAATTCCACACCACGGATAATGACAGAATGATACTTCCACAGTGTCTTTACCCACTCTCTTTCTCTCTCCTGTTCCTCCCTCCCTTACTTCCTCCTAGTAGTTGTTCTTAAATGTCATTCTATTCAGGGAGTGTGAGCCTGGAATGCAGTGAGCCAGGAAGTGCAACAGAACAAGTAAAACATTTAAGAAATCCATATTATAGTTGTCTGGATGTATTGTATTTTAAATCTTCAGTGGAATATAAGAACCCATTTGCACTTCCTCTAATGAAAGGAAGAAATGATGAAATGAATTTAATCAGATGTTCATGTTAGTTATATTTCAGAGATTAATAAAAATGAAAACAGAAATTAGAGGAAAAAACCCAAACCTTTTCTTAATTAAATACCAGGGCCTCATAATTGGTAGGCAAGAATGAGCTCATAACTTGCTTTTCTTGAGCTCAAAGCCAATAGATTGTCATCTCTTTTTAAGGGCCATAGAGTTGACATTAATTACATGAGCATTTTTAGATTTCCACATGAATGAATAATTGTATGGCTGTGCAGAGTGATTCTCTTTTGGCTTTCTATCCAGATGCATGTTGAATTTGGTTCTCTGTTCTCCTGACATTTGACTGAAGATTGCAGTCAGCAAGTCTCTAATGCCTTTTGTTCTGCAATATATCTTGAAGAGGATCTTAAGCCCATTTTTTTAAAAAAGTATGGTTATAAAAGTTTATTTTATCTGATTATTATTCTGCCTCCTGTTCTATTACATTTGTGATCCAACAAAGATCAGTTTTAACAAAATAGGGGCATCTTCAAGGTATAGTCGAAAAGGTCAAGATGGCAGCCCTGACAGTGCTTACCAAACTACAGAATAACAGAGCTGGAAGCGACATTAGAAGTCTTCTAGTCCAACCCCCTGCTCAAGCAGGAGACCCTATACCATTCCAGAGAAGTAGCTGTCTAGTCTCTTCATAAAAGTCTCAGTGATGCAGCACCCACAGCTTCTGAAGGCAAGCCATTGCACTGGTTAATTGTTCTCACTGTCAGTAAATTTCTCCTTAGTTCTAGGTTGATTCTCTCCGTGATTAGTTTCCATCCATTGCTTCTTGTCTTGTCTTCTGGTGCTTCGTGGCAGCCTCTCAAATATTGGAACACTGCTATCATCTCACTCCCAGTCCTCTGTTCTTATGTTCTTATGTTCTTAATTCCTGCAACTGTCTTTTTGTTTTTAGTACATATCAACATGCAGCAACGTTCCAATCAACACCATCGTAGCTCCCATTTTGAAATTTTTTTTAATCTGCAGACATCTCTGTAACAAAAGGGCAATCCACATGGTAATTTGTGGTATTCTGCATTTTTGAAGTGAAACAAAAAATTTAAAGAGCAACCTTTTGTTGCATTTCCTATGGTGATATTTTATGTAATAGTTGTCTTTTTGTTCAGAGTTCTAGAATGCCAGGGACTCCCAATTGTGAATGGCCAGTGTGATCCTTATGCAACAATTACATTAGCAGGACCATACAGGTTAGTAACATTTATTGCTTATTCGTTTTTTGCAATCTGGTTAAAGTTAAATGAAGAATCCAATGAAATAAATAAAAGTGGAGACTGTCTTTAAGAATTTGGGAGTTCCAAATTTGGGAATTCCTACTTCTTTTTATGGAGAATCAGATTTTATTGTGGTAACATCTACTGGTCAAACTATTGCTGTTGCCCCAGATCATGTGATTCCGTTGCAAGAGGCTCACTGACAACTAATCTGGGCATAATTCAAAGATTATGCCTTATAACACTTTTTAAGAGCATAGAACAGATTATCTTCTTTATAAATCACTTTATAAAGCTTTAAGAAAATGAGAAAAAACTCAACACAAGATAATTACAATGCTTGTTTTTTGTTGATGTGAGTTTGGAAAGTGTTGGACTAGAATTAGAGATATGCAAATTCAAGTCCACTCTCAGCAACTGAAACTCATAGGGTTTCTTTGAACGTCTAGAGGAAAGACAGAATGTACATATGTATGTCCTTAATTAATTTTTTTTTTAAAATACACTAAGAGATATGGACAACCTAAAGGTTTACTTCCTGTCTCATCCTGCAAGAAGCTTAGAGAGATGAAATAACCAAAAAAGCCACTGTTAAGTATACTTTCAAGATAACTCTAACACTAGGCCTGACACTTTTCAGCTTATCCTATTTTGGGTAATATTTCTGCCTTGTCCTCTCTTTTTTTGCAGATCTGAAGTCAAAAAGACTAAAGTTAAAAAGAAGACAAACAATCCACAATTTGATGAAGTATTTTATTTTGAGGTTGGTATTTTGGAGGAAGGGGGGAATGTTCTGCTGTAGATGATTGCCATAGTTCCATGCTGTGCCAGCTGCTGGATTTTAGAGAGTGCTCAAGATAGAGCCTGAAGTATATCCTGGAACCAGCCAGCTATTTGGTGGAGCAGAAATGTACTTTCCAGCCGAATGCAGTATTGTTCTTCTGCAGAGAATTTCTGAACTCCTCATTTGGTGCTTCTGAACCAGTCATCCAATTTTGAATTGGTGCTGATAAGTGACTCCTGTTGACTTCGGAGCTTATGGGTCCTCTGCTATCTTTTTTGATCAATAATGGGATGGTTGTCTCAGAGGAAATATAAAAAGCTTTTTAAAAAGTAGCAGCAACCCATTCAAAACCGGAGTTCATTGGTTAATTGCCAACATGCTATCACACAAAAGGTCTCTTTGCTTCAATAGAAAGCACTTCCTTTCCACTGAGAATGCCAAAGATGTTGTATAACAGGACTTTTTGAAAAAACAAAAGGAGGTAAAACCTAGCATCCTTCAGAACTGTTCCCCCACACACACACACAGGCACACTGTTTTCTTTTGTTTTGATAGTGGTAGCTATAGGGATAAATGCAAACTTTGAACAGTTCATTTCAGTTCTAAATCCTGGTCACTCCAGATTCTTTTATCTCATTATTCTTGTCTACTAAAATAACTTACTAGATGTTCAAGGACATCTTCACAGTGACTAGTGTGCAGTAGCTAAGTTAAATCACTGAATGTAGAGATTCTTCATATTGGATCAGTACAAGATCCAGCCACATCAGTACTGTCTATGTTGGAAGGTTATCATTCTCCAAAATCTCAGTGCCAGCTACCAGGTTTGAGGCAAATACTGTTTTTTCCCCACCTTGGTACAGCTCCTGCCCAGATTATTGGAGGAAAAAAGGAGAAAATGCTCTGAGAGCTTTTCTTTTTTTCTGTGCAGTACCACCAGTTGGTGCTGTATTCTACACAGTAGTGAAACAAAGAGTTTGATGTATGTGACATGAAGCTCTATATCGGTACTTTGTCATCTTCCTTGTCTGTGTGGCCACTGACAATTCACACTGTGCTGCTTTTTCTACTTTACTGCAGTACTGAATAGGATGCCAATAATTACAACAGCTCCTCAGATCCTCTGAAGGTCTCAGCTGTTCCTATCAAGCATTAGATATATTTAGGAAATGATAGGATGCATGGAAATTGTGCATGTAATTCCAGTTTGACATGCAAGTTACACTAGGACTGCAAGCACAAGGCCTAAATTTTAGCTCATGGAAATAAGTAAAGATAGTCCGGAACTTACAGTTGCTTGCTCAGTGACAGTTCAAAGTGCTGATGGACTCCCTCCCCATGGGTGTCCACGACCCAGTTCTGATGATCGCCCCCTCCCAGTCATGTGGACACTCAGCAACCAGTCTAAGTTTACAGCTCTTTGCAGTGCCTCGCATTCACATAGCTATAATTTACAACATTTTTGCTGAAAACAGATATTTTCAGGCCCCATAGTGATCAACGGACTCACTTAACGACTGCAGATTCACATAACAACCATGGTGATTCACTTAATGTCTGCTATAAAAAAGGTCATTACATTCAATTGGTAATATGATCACCCATTTTATGACTCATGGTTTATGACTAATGGGCAGGTTGCATTACAGTCATAAGTTGAGAATTACCTGTACTTTTAATATATTGCCCATGTATGACTTATCTCAGCTATCCTAACCATTATCCTGCAGTGTAGATCCCTAATAATTCCATATTGTAGACAGATTGCCATTGAGTGACACAAATGTACTTAATATTATCTAGTGATTTCATCGATAAAGTGATGTATTCACTGTGAAAGTTGTCTCTCACAGCTAACTTTACACTTTGCTTGCTCTAGACAACAAGCAAATAATGGAGCTCTACTGATTTGAAATCTAGAAGTATCTACTCACTGTAGAATTAATGTATTTAATGTAATTAATTAGTGTAATTAGTGTCCTGACTAAGCTTCTTCATGAAAATTTTAAAATTAGTATGGTAGAAATATGAAACATAATTGGGAAATTTTAAACAGATTATGACTACTAGGTGACATGGTTAAAATCCTGTTTTATAATGAGATTTTTCTAGAATCCCTGCTGCCACAGTTCTGAAATGTGAGTTTAATTGCATTTCTACCTAACCTCTTCTGCATAAAATTCACCTCGTTGAATGATACTTAGACTATCAAAGACACAATTTAAATCAAAGTTGGCAACCTGGGATTTAAGCTTTGGTCTTATTTCCAAAGATTTCCATATCACAAAAGATTGACTCTCTGGTAAGAGCTATCAGCTTTTTTGTAATTGGCTACTCTTTAGGAGAGAAAGGAGTAGGAAGAAATTGGGAAATGAAAGAATGAGAGAGAAAAGGGTATATGCCAAAGAAAAAGAATATTTGTAGCTTACGGTTGACATGTGGGGTTTTTGGTGCTCTCTGAGCTTGCTTGTTTTCTTGCAGACGTTTCATTACCCAAACTATGTAACATCATCAGTGCCACCTTGGATTCAGTTTTTAACTTACTCTTGCCTTACACCTGCTAGCAATTGCTTATGCCCACAACCTGGAGAATGAGTCCTTTAACAACAACAAAAAATTCTCCCACCTTTTATCTAAACACAGTTTAACCAGTCATGTTACACACCAAAACTTCTCAGTGAGCCAGTTTAGAGTTTTTTCTGAGCCTGAGGAAAGAGATCAAGAGCATACTGATACATACCTGTCAACTTTATAGAGCAGACATGTCAAACTTGTGACGTCACGTGACATCGCGTGACATATCAGAACTTTTTCCCCATTGCCGGCAATGGGGTGGGCGTGGTTTCCTTGTGATGCGTACGGCCCGTGGGCCGGCAGTTTGACACCCCTGTTATAGAGCCATAGGAACAAAACTTGTCTGAACCTTACTCATTGAAGTAATATCTTGCATTTCCCCATGCAGATAATTTTCATATTTTTTGTAGTGCAGTAAGGTTTACACATATATTTTTATGTCCAAATTAATTTAATAAAGCTCTGTTAGTGTGAACAATGAGACAGGCTAATGGTTTAAGAAGAAATAAGCCCACTGATACTCAAACCAAGGGCTTAAGAAATTATATCTGGGGGCAAATCCTGCTGGGCTGAGTACAGGACAACTTATCCTAGACCTGTGCTGAGCAGTGAGGACTCTCCAGTCCACTTGACTTTGTACTTTTATGGAAAATTGGTGCTGGTAAATTGGTAAGGGGTAGGAGGCTTGGAAATCTGGAAGGTCACAAAATGATCTGAAGTAGAGATCTGAGCATGGCCAAGGAAAGATGTCAGAACTGTTACACAAGACCAGTTTTGGATGGAGATGGTTTCTTGAATGAAGCAGGAGATAACAGGAGAGGTAGAACAGCTGACCTGTGTAGGCAGAGATGTAGTATTTCTGCATCTGGCCTTATGGCCCTTTTATGGTACCTTTGTGTGGGATGCTGCCAATTCATTATTCAATTAATAATGTCACTGACACAAGCAATTCAGGGTGCGGTTTCCTGTGACTTGCTTTCTCAGGGAGGAGGAAAGAGGTAAAGCCCTTCATAAGGTGGTAAAATTTTCTTCATTCATTGGGAAAAAAATGAAGCACGTATATTTGTTTAGTGCAGGAAAAAAGGAGACAAAAATAAGAGGTCTGCCTGAAAAAGGAAACAAACTCTGGATCATTGTGGTTGGGTAGCAGTGAGGAGAACTGAAAGAAGGTGAAGCAAATGAAACAGCTGGTGATGGTGCAGGTGGCAATGACAAAATCACAGAGGAAATCTGTTGTATGATGCAGCAGAATATTTTGAGCATGAAAAGTTTGGTGGTACAAACTGTAAAGAACACAATATATGATAAGTAAAACAATCCAATTTCCATACTTGTTTTCTAACACCCAAAATGATTTCTAATGACTTAGTCACCTGGGGCAGATTGATAAACTACAACACTACAAGTTTTCCTAATGATTGTTCCAGACTTTTATTACCCTCATCTGTTTTCTTCAAGGCTGCATCATGATAGTGAGAATATGAAGAAACTGCCTCCTTTGGAAGCTCAAGGGGTTTGGTCGGTTCTATTCTTTCTGTTACCTCTTTTGAGATGTGACCAGAAATAATTCCAGATTCTGCCGTTAAGATGTAAATTATGGTCAGAAGAAGCAGCAAGTTAAAATGTCCTGAGGCCAGTTCTAGTCACTTTCAGCCTAGCATAAAGTGGAATCATCTTGCAAATGCTCTTTCTGGAAAAGGAGTCATGGATGAGATTGTTAGAGAAAAAAGATGCAGTAAAGTACTGCAAACCTTACATGACTTTACCCAGTTTCTGAAAGAGCAATACATCTCCTCCCAAGAATCACTAAACTTTTCACCATAGTGACTTTGGGCTCTTCCTTCTCTTCTAAAATTAATTTATAAATACAGCCAAGATTTTTTAAGTTTCTTATGGAACATCAAATGTCTGAGAGAAAAGGAGCAAAGATGTCCTAGCAGAGCCAGAATTAGTTTGTTTAAGGTGTGTGCTAAGAAAGTGTTATCTACACTTCTTGAAGAAGCAACATATTCCCAGTAGGGCTGGATATTCAACTCCTCTCAAACTCAGAAGTTAATACTTGTCTTGAAATATGTTCATGAGAAAAATAGGAAGCAGTTGTGCAGGAATACTTCCTGAAAATGCCGGACAGCAATTAAAAAGGAAGACGATTTTGCAGAACAGGTCAAGAAAGTACTGGCAGAAAGTACTAATAGAGTACAGAATGGCAAAGGGCCAGGATATGAAAATGCTTAAAATGTATCTGGAAAATACCAGGATGTGAAAACTGTAGTTAAGCCAGGAGTCCTTGGGTTTTGTTTTCATCCTACACAGCGCACTCTGAATCTGTGTGATACTTATGCTGTATGGAGGAGTACAAAAGTCAAAATATATTTTGGAATATACCGAAGCTGTATAGTATATTTTCATGCAGCTCTCTGAAAAAAACAGATTTCTATGGTTGGGTAATAGGGGACTTGCAGAGTACAAGATAAAAATGTTATGTGGCAGACACAGCTATCATGTGAATTGAGTTTTAATTGTCTATTGTATGCACATGTATGAATCATAAACATTGAAAGACACATAAACATCAAATCTGTTAAGACCCCCTATGTCCTCTGGGACAACCAATCTGCAGGTATATCAGTGGCTATATTTCCTCTTCAAAGACTCAAACTGGTAACATTTTACAAAATGTGGAAGGTATAACCAATTTTAAAGTGCTAATTGAATTGAATTTATGGGGTCTTTCATAAGATTTGAAAGTGAAATTAATTCTATAAGAAAAGGTGGAGATATTTTATAAAATATTGCAACATATATGAAAAAGCACACTGAGTCACTGTACTCTTATTCCAAGATACATTTAACTTAAATACATAACTAAAGATTCTAGTTTTGGTGTTTTAATTCCAGTGTTATTGTGCACTGTATGTGAACCTGGATGTACCTCATAGATGTCTGTTTATTTGGCTTTATATTCAGATCTGAATTTTCTTTGGCTGACTCAGTTTTAAAATGTAGTTAAATCAATTTGCTAATACATTTTAAAAATGTATAGTAATAATGCTACCTGATTAGAGAAGAAGTTTTTGAATTTTTAATGGGAGGAGTTATATTGTGGTTATTGCTGGGTGGAGTACTCTCATTCCGTGTCAAGGCCTCGTTAAAAATAAAAAAAACCTCAAAGCTTTTGTTGTCTTTGTTGGGTTAGTTAGGTGAAAGATTTATAGATAATTTCAGTAAAGGTAAATTGATCCCCTCCCATGTTTTACATATGCAGCTGCTTCTAAAGTGTGTGAAAAGCATCTTAAAGCATATTTGAGGTTAAAGGAAAGAAGGTGACATTTCTGGATATCATAACCAACTTTCATATACTGAATATAGTCAAAAGTGGAGATTTTCAGAAAATCAATATTTTTTTTCAATTTATCTCCAAAATAAATGTGAAAAACACATTTAGGCAAAATACAATCTACCCATTAACCTTTTGCTTTCCATCCTTGAAGTACAGGTAATTCTCAATTTAGGACTAGAATGTGATCATAAAGCGAGACATCACATGACTGCATTGCTTAGTGACTGCAATTCTGGTAATCCCCATGTTATCATTAAATGAATTTTAACAGTCATTAACCAAGGACGTACCCAAATCCAAATCTATTCTAACCTTGATCCCTCCTGGCCCTGAGCCTCCGCAAGATAAGGGACTGCCTCCAGTTATCCCCACTCACTACCTCACCCCCATCTTTGACCTTCTGACCACTCTGTACCTTGTCTTGCAGGATGGCAAACAGTACATAACCCTGGGGCTGCTTGCCAAGCCCCAGCTTTATTAACTTAAAGAGGCCAGAATGGGCCAAAACACCCTTTTCCTCCACACTCCTGGACCTTATTGGGCTGGCTTTGTGCTTCAGAAAAAAGGGGGAAAAATAGGCTGAAAGCAGTCTTTCCCCCTGTTTTTCACAGCACAAAGCCAGCCCTAGATAGCAGCCAGGACAACATACCTTATCAGCAAAAGGAGCAAGAAGACGATGAAGGTGAACTGGGGCATGGATCGCAGGATGGCAGGGGTCAAAATTACATAGATGGGGGGAAATAGGTGAATGGTGGTAGTTGCAGCAGTTGTAAGTATGAGTGGGCTGCCAACCTTCCAAATTTTGATCACATGACCATGCGGGCGTTGCAACAGCTGTAACTTTAGGCATGGGTGGTAAGATCATTTATCACTGTCATGTCACTGAAAGAATGTCCTTAAGTCAAGGATTATCTGCACTGAAATATTACAGCAAGGATAAATTTAAAAAAATAATATCTGGACTCAGATGGGAAAGGTCAGATATGTCTGGCAAAATTTATCCAACACTAGTTTTCAGAGGGAAATGGTATTTATATAAATTATGCTGAGGTGGACTTGCTTCTCCTTCCTCAAATTTTAAGGCTGTGAGACAAGGTGTCTTGGGGACATGTTCACCCCATTTTGTTTCACAGACTACATATGTATGTTCCATTGTAGAATATTATATACATGTATTATACTAGCCAGTCTGTAAGTGTATTGAATAAATGTTTCTAGCCTTCCTGCAATCACTTCTAAAGGTTAGTACATTTTAGATATGCCCACAAAACGATGAGTTCAAAGTGACTCATAATCCCAGATTAACCTAAGCCGTGGTCATTATAATGTGAGTTCTTATTTATTTATTTTTCTTAAACTGCCATCTGCCATATAGGAGAAGAATTGCAGAAGGAGGGATGAGTCTCAAACTGGAACTCCTTTGGCCTTTTACTTCCTGCAGGACTGAGCCAGATTTCTCAGGGGGCTAATTAAGCATCAGCATAAGCCCCATCATCTGACTTCAGTTCTGTCATCATTTCTCCAAAACAATAAAGCCAGGCCTTTTAAAGACAGCCTGTAAAACTGAGCCTTCAGGGTATTTTACTGTGAAAGATGCCAGACTAAATTTTTCCCTTTCTTTATTTCCTCCCTTCACTTCATCTTGTATCTAAGCCTTTCAGTTGTTGCTTAGGGCAGTTGGTTTTCCTGCCTTCAGTTCTACAATTTGTCTGGAGTATTGTCAGACCGATAGCGGTTTTCCCTTGGACATAGAAATATAACATATTGCCCTATTATCTGAATAGCGAGGATAATAATAAATTAGTAGTAGATGAAGCTAAGTTATTTTGATTCCAAAGGGTCTGTGTCTTTTCAAGCCTTTCTAGAAAATAAAAAAAAGAAATTTTTACTGGGAGCTCTGGGAAATTGAAAAATATTCAGTCCCAGGGCATTCCTCTACTATTGGCAAACACTTTTCTTGCAAGTTCCACTTTCCTATATTATGCTAGAATATAGAGGACATTGGCAGGTGAAGCAGCACTCCTCCACAGTATCTGTTTATAGACAGGTCTTTTGCTTTCTACACAAAAGTGTCCACATGTACTTGAAGTTGCAATTGCCAATACAAATGCTCGGTGTATTTATTTGTTATAAAGCTAGCCACTAGGTAAGGGAAATAAAATGTAGTCTTAATTGTGGAAACAATGTTATATATTTACCAACACTGTTTTCCTTCCTTCCCTTGTAACTTATAAAATTCTAGGGAAATAGATAAGAGGAAGTGGGAAAAATCAAGAAAGCTTGCTTTATTCGTAAAAATAAAACTAAAATTTGGAGGAATGACTTCACTAGAAGGCTTTGTTTTTGAATTTCTTTCTAATCGCTAATTTTGGTTGATTTGCTCCTTTATTTCCTCCTGTTCTCATTTAGATATTAATTATTTGTTTTTTAACTTAAGTATTTGTAATTTTACTAAAGTATTTGCAAGTTAAGATTTAACTTCAAGTATTTGTAACTGATCAAGTTCATGAGTGAGATTGTCATATCAGATAAAAAGATCTTATTGTTTTAACAAACAGTATCAGTTGATTTGATGTATATTCCCTAGGATATCTTAATCATACTCCCATAGGTCCAGATTTCATGTAGCCATGAATCATAAATCTCTGGGGGGAAAAGGCAGCAGGAATTGCTTGTAATGAATTTTCAGTCATTATGTTATCCAGTGTGTAAGAGAAATATTTGTTTTACCTTCAAATAACTTAGGTGCTTTGCTTGCATGCTTCCTTGATTCCTACTTATGTCTCTTGCCATTGTTCTTCAGAATTTTGACCTCAGGCCACTTGAAAATATGACATTTTTGATTTAACATAAAAAAGGATTTGGAGTATAGGATTTAACATAGAAGAGCAGGATTAGTAATACAAGTAGATGTTCATGGAGCTACATCAGTCCTACCTCCGTGATTGTTAAGGTGAATGAAAGAATTCTGCAAAATTGATAAATATGTGGAGGGGTGGCATCCATACTCTGTCATACCCATTGCTGTCTTCAAATACTAGTCCTAAGACAGACAGAAAGTTATATCACACACATTGGACTTAAGAAAAACACCAATGAGCACAGATTATTAGTTAGAGGGGAAGGAATATTCCAATTAAGATCTCCTCTGTAAATCACCCTGCTGAGACCTGCCTGCAATGTTACCTGTTAAAAACAAGAGAGAAATGGAATGGATCGACCAGGCATGAACCATAAATTTTACATTGTCATGTTCTGTTTTACTTCATCATTAAAAGTTGTCTCAGAATAATGGTGTGAATGACCAATATATTTGGCACACAGAGTATAATAGAATAACACATTTGAATTATGGCTATATAAAAGCTAATAAAATTGTAATTAATTTGCTGATGTTGCATAATACTCTGCAATAACATTTAATTTGTTTTTGTTTCATTTCTAAATAAAATTAACTGTTTTTCTTTGTTAAATGAAATTGGTTTTTTTCTGTAATATTATAAAACTCTGAAAAATACTGCAGTATTTTGCAAGTGAATAATATCAAATATAAGTCTAATAATCTCATTTGCCAAGTATAGGAATGATCCTTTTAGTATTTTAAATGAGTCAGTGGTATACAAATACAGACTATTTCAATGGTTTGCATATATCTTTATTAAAACAGTTATAGGTAATTTGTACTACAAAATGTGATGCAACTTAATATGTATGCTTATTAAAAACATTATCTAAAGAAGTTGGAGTTTAATACAATTATATTTATGAAACTAAATCAAATATAATGTGCAATTGCACTGAAGTTCTGTATATAAAGTGTTTAATAGGTTTTTCATAAGATCTTTTTTTTTAAAAAAAATCTTATTTGCACTAGATTACTAGGCCAAGCAGCTATAGCAAGAAATCTCACTTTGAAATTGAAGATGCTGATGAAATTGACAAGATGGAAATCAGGTAAAATTCTTTATACATCTTTTTTAAAATCTGAGTGCTCTTTAAACAACCATAAATATTCTTTTGACACTGAAAGCTGATTTCTTTCTCCACTCCCCCTTATTTTTTATCTATCAAGAAAAATATCTGGGTTTGAAAGAAGGAATAAAAGCAAAGAGGAAAACACTTTTTTCTTTTCTACCAAGTTTCTTAAAACTGCACCAAATCATTTTCAGCAATGTTCATAATGAGCAGGTTCAGAAATGATTTTTTAAAAGTATTCATATCTTAGCTCCCAAATGATGTCAATGTAAATCAAATCAAGTGACATGCAAGGCTGTTAGAAATAAGAGCATATAAAAGCTAAAGAAATGGTGGAATGGATACACCAACCTTCCTGAACTCAAGAGACTTAAGGTTTGATGGGTTAAATTCCATTATCCCCAGTGTGCAAATGAAGTACCTCTTCCTTAAAAAATGAGCTAGTAGCATTTTCTGAAAGGCTCAGCACCATGGGCATCCACATGGTAAATAATAACAAATGACTTAAATATCATGACTCAAGAACACAATGACTTCATTGATATGATACTGTCATGTCATAATTTTGACGTCATGGTAGCTTGTAATTCTGTGCCAGTTTGAAAGCAACTCTGGGCCACATGTTCCCACATTAGTGATGTTGGAGAGCCAAGGAATGTAGAAGTGCTCTCAAAAGGGAAAGGGTGGGAGGGGAGAGAAATGGAACTCAGCAATGAATTCTTAATGTTACAGAGTTCTGAGATGCAAAATCTTACTCACTTTCCAAAACAAGAGTTTAGTGAGCTTCCAGAGTTAACCTGAGAATACAATTTTCTTTAAAATGTCTGTACAATTGGGACTGGATTTCACACATCATTAAGTAGGAAGAGGCGGGAGCCCCAGGCAAGCAGGCCAACAAGTAGTGCAGGAGGGCGGACAGGGGTGCTGCAGGCCAGCACTATGGAGTATGGATGGATTAAAAAAAGCCATGGGAGCGAGAGCAACTCCCGACTCCCTGACAGCTTCCCCACTGACATTGCTTATGAGAAGACATCAGGGAATGTTGGAAATCATGGCTTTTTGAGACTTATTCATAAACTGGACACTAAGCACATGGATCGTGATCACAATACTGCAGGGACAGTGAAGGCCAGAATTCCAAGGACCAGTTGTAAGTTCCTTTCCTTCAGCACTGCTGTAACTTTAAATTATTGCTGAATTGTAATAAAAACCAAAAGACCATCTTTATACTGATTTTAAGTTGGAAGTTGTTGATAGTATAAGATACAAAGTAAGTTCCCTATCAAGATCTTTTAAAGATATTCTCCTTTTTGTTTGTCCTGCATTATTGATAAAATCAGCAATGAATGGAAGTAGCGGTGCCTTTCTACTTGCTACCTTTGTTTTTCCTCCTTGGACAGTTGGGGCCTTTCTACACCGGTAGTTTGTTCCACTTTGAAACTGTTTCCCCTCTGTTTTTATAGTATTGTCTGTTGGTGGAGTTGAATTTGTTTCTGGCTCTGTTCCAGTTTATTTGAAATAATTCAGAATTGGTATTTTGAAGATTGCTTCTTATATACCACCTTCCATCTCCTGATGCCAGTAATTATTCTCTTTTCCTGTATGCATTTAGAACTTACCACATCTAATCCATTCCCTCTTATAATATTTAACCTCAGTCAGAGCTATTGGGGAAGTTGCCTGATTACTGACAGTATAATTTTACCTTAGCAATTTACAGAAACTTTTAAATATAACAGAAAAATGATGATGAAGGGGCTGAGAAGAAATTTCGTAAGGATTTCAGTGCCTTTTTAAAAGCTTTTTTTTAATCAAAGTTCCTTTGATTCATGGCAAGCTCTTAAATTTTTTTTTCAAACAAATTCGAGCAAACACCATGTACAGAAAAATATGGACAGAGGGCACTGGCGCTTTATTTTCTTTTTTTGCATAGAATAGGACTGGTGAGTTTTATGTTACAGCAAAGATGGTGGTAGCTCAAAAGGTTTGTCTAACTCTAAACCTAACCCTGCTATAGGCTTGCTGCAAGTAATACTAGACCAGCTTCAAGATTATCAGTTGAGCAATGCTAAATTTGGATACTTTGAAAACAGGATGGCCCTCCTTTCAAAGCTCACTAGTGTGTCGCATCAATTTAATATGAACTCATTGCTACAAAAATTATGATCCTACAAAACATGTAGATTTAAACAGCAGGAGGAAATGGGAACAAATATATAGCCAAAACATTGTGTCGTGAACAGGGATTACATGAATCCATTTCTATATGTTTATCACATGCTGAAATCAGATTGTTATTTCTTTAACGATCTTCTCGGTTGATAGAAAAACAGTTTCAAGTCTTTTTACTGTGTCAGCTTAAAATGAGTTATCAGTTAACATAGTAGTACTCTTTTGTTTGCTTCAGCTTGTGCTTTAAAAAACATCCTCTTTTGACTTGGAGTTGGTTAGTTGGTTAATTAGTTGATTTTTGGTTTGTATTTTTTGGGGAGGGATGAAAATGAAAGTATTAAAGAGGAAGAAAAAGAGTTTGTGTCTTTTACTCTGTTACAGAGTTGATCTTTGGAATGCAAGCAACTTGAAGTTTGGAGATGAATTTCTGGGAGAATTGAGGTTGCCACTCAAATTTCTTCGACAGTCCAGCTGTTATGAAGCATGGTACTCTATTTTATTAAACAATTTTACTCTTTATTTGTATTTCTTTATAAGTTGTTTCAGAACAATTTTGTTCCTTGTCATAATTGATTTCTTATCTGGTTGTTTTTTTAAAAAAAAAATCCTTCTCCTACCTACCAATCCAGTTTTATGTAGAAATACATGTCATCACAACCACAATGTGTTTAGCCACCTAAAAACGAAAAGACATGAAGAAAGATTTATAGACTCTTTCATAATAATGGGAAGAAAGGCTTATGCAATACAATCTATATATAGTTTTAGAAGCTGTTTTATGTTTCTCTCCTTTGTTAGGTATTTCCTGCAGCCCAGAGTTAATGGCAACAAAACATTGAAACCTGATGACCTAGGTTCTTTGCGGTTAAATGTGGTTTACACAGAAGACCATGTCTTTCTTCCAGAGCATTACAACCCCCTTAGAGACCTGTTATTAAAATCTGCAGATGTTGAGGTAATTTTTCCATTCTTAACTTCTCATAAATATTTATCATTTTACAATAAACCATCTGATGTCCTCAAGCTTTCTGCAAACATGGGCTCCTTACTAATTAACAAATTAGAAGCCAGATGCTGAAATATAAATTTTTTGTCTCCTCTGGAGCAAATGTCCAGGGAATAATCTTATTTATGATGATTGTGTCCCCAATATAATTTGACTGTGGGAAGCAACAATCTTGACCAGGATCATTGGAATAAGAGAAAAAGGCTTCAGTGGTTGCACTTTAATGTCTGGATTCCTCTACGTACTAGCAATGAGAAACTAATGATTTTATCTCTGCACTGCAGTTATTCCTTGAGTAGGGTCTAGAAGGGGAACATCTGATCACTTCCTATTTCCTGTTTCCTGATAGTATTTCACTTTGTGTATTCTATCTGCTTCTGTATTCCCACTGTAAACTGTGGGAAACCAATCACCTCCTCACCTTTCTCCAATAGTT
Source organism: Bothrops alternatus (assembly GCA_034064705.1). Taxonomy (NCBI): domain Eukaryota; kingdom Metazoa; phylum Chordata; class Lepidosauria; order Squamata; family Viperidae; genus Bothrops; species Bothrops alternatus. The sequence goes on along the minus strand of JARGCV010000112.1, from coordinate 17,070,898 downwards.
GATCCATTAGCTCATCAATAGGCTGCTGATATCCTGCATGGAGAATTTCATTGCAGTAAAAAAAAAATTGATAGTTAGCTGAAAATCTTTTAGAAAAAATAAAAGGATAGAAAAGGATATCCAAACACAACTATGGTCATTAACTTATTTGTCAAAAAACTTAATTCCAATTGGAGAAAAAGCATTAGGAAAAGGTGTTTTCAGTGGGCAGTCTCCACATTTTTCTAAACATTAATGTAATGGTTGACAAGTACAGAAAGTTTGAGAAAAATTAACTTAATGCAGTCCTGCATAACATACAAGTTACATGCGGCCTGCTAGGCAGAGTTATATTTCTGTAACAGAAACTAGATTTTAAATCTGACAACCAAATAGCCTTTAGCATTCTTGCTATTCTTTGAGAAGATGCACTGCATAGCTTCTCATGAACTTGTGATTTGGTCATTTCTTCAGGTGGTCAAGGGTCAATGTTTCCTTTGTGTTCTTAATGAGCCAGGTTTCTCCTGTAATATTTTGAGTGACCATGATCTCTAAACCTTTGTCAAATCTCTTCTAACTCTCAGCTTTCTCTCGTGAAATATTAATTTCCTTTCTTCAAAGAAGAATGCAGTGTAAACCTCATATTGACATATTGTAGCAACTTTGATAAAAAAATATCAGAAACTGGGATAACCTATTCCATTAAACATTTATTTTTACCAAACTTTATTGAAAAAGCAATAGTTATTTGGTTTACACATAATGTTAATTTGTGCATTATGGCTTAATACAGCATATCAACCAAGGTAAAGACTTTATCTCACAAACACAAACTGTGATAAAATGAGGAGAAAATGTGGTCATAGATAGCATATCTTAAATTGATAACTGCCCCAAATACAAGTTTTCTTTCATAATTCCGGTTAACTAAAAGCTGACATTTAATGAAAGAAATATGATAGATATACACACATATAATTAGAATATATTGTGTCATAAGTTTCTATGTAAATGGACACTGCTCTTAAGAATTTGTCAGGAGTTCATTTAAACATTCTTTCAGGGATGCCTCCTTTTAAAAGTTTTTGGTTTTCTCTGTTTAGCCTGTTTCAGCATCAACTGCCCATATACTGGGTGAAGTCTGCAGAGAAAAACAGGAGGCAGCCATACCTCTGGTTCGACTCTTCCTCCACTATGGCAAAATTGTGCCTTTCATTAGTGCAATTGCAAATGCAGAAATAAAAAGAACTCAGTAAGTACAATACTGCATTTATTGTAAAAAGAGGTACTGAATAGCAAATAATGATTTTTGGAAGGTCATGCATAAGGACAAATGGGCCTTTGATTTTCCAAATTCACTTTTGATAAGATTCCATAGCAAGTATTTTTAGCATCAAAAAGTTGTGATTGTGGTTAATACAGATTTAAGTTAGTCTGGCAATAAAGACAGGAACAGAATTGCATCATGTGAACATTTGGGCTGATGAATGGTATAAAGATGAGGTTTTGTTTTTTTTTTAAAAAAAAAAGCAGGGCCAATGTTTTGCCCTAAAGCTTCATAGCTAAAATCTTATGCTATTTTCACCAACCAACAGAGGAGACCGGTAACCTAAAGATACCGCGGGAACTATTTTCTCCTAAAACTTAGCTAAGAAAGCACACAGAAGAATAGTAGGATATGTCCTGTTTCATTAAATACCTTGTAACTTGCTTCACATGTTTATTATAAGGAGAAATTCTGATACCAGATACAATATCCATGGATTAAGGAGAAAATGCAAATCTGTTAGAGAAGGATTGTACCAAGCTGCGGAACTTGAGTATTTCTTTGTTTTGCAGCCAGATATGAAGCCTGGATAACTCATTTATCTTCTACACTTACTTCACTCCAGATTCATTCTTAACACTATGAATTATAAACTTATCAGCTTATAGGTAGCTACTGGACTAAAATAATTACCCTGTTCAATTGCCTGCTTTTCTAGAGGAATCCTGGGCTTTGCTGACCAGGCTTAACAGAAGAACAGCTGCTCTAGTTTATTTATTAATTCATTTAAAATTTTCTCTGCCTTTCTATTCAAATCATTTACAATTGCTAGTAAATTTTTAAAACGTGATACAGCTGATTAAAAACCTAATGAATGCAGGCAATCCTAGACTTACAACCAGAATTGGGATCAGAATTTTATGATATTTTTGTGAAGGTTGTTAAATGAATCACTGCAGTTAAATGAATCATGTGGCTGTTAAGCAAATCCAGTTTTCCCCATTGACCTTGCTTGTTGGAAGCCAGTTGGGAAGATGGAAAATGGAGATCACAAGACTCTAGGACATTGCAACTGTTGTAAATGTATACTCATGTGACTGGAAATGCTGCAACAGTCATAATAGCAATAGCACTTAGACTTATATACCACTTCACAGTGCTTTACAGCCCCCTTTCTAAGAGGTTTACAGAGTCAACATATTGCCCCCAACAATCTGGGTCCTCATTTTACCAACCTTGGAAGGATAGAAAGCTGACTCAACCTCATAAGTGTGAGGTATAATTGTAAGTCACATTTTTCAGTGCCATTGTAATTTTGAATGGTCTCTAAATGAATAGTTGTAAGTTGGGGACGGTCTATACCAAAATAAGGAAATTATTAAAAGCCTGGCAAAGGAGCTATTCCTTTGCACAGTGCCTTCTATACCTTGAGACTTTGTAGGAGAAAACTCTCCCATATGATAGTAAGCCTGTGACAATGGGGGCATTTCAAGAAGATCTCTCCTGCAGATCTTAATGCCAGAGAGGGCTGAAAGGAGAGGTGTTTTGCACTGCAAAATGCTCTGATGGGTGTTGAAAAGATTAGTGCTAAAGATATGCACAATCTATTATTCCATTTCTGTTTAGGACCATGCCAGTGCTTCAGTTGTTTTGTAATGTTCCAGATATGATTTGACTCCAATTTTGTCTGGTACTAGTTCAAACAAGTCCATTAGAACAGGAAGATAAGATGGCATAGAGAAGAAATGGAATTTTCCAGAAATCTCTGAAATGTTTGTTGCTGATACGTTTTTCACATGCCTTGCAATGCCCACATTAAACTTTTTATGGAGATGCCAATTGATTGGCTGCCAAAATTAGTGCCCAGCAAACTATGATGGCCTCCTTCCTTTCAAAAGTCTGGGGCTGATAACCATTATTGGTCTTTACACTGTGATTAGTCCTTTTTAATGGGCTTTTAGATATACCTTATATACCTGTAAGTCCTGCAATTCTTTTCTTAAAAGTTTATTATAAGAAGGCTAAATGATTTAAAAATGTTTGCTTTCAGAGATCCAAACACCATTTTTAGAGGAAATTCATTAACCTCCAAGTGCATTGATGAAACCATGAAACTAGCAGGGAAGCATTATCTTCAAGTCACACTGAAGCCTATTATTGATGAGGTGAGCTCACCTTTATTAGCAGAGTGTGCAATATCTTGTTATGGTTGTTTGACCATCAACAATGTACCAAGTCAAGAACATATAAACAGTATGTTACAGAAATAAACCCTTGTTTCTAAAAAAGAATGCAATCTACATACAAAAGAAGCAATTGGTGTAAATAGCTGCCTATTTTTAGATCCAGAAAAAAAGTTTTTTTTTCTTAAATTTGTGGAAATACTTGTTATCTCCATATTGCAGTTGTCTTGTCTTTTTTCCAATGATAGAAATAAGCAAACCACATATTTCCTTTAGTTGATTCAGCATTTTCCTGAGTTGATAATGTCATGGCTAACCAATAATCTATGTTATTTTTTTTTCAAAAAAAGTAAAGTTTGCAACACCATGTCATATTTTGTCTTGTTCAAAACAATGAAATTTTTTCCCTTAAGTATTCCTTTATATTGATAACATTGGCATCTATTGGAATTGAATGGCTAATAAATTTGAATATATAGAATAACTAACTAACTAAATATCATTTCAAAGCAATGGAGAAAGTTTAAAAACTATGGTTGCATTTCTTTTTGCAAACCATTTATTTCCAAATGAGAACTTTTTCTCTATAGCCTAAATATTTGTCTCCTTATTTCATTTTCATTTAATCGTCATATGCATCACATAAGCAATGTCACTAAACACAGTTAAGGATAGAATTTACATTTTAGCCAGTATTGGAAATTAGATTTGCAATGGGTTTGTAAACTTCTCACACCAGGAAAAAATGATTAGTGTCACTGCCAAAATAAAAAGAAATAAGAAATTGATCCCAAGCAAGAACATTGTTTTCATATAGTTCATCTCTATAAAACAACTGCAGTAGGACAAATCTAAAAATTGAGACGTGTCAAATGCTACTGGTAAGTAATTCACTACACTGATATCAAATATATATTTTCTTTCCTATTTCTCTCAGATCTGCCAGCTCCATAAACCTTGTGAAATTGATCCTGTGAAGTTGAAAGATGCTGAAAATTTGGAAAATAATAGGGTAGGTACTTCAGGTGGTAGGGGAGAAAGTCAGTTTTTCACTTATAAAAATGATTACTTCTTGAAATATGTTACCAGTTGTAAGCTAGATGGGAATAGACCACTGTTTTCAATAGGAATATAATCAGCATATGAATTTGCCGCTCTTCTCTGCAACAGAGTGATACTGATCCCAATTTCCAGATGTTTTTCATATTTCATAAAGATTGTTTCATATATTACCAGATTTCAATACAAAACGAAAGGAGAAAAATAGTTTTTGATGCCAGGCAGGCCACTTTTTTTGGCATGGAATCCCACCAGAGACTTCCCTTAGTTCATCTTCTAGAATGTAAGCACCTAAAATATTCACACAAAATCCAAATAGCAAAATTCATCCATACATGTAAGGGTATATGTGTGTGTGTGTTGTAGACAGTACTATAATCTATTTTGGGGTTTCATATAAATTCATCTATGTTGAAGCACTTCTGCATGGGAATATTCTCATTTGTAAGTATTTTTAAATTACTTACTGATGTCTTAGTTCAGTAGTGATTTGCAATAGATCTCCTGTTTTATGTACTGTAAGTAAGAAAGTCAGTACATTGTAAAGGCATAGAATCAGATTTAAAAATAAAATTGTATGAAAGTATAACACAGAATAAGTAATAACATAGCCAAATAATATTTCAGAAAAAGTGTATATGATCTTCTGAAATGCTGTTAACCTGGTTTTGTCATTGGCCTGGGGAATCCATGGAAATATGATGATATTATTTGGAAGTTTAGAATGCACTCTCTCATGTTTTTGTTTTTTATGCTTTTAAATGTATTTCAAGGTTTTGTTTTTAATTGCTTTGATTGCTTTTGTTATTTTAATTGTGTGCACTTCCTAGAATTACATGTGTGAGATGGGCAGATATATAAATTGAATGAAAGAATGAATGAATGAATATAATTATAGTACTTCAAAATAAAAAAATAAGAAGTAACAATTTGATTAATTTTCTTGTTAGATAAAGGAACACTAGAGGACCATAACATAATTGAGCAGAGAGAAAAAATTCATGGCAAATACCATTATTATCATAATTGGGATATGGTTTTAAAAATATTTGTGAATAAATTTTTGAAAGTAATTTGAATTAAGGGTATTTCAGAGGGCCCAGGGTTTTGGCTAGGGTGGTTGAAGCCTGGTCTGAATAATATAGAATGTTTCTCATAGTTGCCATCTTTTGCTTTGTTTTTATTGTTCTATTATTTATTCTTATTTTTCTGCATTCTTATTTTGTGAACTGCCTAGAACCACTAAGAGTCAGGCAGTGCTCAAGTTTAATAAATAACAACATAATTTTTTTATAAAGACTTTTGAAATTTGAATTCACTGTGACTGAACCATATTTGGCCAGAATCCAAATATCTGTTTAAATTTACAAGTTTATTACATCATCATCATCAGATGAAAATCACAGCTTCATTTCCTAATGCGACCCACAATCTAGAAATAAGGAGAAATTTCCTGTTAGTTACAGCAATTAATCAGTGGAACAGCTTGTCTTCAGAAATTGTGGGTGCTCCAATGCTGGAGGTTTTTAAGAAGAGATTGGACAACCATTTATCTGAAATGATATAGGATCTCCTGCCTGAACAGGAGTTGGACTAAAAGATCTCGAAGGTCTCTTCCAATTCTGTTATAATCTATTATAAATTCACTCAAAAGCATATGGATTCTCACTGAAATGTGTTTTAAAACATCTGAACCAAAACCTCTTTTTTTTCTTATACTTCGTTTCATTTTGAATTTTTTAATCTTTCATATAAACAACCCTAAATGAAAACTTACTAAAATATGTGGAATGAGAAAAATGTTTTTCTGGATTATGAAGCAAGTTTTAATTGTGGCCACCAAGAACTTATATAGGTGTCGTTTTAATGAAGTAAATGCTTGCATACACTGGCTTATAATAGCTTCAAAGGTTTTCAGAAAAAAATATTTCCCAGTCTGAATTGACGATGTTAAATACTGAACCTGGAAAAAACTCACTCACCAGTCTATCACTATTTTCCTCAGCCTTTAGTAAAAATATTTACAAGTGGTGTTTTGAAAAATATCAGTATAAGAAGGTAAAATGGTATTAATGGAATGGCATTGTGTATGATAATCAAATTCCATTAATATGAAAATTAATTAAAATGTATCTTGTTCAATGTTTTAAAGGTCTGAAATTATTTTGGAATTAATGTTTTATGCTCTTCATTTTCATCCTAGGAAAATCTTAGGCAGTACGTAGATCGGATTTTCACAGTTATTACAAAATCTGGGGTCAGTTGTCCTACAGTGATGTGTGATATCTTTTTTTCATTGAGGGAATCAGCAGCTATACGTTTCCAAGGTAACCTAGAATTAAAACATTTTTTGCTTTCCTGTTTAACGTAATTGGAACATTATCTATTTGTACATTCTTAGAATTAATCACCATTGCAGTTGTGAAACTGTATGTTTTTTACTACATGTTTCTGATATGTGTATACATTTGTATATACATGTATTTTCTCTATCTTACTTGTAAGCTACAGTAGTGTGTTTATACAACCTTATTTAGATAATATATTTTGTATAAACTTTAATAATATATGGGTCTATCTTATATTTGAAAGCTCAGAAATTAATTAGCAGAACAGTACTATCATGGTCAAAAGTAATATTCATATACATACAGTAGGAGTTCAACATTATTACATATTTAAAGTAGTTATACTTGATTATCAGGTGAAGATCAAATTTTAAAAAGGCACTCACTGTTTTCACATCCCTATAAGGGATGTTTTTTCCCTTAAATCTTATTTTCCTAAGTCAATTAACAGTAGAAAAATTATAAATACATAAACAGTATTGAAAATATAGCTTCATAATTAATACTCATGATAATAGAAATAGCTATAGCACTTAGACTTATATACCACTTCATAGTGCTTTATAGCCCTCTCTGGACCGTTTACAATGTCAGCATATTGCCCCCAACAATCTGGATCATCATTTTACTGACCTTGGAAGGATGGAAGGCTGAATCAACTTTGAGCCCCATCAAGATCAAACTCCAGATTATGAGCAGAGTTAGCCTGCAGTACTGCATTCTAACCCCTGGGCCACCAGGACTCCATAAAGAAAAAGAGAAAAGATGAAAAAAGGTCTGGAAAAAGAAATCCAGAAAGCACATTGAACTTCTAATAAATATGACACTATTATTAGATGACTATTGGTTTTCTCCTCATTTTCATCCTAATAACTGTGCACTGAGGAAAGTAAAAAAGGGGAGTGAGCAAATAAGGTAAGTGAATAATATTAAAGATATCCCTGGAAGGATTTTTACTAGGAACTAATCAAGGAGGAATAAATTTGTCCAGAGGTTGGATAGACCTTAATAGCTTAACTAATTGCTAGTATTGAACCATGTTATTACAGGGTGTTTTGATGACAGAAGAAGACTTGATCATTAGTTGTCAGGATGACACTTCAAATGGGAGGCTTATAAACTTTTATAGTTTTAATTCTTATGCTAATCAATGACCCAAATAAATAAACATTAACAAAAATTGCCTTCCACTTGGACAATTTGATAGCTATTAATAAAGAGATGATGGCTAATCTTGAGATAATATAAAAGCCATAAAAGATATTACTAGTATTGGAAATTCTAAACTGAATGTAGCTGAGAAAAGATTATCTCAGCTGAAAGATTGTGGGAAGTCAGTAGATACATCTATAACTGCTTTATAATTGTTTTAAAATTATAAAGGGAATGCAAAAATCATCTCATCATCACACTGAAACGGAAAAATATCCCGTATGTCTTTAAGCTTCTGTTGAAGGAGGAAGATTATGTTCTTTCCTTTATGTTTTGTATTTTGTTACTATCCTTATTTTTATCCAGACTGCTAAATATCTTTATTTTGGAGATTAAAATATGCATTCACTTATGATAGCTGTATATCCTTGGCTGCAGAGGATAATTATGAATTTTGGTTACTTCCACAGATGTGATCAGAATAGATGTTCAAATATTGGTCATTAAGCATATTGTTGACCCTCACCCTTCTCATTTTACCAGCTAAAATTCTTAATTATCGATTGCCACTGTATTCAGCTTAGATTCCTCTTGGCATATTCAACTCTTGTTTTAATGGGCAGAAGCATCTCTTATATATCCTCTTATTTTGAGAAACCTGAATTTGAATAGCAAGTTGCAGATAGCCCTCCATCTTTTTACAAGCAATTGTTCATCTTAACATTTTCCGCTAGATTGAATAAGATGTTTTCATCTATCACTCTTTCCTTTTGGGGGTGTTCTGAATCATTTGTATTCTGTTTTAAAATTATAGATGACCCAGATGTGAGGTACACAGCAGTAAGCAGCTTTATTTTTCTGAGATTCTTTGCTCCTGCAATTCTTTCTCCAAACCTTTTTCATCTTACACCACATCACCCAGTAAGTACTTCAGCTTCTGGAGGTCAATGACGAGCCCAGAAGGTCTTCCGCTTTGAAGCCCTGTGTCTTTTTTACTGCTGCTCTTTTTCATTGTTTGGATTTTAGATTTTATCTGGCTAATAACAAGTTATAATTTGTATCACTTTTTTTACAATTCAAATGCTGAAATGGACAATACTTAGATATGTACAATATCTTACACAATAGATTAATATAAATGTTTACACTTTGTACCAAATGTCATATATGGGCATTCCTAAAGGGTGATAAAATTTGAAAAAGAAATGTTTACCATAAGGTTATCAACTTGTAAGGGCAGGCACTGGTCCAGCAACAGAAATAAAAATGGTGAGTGCCGAAAATGTTGAACAATCAAGAGTTAAGTAAATGACTCATGAAGAAAATTAGCTTGTTCATCTGCATACTTGAAGAAATAATTTTTGTTTATTTGTTTCTTTATATGCAAGAATTTAGTTTTAAAATTCGTTCCAAATTCAAATATATCTTATTAATGTGCAGCACGTTGCTGTTGAAAAAGAAAATGTTGAAAGTATAAATTCAAGTTGTGAAATTCTGTAAATGTGCATATTACTTTGTATTCTTAGTAAAAAAAAAAAAAAAGGTTCTACTTCAAAATTGGCAATTTGAATTTTTCCCCAGACTGAATTCTTTTCAGCACAAAATTATTTTTAGGCTGATTCTGTAAATAATATATTTATTTAATTCTGCAATGTTGGCTCTTACAAAGGAAACTAAATAGGAATTTTGGGGCAGTCATTAAGAGAGTCCTGTTTCTTTAGGTTTTTTTCTGTCTAACAAAAAATTAAAATTTTATTGGTCAATCTGGAAAATAATAAATTTTCCTTAACTACTGCCTTAATTATTGCCTTCATATTTGTAGATGAGACAGACTATTAGAGGAACTAAGTTTTTTTTAACTGTGTAAGATATCAGCTATCTTTTCTTTATAAAATAGTAGAGATGAATTTGTATTCATTGTTTCGCATGCTGCTTTATTATTTTATTTTATTTTATTATTTTTGATTTCTATAGCCACTGATCTCAACAAGTGACTCTGGGTGGCATACATCATAAAATAAAACAATTTAAACAATACAAAATAACTATATATGGTACTATAAAGCTATCACTATGGTTGTTAATACAGTCAGGCCTAGGCACACAACCAAATCTTCATACTCTTGTGAAAGGCAACAAGGTTGGGCTAATCTTGATGCCCGAAGAAAGAATGTTCAAGAGGGCAGAAGCTGCAGCAGAGAAGGCTCGTCTCTTGATTCCCAACAGCCGCCATTCCTTGGCTAAATGAGACCCGCAACAGGCCCAACCTGCCTGCTCTGTGCTTTTTTGCTTTCATGTCATGTTCTTTGATTGTCAGTTGTATGAAAGCTACTTGTAAATCCTAGACGTCCCTACAAGTCCCCAAATAGCTTCTAAAACCAATTGCGAATTATTACATATCCTTATGTATTATACGCCAACAGTTTAGTCAGTTTTTGACAAAGTATACTTAGAACCTAGTGATCATGTTTTCTTCTTCAGAATGGGTTTTTTAAATGAATAGACGTAAGATTCAAAAGGATGTGAAAATCCATCAGAATCTTGCAGAGAGCAAATCTTCCTCCAGGCATTCAGCTTTTTTTTTTTTAATGAAAATAAACTAAGCAGACTAGCTGGAGAATCCTGCCAGATGCAAAAGTCCTTAAAATTTCTTCCCACTTAAATTTACCTAAACTTTACATACAGAGTTAGAAAATGTATTTTAATAAATGTTTATGGTTTCCCACACACAAATTATAACATGGTGGTTTTCTCCTTTGTATAGGATCCACAAACTTCAAGAACTTTGACGCTGATCTCTAAGACCATACAAACCTTGGGAAGTTTATCGAAGTCTAAGTCTGTAAGTATTTCATAGTTTTTTTCATTACAGAACTTTTTTCAGTGTCCTGAATCATGATTGTATTTGCACTTTTTTTAAATTAAACCCATCCTTAAAGTGGCACTAAATGAGGCAAAATAGAAGACTGTCTATGTATATTTAAAGGGATGAAAAATAATATCAGTTGAAAATCATCAAATGATTCAAAGTGCATATTGTGCAAAAAAGCAAAATAAACAGATCATATATTCAGTTCATGCAAAAAGATCACACAGTCCACTAATAATTACATAATACAGTTACCAAAATGATTCACTAGAACATCTGTAAAAATTATCATGTACCAGTAATGAAAATTGGTGGCAACATAAAATACAAAAAGTAATAAAAATGAGCAGGTTAAAATAGTGTGAGATTTCCTAATACATATTGATAAAGTCTTGGCTCATAACACACCAGATTTAACTGTGGTTGAAAATAAGAAATTATGGATAATTGATGTGGCAATATTGGGATAGTAGAATAGAAGACAAAGAATTGGAGAAGATCACAAAATATCAAGATCTGAAAATCGAAATGAAAACTGAAAGATTCTGGCATAAGCTGACCATGATGTCCCATGGGTTATTAGCACACTGGTGCCGTATCAAAAAATCTTAGATGGCACTTAGAATATTGGTGTATTTTCTTCTATTAATTGCAAAAGGCCACACTGCTTGGATCTGTATTTAATACTACACTGATACATTATGACATCCTATTCACTGATGTGAATAAAGGCCAACTGTGAACAGATAATAAGAAGAGTAAGTTACCTTGGAAACTTTTTTTTTTTTTACTACAGTATAATCTGAATAAATCCATGTTTTGCCAGCTTTGGGAAGAAAGAGTGGGAAACAAAAATAATGCAAATCTTAAGACTATATGAATTGTGATCCAGTAGTTTTTCTAAACCAGCCCCCCCCCCAAAAAAAACCTGAGAGATGATTCACGTTATCCACTCAGCATGGCTGGCCATTTCCCCCCTGGAGCTTAAAGTTTGTGAGGCACGTGTCCTATGAACTAGTACTCCTGAATTGTTTGTAGCCTTAAGTCACAACCTAGGCCATTAGGGAGAGTTTTTTATACCTTTTTTTTACCATTGAAAATTATTTGTCCACAAGTTAATGAATCTTATTTTTTTCTGTATTTTGATCTCAAGTTTAATAATCAAAATGGTGGTTTTATTGCAGGCCAGTTTCAAGGAATCATATATGGCTATATTTTATGACTACTTTAATGAGCAAAAATATGCAGATGCAGTTAAAAATGTAAGTATTAGAAGCAATGTTTTGTGTGCTTTGGGGGAATGCCAGCCAGTTCCATAAATTATTATTATTTATTTATTTTTCAAAATAAATGCTTTATGAATTTCATGAATTTATGAATGGCAATATTTTTATGAATTACATGCATTATATTCTAAATAATTAATTAGAAGTAAAAATAATAATGGAAAAGATGGGAAAATATTAGAAATAAATCTTTTGGCCACTGAATGGGTTTTGGCGTACTGATTTAAAGGTTTCTTCAATAGATATCTTCAGAGTTGCAATAAATAACATGAAATAGTGCAATAGTGTGATCATTTTGAACATTCTCAAATAGTTCAGGAAAGGTTGGATGGGTTTTTTTTGGAGTAGCTTAAGTATAAAAAAAATTACACCTTTATATTGACTTTCTGTTACTTCTAGATTTATAAAATACTATAAATCTATAAAATACAGAATTAACAACTATTTATCCAACATTGAAATATAATAAAGATTATGCTATCAGTGCCTCTGGGGAACATTGGAATGGGGAAGGTTGTCTAGACATATTTTTTTCTTGATGTCATTCCCATACTGATCAGCCATCATTTATGATCAATATATTTGACAATATACTGTCAAAATGTCTGCATCTCCTATACAGAATTCATTGACAAGAAGCTCATACCTTTCATTCGTTTTTAATTAATTAATGCCCTCCATACCTGTTGGACTGCAGTTCTTTTAATTCTAAACCAATATAGATAAAAACTATTATATAGGCTGGAATTTATAATAGCTGGATTCCCACATGTTTGAAGGGCACAGGTTGAAATAGACTGATTTAAATATTCTGCAATGAATGTGGAAACAAGCATTGGATCAGCATCAATCGCAACTGCAATAAAATACGAAAACTAAGCCTCAGGAGAAAGAGAAGAAATAGATATAATGTATTATGTATTTCTAAAAAAGTTTCAGACGCATATGCAGACCCATAATATGGTTAAGCACAAGATACTTAACATAATTTATTTGTACCTGAGGAATTAATTAATTAATGTCTTTCTTTCTGTTTCTTTTTTTTTTTTTAATATTTTTTATTGATTTTTAAAATGTATTTTAACAAAAAAAAGGCTAATCATATCAACTCTTAATATACAAATAAACAATCAACAACAAAACATAAATACAATTTCCAATACTTCTAATAATAATAACTCAGCTAAAATCCACCAAAGGCCACCCGAACAACCCATTAGTAACAATAATTAATTATTCTTCCACCAACCCCAAATACAATTAAGAAAACATCATATCTAAAATTATACGGCTTCCCAGAATGATTACAGGGTATAACAAAAGAAAGCCCCACTACATCAAACAAAATTATTATATGATCTTAACAAGAATTTTAAACTATATAATATGTACCTTCTCTAAATCAAATCAATCTCAAAACACACACAAAAAAAAGGAAAGAAAAAAAATCTCATCTTATTAAAATTAAACAAATAATATTAACAATAACAATATCAATAAATCCCTCAATTCAAAATAATAATAATAATAATAATAATTATATTCTTATTCAATTTAATTTGTCATAGTATATCTTAATATATATCTTCATGTAAACATCCTCTTCTAAACCTTACTTATAATATAAACAATCAACTCATCTTGTTAAGAATAATATTTATCATTAACATCTGAACCGTCAATCTAAGTCAAATCTACTAAATTTAATTTGTAGTAGTATATCTTAAAATATCATTTAAACATCCTATCTTACAACTTACTTATAATCTTAATCTTTAAATCAACCCATAATCTTAGATTAACCTTAATTCTCTCATTTAATTATAAATTTCTTTTAATCAATCAACTTCTGGACTCTCTCACCTAAGAAATAAACCTCCATAATAAAAACAAACTATTTATAGCATTTCTAACTTACATTCCAATCTAATGTCAAACCTAGATCACCAAAACAAATACATCCTTCATCAATTTAATTATATCAACCTTTAATCATCTTACTATAATCTTAGTCCTTAATTCAATCCATAATTTTAAATTACCCATAATTCCTTACATACAATTTTAAATTTCATTACTTCAAGCGAATTCTAGGTTTTTTTTTTAACCAAATAAAACGCCATAACAAGGCCACCCTTCCAAATATTAAGTCTCTCTTCTGTATTTCTTCAGCCCCGAAAATAAATTGCTTCTTAAATTGAGTCTTCCTTTCTTGAATCAAATCCTCTTGCTTTCCATAAATAAACTGTTGATCAAACAGGATCCATTTCGCTTTATAGTCTAATTGCTTCATAAAGTAAAACAATGTCTCTCTTTTGTCAATTAAGTCCTCTTCTTGCTGCCCAGCTAGACAGAATTCCCCTTCTTGAAACAAAACCTCTTGCTCTCCATAAACAAACTTTTCATCTAACAAAATCCAGTTATAGTCTTCATTCTCAAAACCCTCCTCTTCTCTTCCCTGTTGATCTTCTAATTTCTCTTGTGTTATATAGTAATCAGCAGACAATTGTAAATCAGTTTCATTTGAGGAAAAAATTTCAATTAATTGATCTAACTCTTCTCCATTTTCAGATTGTGAAATAAATTGTTCAGCAGTCGGTTGTGCATCAACTTCATTTGGAGGAAAGAATTTAGCTAATTTAAATAATACTTCTGTAAAAGCCTCTTTCAAAAATGCTTTAAACTCTTTAACCTCTTGCGCAAGAATCTTCTGTGTATCAGACCTTTTTTCATAAAATTCATCAGTACAATCCAACTTGGATTTAGCATTTGGCTGTAAATTCCACTCCATTTTAAATTTCAAATCACAGCCGTCTCTCTAGCTGCGTTTGAGAAAACAAGAAGAGAGAAAAAAGTAACAAATTCCACTTTCACTTTCCAGCACTTTCCCTATCAATGAAAACAGTGAAAGCTAAACGTCATTTTGAAACATTGTTGATTGTAGACGTTAGAAATGTATAACCAAAAAAAGAAAACAATAAAAATACTTGCAAACCATTTAAAACTCCTGTAGTCATTCAGCCTGCTTACAGTCTCTCCAGTGTTGAATTTTAAAAAAGCAGAGGTGATCGCGGCGTCTTTCTCTGCCCGAAGACAGAAGCGTCTCTGGATAGGAGCGTCTTCCGGAGCTATAGGGAGCTCACTCTTAATCCCTGAAAACTTATTTTCCAGGGATTTAAGAAGGCTCAACCTTGCTCCCGATGCTCTTCACCTCTCCTTTGCCCGGAGAGGGGATTTTTCACCGTGAAAAAACAGCTGATGTGCGCTGTTTTTCGCGGCTTTACAGATCCAGATGACGGAGTCTCACAAAGGAGACCCTGGCAGCGCCGGCGGAGCCACCGGAAGCCTCTTTCTTTCTGTTTCTATTGGCCAATAAATCAGTGTTTTAAAACTTGAACTTACTTGCTCCAACCAGTAAGAATTAGATGACATCTATGTTAAATGTTTATTTCATATCTATTCATTCTTTCTTCCAAGTTCTTGGATTTGATTTCATCCTCTGGAAGGAGAGATCACAAAATTATAGAACAACCAATACTACTTAAAGAAGGGTGAGTTTATATCAGTGTTATTTTTCCAAAAGTGTAAGATTAAATGTTTCATCTTCTGCTCATAATGGGTCTAGCGGGGTTCTGTAAAGTTCTATGCAAGTGTTGTGCTGATTAATATGTGTTAAAGGCTTGGATGTGGAAATTTTAAAAAATTGAATTAAAAAGAAGTGCGGATAATTACTGTTAAGTTTTTAGACTATTGGATTATTATTGAAAACACCAACTTTTTCCCCATCAGAAATATTTCCCAAGTACCAAAAACATGAAATATAATTAGGTTTAAGATAAAAGGGGTACCTGCTTCTAAATGCAATTAATTTTAATCAGATCCATAACATATACCTGCCATCTCAAACTTTGTTGCTTTCTTTTAAAAATTATTTCTACCGACTGAAAAAAGGAAAAATATTGACTATCTAACATTCCCTTTTTAACAAAAAATGAACTTCTCAACTATATTTTCCTTCTCTCTTTTTTGTCTTTGTTTGGCCTGGTGTGTTAAAGATGCTTAAATAATGTAAAGAAAGTGAATAATATTTCATGGAGATAAGATAGTAAAGACAGATGACTTTCTGTCTTTCTGTTATATAATATATTTGCTCTCTTATTAAGCACCTCAATTAAGAGCTTTGACTATTCAGCTACAAGTTCCTAAACGTATGCGTGTATATGACTAGTAGAAAAAGATACGTCATGACTGATGTTGGTCTACTTGCTGTCCTTGTTGGTGCCTCTTAAAGAACACATGCCTTTTCCTGGGCTTAGATGCTGGCAGTGCAGTTCAGAAAAATACACATTTGAGTTTAAGAAATATCAACATGACGCTATCTCTCTGTGTAGTTTCTTATGAGGATGCAGCTATATTATGGTTTGACCATGATTTCTATAGTGCAGAGTTTCACAGCCTTTAGGGATTTCTCAAGATTGGTTGCTTTATAAGAAGAGCACAATTTCTGACAAGGACCAGGCTGAGTATATATTTATGTAAAACTGCTGTGGACTTTTTTGCAATAGATTTATGATCAAAAGGGCGCAAGGCAGAAAAAGATTTGGCATGAAGAACTTCAAGAAGAGATGGTTTCGGCTCAGTAATCATGAATTTACCTATCAGAAAAACAAAGGTATTAAAGTTTTTCTTTTCCTTTTAATTTAAACATTATTACACTATTTTCCAGGAGAAAATTAATCAAAAAACCCAAAACCACAGTTGCTGATTAATAATTAAGGTACAGCATATAATGACAATGCAATTGTAACATAAACACGTACATATGTTTGTATACACAAGGAGTTTAAAAACATTTTTTTTCTTGTAATTATCCACTGTAGGTGATCATCCATTATGCAGCATTCCAATTGAAAACATTCTGGCAGTAGAAAAGTTGGAAGAAGAATCTTTCAAAATGAAAAATGTAAGTAGTTTCACTTCTTAACTATTACATACAACCCGTACTATACACTTGTTTCTTGGAGGGGCCAGTTTGGTCTAGTGATTAAGGTATCATGCTAGAAACTGGGAGAACGTGAATTCAAATCCCATCTTAGTCCTGAAAGGTACCGGTAGCTGAGTGACTTTGGCCAGTCACTCTTTCTCAGACCAGCCCTATTAACAGGATTGTGGTTGTGGGAAAAATAGGAGGAAAGACTATTAGATATATTTGCTACCTTGAGTTATTTATAATATGTAATATACACATACATACTCTCACACACAGCCTTGACTTGTAATATACTTTATAGTCTGCAGATTGCTACACAGTTCATATCAAAGGGCTCTGGATGTGAGCCCATCGTCTGAGTGAAAGCCAGCCACTAAGCAACCCAATGATAAAAATACATATTCTAACAGTTTTCCCCCTAAAACATTATATTTTAAGTATTGCTCCATGTTAATAATCAGTTGTTTTTCCCTCTCTCCCTTTAAGATGTTCCAAGTGATTCAGCCTGAAAGAGTGCTCTACATTCAGGCCAATAATTGTGTTGAGGCCAAGGACTGGATTGATATCCTCACCAAAGTTAGCCAGTGTAACAAGAAACGGCTCACTGTCTACCATCCTTCTGCATATCTTAATGGGCACTGGCTGTGCTGCAAAGCTATAGCAGATAATGCTCCTGGTTGTACTCCTTGCACTGGGTAAGGACGCTTCCTGTTTTAAATTTTGCTTTAAATATTTGATGATGAGTCATATCCCTGTGGATGATGAAAGAATGAGACCTGATGCTTTGGATGAACAGGCAGGTCTGACAATATGCATTAAACACTACTTAGTTTTTCTTCTCTATCCAGTTTTCCTTCTAGAAGCCAGTAACTTTTTAATATGGAACAGGCTTAGAAGATGTATTCTGACAAGACTAGAATTATAGCCAAAATTAATAAGTAGGTAGGTTATGCTAGAAATAATTTTATTTACTATGAATATCCTCAGTTAGCTAGGAAAGGGATTTGGATGTTTTTATATATACTGTAGTTCTTACCAAAAGTGCATGCAGCAGGCCCCCATCTTTAAAAGAAGAGTTCCTGTTTCTCTATCCTATATAAGAGGATGTGCCTTTTCAAAAAAGAAAGAAAGAAAGAAAGAAAACCAATCATATCCCCAACACAACTGTGCACCATCCAAATGCAAAGTAAAAGTTTTATTAGTATGCGCTAATTCATATGCATATTTTTGTTGATTCAAGTCATCCTCTAATCAGTGCTGTTAGTGTGTGTATTTTGAAGGTATAAAGTTATTTAGTGGCTTAGAATGAATTTGAGTTCCTGTTGCTCTCTTAGCTGTGACTTTTCCTGGACATGGATGAGCGGGCCATGTGACTCAGTGCTATGATTATTTTATGCTAATGCAGTGCATTTTATATGGAATCATTCCTGAATGAGATTTGGAAGAGCTTATACAGAGCATGGCATCAAGGTTTCTGTCCGAAACATCTTTTAGAATCCATCTTTCAGTGACCTAAAGGAACAAGATTGGCTGCAGATACATAACATTCTTCAAAATTTTAGTAATATGTAAGGTCCTTAATGAGTTAGGAGTTTGATAGGTTCAGAGAACATCCTTCCTGGCTTCAACCTGTTGAAGTATTAAGATCTGCAAGATGGGAGATGGGCAGTTTCAAAAATTTGATAGATAGATAGATAGTTAGATAGATAGATAGATAGATAGATAGATAGATAGATAGATAGATAGATAGATAGATAGATAGATAGATAGATAGATAGATAGATAGATAGATAGATAGATTAGAGGTAGGTGATGGCTGGATAGATAAATATGATAGAGGATGGATGGATGGATGGACGGACGGACGGACAGACAGATAATTAATTTTGGTTTTCAGTGCCAGGCGAAGATTTTACTCACTCAAGATTTTGTTTTTTTACTCACACATTTAATAACCTCAGCCTGATTGGCTGAAATACACTGCAGGCAGTAGAATGCTTTCTTTCCTTTATACAAATGTTATGGTTCTTATTTGGAATACCTCCTCCTTTGCATTATTTTGTTCCTGAGAATTGGTTTATCTCATACATCAGTTTATTAAAAATGTATTATCAATCTGTAATGAAAATGATTTGATTGTGGAGTCTTGTTCTCTTCATCAAAACCTTTTTCAACTCATAAATGAAATATAGAGTTTCAAAATTTCTTGACAATATTTAAATGATTGTGTAGGGGTCTACCAGCAAATATACAATTAGACATCGATGGAGATAGAGAAACAGAACGCATCTACTCCCTGTTCAATCTGTATATGACCAAACTGGAGAAAATGCAAGGTGGGTATGCAAATGAGTTATTGTTTTGTCTATGGAACTCATTTTATATAAAATCTAATTTTAAGGGACTTCTTGCAAAATAATGGACTTTTCTTTCATTTCTGAACATTCCCTCTCATTTATTCCCCCATTCTGAATAAGTCACTTTTTTTACAAAATGGGAAAAGGAGGGCAAGGAGAGCAAATGAGGAAAACAATGTTGTACCAAAGCAACACAAACTCTGCTGGTTTTGTACAGGCATTGTGACATTGCACATATATATAGCAGAAAGTTTTTCCGGATCCTGGGGACACCTCTAAAAGACACTTTTAAATCTTTGCATTGGGATTCGTATTTTTTTTTCCTTATGGATATATTAGTTTGGAAGTTAATCATCTGATTAACTGAATGTTTTGAATGTTTTTTTTAAATTACAGTTGCAGAGAAGGTGGGCCTCTTAATCGGGTTCTTTAAGAGAGAAGTTTTTAAAGCATTGCTCAGGATCCGCCACTCTCACTGCACACATTCCTTTCATAATGCCTACCATTTGTACCATTTCTACTACTATTGGTGGAGGGTCTACGACAACTCACCGCAGCCAACTCGCCATGGCCCAACTCACTGCGGGACAAGAATTGCACTAATATTGAAGAAATGGTGGACTAAAATCATTAAAGAAAAGATGCCAAAGAAAGGACAAAATGAAATGTGAATGACAAAAATTAAAACATTTTTAAAATTATTTTAAATAATTAAATTGAATTGTCCCACAGCGAGTTGTCCTGTGGCAAGTTGGCCATGGTGAGTTGGCTACGGCAAGTTGTCCCATTCCAGTTGGTGAAAGCTTTATTGTCAGTGCAGAGAGCAGCTGTTGACAGTGGTGACATTTCAGATCAGGTCCATTACCAGAGCTAAAGAATGAAACTTCACTGCTTTTCATTTCGCAGTCCTAAAACAAGATTTTCACATCTCTTGTTTGATAAAGAGGTTATAATTTGGTAAAGAGATTATAAATGTGATTTATGAGATTTTAATTTGGCCAAATGGAGGTATGGGTAAGGCTACACAAAGTGAATAGCAGAATCTCTAATATAATAGTGGGAGAAAGTCCTTCCTTCCCTGAGTAAGCCATAACTCAGCTATGCAAAAGTATATACAGTGTATAGGACACTACAGTTTTCTAGATTTTTATAGTAATTCAGATTTTTAGGCATGTTATACATTTTGCACTAATAGATTCTTTTGCAACACACAGTTTTCTATCTAAGCCACCTGCAAAACAGTTTTCTCTGTCTGATGCCCTCAAAATTTATTGGTCTTGAAGTCCCAGAATACCTTCCTGGTGCTCATCAAATTATCTAAAATTTGAAGTCCAACGCATCAAGAGGGCACCAGGTTGAGGAAGGCTGATATAGGATGCAGGAATTCATATTGCTATTAATGGCCACTAGCTTAGGTAGCTTTAAAAGGAGAGAAATATATAATGTATTATGTATGTCTTATAACATATAATATATGTTATAATATATATGTTATAAAATATAATAAAAAAGGACAAATATCTTGTAAAATAAATCTTTAGCTAATATCAGTAATGGAAAGTAACTTGTTACTGTCAATAAAAACTCATTAACAGTGTCCTTATGAATACTGTTATCTCCATGCCCAGCTTGGAAGCTTCTAAAGTTGATTCTCACTGAATTTTCAAATGAACAATCTGATCTTACAGGATTCTTTATATGGTCAAACTACTCCGATGTATTATCTCTTATTCAATTTTATTCTTAAGATTGTCTTGTCTTTCTCAGGATACAGTATTAACTGAATCCTGATCATGTGTAATCATTATTAGCCTCATAAGTTATTAATCTTTCTTTTTTGAAATCTCTTGACAGAGGCTTGTGGCAGCAAATCAGTGTATGATGGCCCAGAACAAGAAGAATATTCAACTTTTGTCATTGATGATCCTCAAGAGACTTATAAGACACTAAAACATATTATAGCAAATGTTAAAAACTTAGAACAGGAACATGCCCAGTACAAGAGGGATAAGTTCCAGAAGACAAAATACGGAAGCCAGTAAGTGCAGGATGATCTCAAGTACTATTGAAACAGCATTTGGCTCCCTGACAAAACAAGAAGTGTTGGTTAAGTTTCAGTTTGCTCTCAATGGCCTGCAATGGATAGATTTGTTGCCTTTGTTGAATTGTTGCTCATAAAAGGACTTGTTCATATTTGTAGCATATTTCCAACATCTGTTCCTCTATGGCAGCGTCATTGAGCCTGTCACTCTCCTCCACCATCATACACCATATACCAGTGATTTTCATTTTTTAGAATGGCAGTTTTCTGCAGGCTAGTTTCAAATCATTAACAATTCTCCGGAATAGGGCGGCATAGAAATCGAATAAATAATAATAATAATAATAATAATAATAATAATAATAATTAGTGGTATGATTTTATTGAGAGCAAGAAGTTGAACAGTACACTAGTTTTGCATTGACATATTCAGAACAGCAGCGCTTAAAGCAGGGGTCCCCAACCCCCGGGCCGTGGACCAGTATCGGGCCGTGGCATGGCAGCAACTGGACCGCACAAACAAGCAAAGCCCCATCCACGAGATGCAGGCAGCACACAAAACTATGTGTGGAAAAACCTCTCTCCACGGAACTGGTCCCTGGTGCCCAAAAGGTTGGGGACCTCTGGCTTAAAGCATCTGTGCTGCTAGATATTGCATGCAAAAATGAGCTTGTCTTGGACAAAGAGAAGCCTTCTACATCCTTCGTAGAAGGATATAGCTCAATATTGGAGTCTATGCATTATAGGAAAATGTATGAAGTTCCAGGTACATGAAGTTCTTGGTGCTCTTTGAGCTTGGTTACTTTGTTGCAGACATTTCATTATCCAACTAAGTAACACTGATGATGTCTTCAATTAGGTAATGAATCCCCAACAGTTCAACCCTGAGTTACAAATATTCTCTTCTATTGGTAGTTTCAGGTATGACTGGCAAAGATTCTTACTGGAAATTCTTGGAAGTTGCAAGCTACAAATTACCCTTATGCCCAGCAGCAGTTAAAATACTGGTGATAACCCTCACAACCAACACCACTATCCCAGTCAGAGTTAATAACAATGGCAATACTGCAGTAAAAATCACAAAATCTTGAGCAAGCCCCCCTTTTCTCTTGCAATACTCCATGATATTTACTAAGGAAAGTAGACAAGCAATGAAATATCAGGCTATTTTGTTCGGAAGAAGATTGCCAAATACTAGAATAAGCTTATATTTTATTTACAGCAGGCATGTCAAACTCACAACATCTCGCGACATATCGTGACTTTTTCCCTATTGCCGGCAATGCGGTGGGCGCAGTTTTGGTGTGATGCATCTAGCTCACAGGCCGGCAGTTTGACATGCCTGATTTACAGCATATTCATTTAGATGGATTAATGGCCTGATTCTTCTGCCATATTAACTGAGAAAGGTAAATTGTAATTTCAGCACAAAGCTATTAGTTTCACTCATTCACTACAAGAACAGTCATTGTCATTTTCTATCACAAGGTAAATATAATCTTCCTATCAGCATATTTGTTTAATGTAATAAGGCATCTCCTATGCAGGCAAATCACATACTCTTTGTCTCTTCTCGTTTTTGCTTTAACTTTGCCAAATCTTAATTTAGACAATCACATGATTATTCTCTAAATATCTGGATTTTTTACCTGTACAATCTGTGTCGCTTACAAAGATATCCATATATATTCCATGCATTTTTATTTCTTTAAATCATCATATTAAAAGATGTATTGTCCATCTCACAATATTATGCTATCATTCATGTCAAAAGTTTCAGTCAATATATTTTTGTGGAGGATTTTTCTTTTTATCTGAAAATTAAGAATAAACCATCTTTCCTTCAACTTTTTCTTCTTTCTTTTTGCTTTCTAGGGAACACCCCATTGGTGACAAGAGCTTCCAAAGTTACATAAGGCAACAGTCAGAAATCTCAGCTCATTCCATTTGAAGTCTGAAGAAAGTTATTAGATGGTGTAGCTGAAGGACTGAAGAAAGAGAAAAGCCACCTGTAGCAAGATGTACATAACAAATGTCAAGCTTGCTGAGGCTTGCTAAGTGTTTTCTCTCTCTCCAAGAACTATTACAATTGTTGCTATGCACTTTATTCATCTGGTGTTAACAGATGAAGGAACTCTGCCTTCTAGGTAGTTTTCATCGTATGTGTTGTTCTGCATTTTTAAAAGTGTTGCTCTGGTTTCTTGGAATCTAGTGATCAGTTCAATGATCAAAGCCTGTGGACTTCATATTGACAACTTCCACACTCCTTTTACATGGCTGGGAGCCTTTTTTCTAGATTTCTAATTTTTGATGGCTGACTAGGGGCTACTTTGCATTATGCCACAGAGCAATTAGGAAAAGCTTTGCAGTATTTGCTTTTTAATGAAGCGAAGCCCAGTTGGTTATAAATGTAATCTCCCCTTACTGGAGCTTGCCTTGACCCTAAGAAGACTGAACAACAGGGTATTTTGTTAGCATTAGCAACATATTGTTGGTTTAAGAAGAACTGGCTTCTAAAAAGAAAGTCTACTATTTAATGGTACTCCCTGGAATTTTTTTGATACAGAGTTGTTTCCACTATGGCAATCGATTTCTATTTTTTTCCTATAAATTTAAAATGTTATAAACCTGAATAAATACATATTTAAACAATTTAAGTATGTATACTACAAGAATGCTCATACAGTAGTTGCAAAAACAATCATTTGATTATCAGAATTAATGGTTTTCTACTATTTAAGGGCCATTTCAAATGCAATACATTTCTTACATCTGTAATATTTCCATGTAAGAAATAAAATCAACTATAAGCAATTTCTCAATGAGTGAAATGAGCACACACTTGTTTTTTGATGACATTTACAGATGAAAGCAGAGATAAAATTAATGAGTGAAAAGTTGACTTAATATGTAGTACTGTAGGTGACCTCACCAGGTTCTTCCTCAGGGAATTTGGAAAGCAAAGAATGGCTATAGTCTCTGATACAAAAACCTATTTCTTCTCTTGCGAGGTTGACTGCAACATAGTACATACTAATACATTTCAGCAAGAAATGGAGACAAATATTTTTTACAAGATGGTTTGCACAACCTACACAGAAGTATTATCAATGTAAGAAAACAACATTCCATATGAAATAGACTGAAGAAGGCCGAGCTGTAATGTAATATTTACTTGTTATGCTCCCTTAAAATTGCAGGATAAGGTGTTAGCAGTAAGATATCAGTAAAGAGATCTTATCAGAAAGATATGGAAGCTTTATACTGAATGTTGCATGTTCCTGTTCTCCTTGCCCTAGTATAAGCATTTAAACAAGAAGTATTTCAAGAACTGTGAGATAATGCAGCTTCAAGGAAAGATATGCTTAGTTTGGGTTGTTTTCATCACATTAACATACAGCTGTACTTTGTTAATATGTTATGAGTAGATGCAGAACATAAGTTTTTTTTTAAAAAAAAAATCAAGATGACAACCACACAATTACAATCTTGACTTTTTGACATCCCTTCCCACAGATTCCCCTGAATAGGTGAAATGGAATGTGCAGCATACCTCACTGAATGCAAATATATATTGTTGGCGGCTGACAAGGGTGTGTATATGTGTGTGCGCTATAAAATTATAAAATGGTTTGGACCCAGATCAAGTTGGTTGCACTTTAAGCCCCACTAATAGCTAGAACGTTTGTTATGGCCAACATAAGCCTTCTTTATTTTTCAGTTAACCTAGATATGCCAAACTGTCTGGATCCAACCCAATATAGCTGATTGGTTATATCATAGCTTTTCTAAGAGTCTGATTCACTGCATGTTGGGCTTTGACAAAAGTCAAAGTAATGTGACATAAAATACAGGCTAAATGAGACTACTCTTGGACCACAATTAATAAACATTCAACTTGATGCAACGCTTCTTTAGATCCTAATATTAAAAGTGATGTCTGCAAAACCAGCCTCACATAGTCAAATCCATACAAAGAAGAGAATGACAATTCTTTTATGCAGCGTCTATTTTTAATGGTTGTTGTTGTTTTTAGCATTAAGTTACATTAGGAAACTATAAGGTGAGAATTTATATCCTATTAATTGCCAACAGAAGTGCTCTGAACTGCCATTTGAAACTGCCAGTTTTTTTAAAAAAAATATGTATTTGTAACTTTAGTCTTTTGACAAAATACTAATGACCTGCAATGTGTGTTCTATTTGCCAATTAAAAGAAGTGTTTTATTTCTGAAAAGCCTATGTGTATTCATTACAAACTAAATATTGACAAACCTTTTCAAAAGGTGGAAGCTGAATGTTCAGCTAGGTATAGGCAGTGGCTACAGCAACATTTAATCAAAGGCTGTCTGCATTGCAGAAGGGATATTAGCTTTATCTTTTTGATCAGTCAATCAGCCATCAATTCACTATGGAGAAAGCCTGCTTTTGTTTTCAAACAAGGGGGGGGGAGCAGTAGAGCTTTGGTTATCAGTGAAATCCAGTGTGAATTGGTTCACTTATAAACAAAAAAAACCCTCATTTTTTTTAAAAAAAGGAAGTTATATTTGTTCAGAAGTAATTCTTTAATAATGTAAGGAAGAAAATATGAAATAATAGAGTTTAGGAATCCGCCGTTATGTTTTTAAATATAGGTACTTCTCAAATTACAACCAATTTAGTAACCAAAGTTACAAGGCACTGAAAAAACTGACTTATGACTGGTCCTCACACTTTTGGCCTTCATAGCATCTCATGGCCACATGATCAAAATTGGGGCACTTGACAACCAGCTTGTATTTACAATGGTTGCCACACTCAGGGTCATGTGATCACCATTTATGGCCTTCCCAGCTGGATCCTGACAAGCAAAGTCTGAGGGAAGCTGAATTTGTTTAATAACTGCCAGATTCACTTAACAACTGCAGTCATTTGCTTAATGGCAAAAAGGTCATAAATTCATTTAACTGCTTTGCTTAGCAATGGAAATTCTGTAGTCGTAAGTCAAGGACTAGCTGTAATCAAATAATGAGGTGTTCAGCTTCCAATATCCAAAAATAACTGCAAAGGGTTAATACAACAGATTATCTAAATTTAATCTGAAAGTTACTGACACACAGCTAAATTATTTGATAGTCCATTTTTGGACTCAATAAATACAAACCAATATAAAATTAAGTCTACCTAATTAAAAGGCTTGACCTTACTTAATCCGCTGTTAGATTGTTATTTGAAAAATAAAGGAATACAAAAATAAAGTGCTATATCACATACACATGTTCATAGCTTAAAATCACAGAAGTAATTATGTAAAAAAAAATTGGAGATGGAAAAGTGAATGTTTCCTCCTCAATTTTTCTGTTGCATTATTTCCAGTTGACTTATCTCATGAAATGAATTTATGTGCATCTTTTCTTTTGTTTCATTTTCTCCATTTTTTTCCTAGTATTTTCTCTTTTTTTTTTAAAGGAATATGGTCTTTCTGTATCAGTAGCTGAATTCTGAATGATGTATTTTGTAGAGTAATGGGAAAGCCAAAGAATTTAATGACAGAGCCCAAAATTATGTAGATGGCTTACACTGTATTTTAAAAAATCAGTAATGGTATTGGAGATAGTTAGCAATGATAAGTAATTAATTGAATGCCAAAGTCCTCCAGTAGAAATTTATTCTGTTATGTTTTTATTTTATTCTGTTAGTTCTTTGTCATTAAGTATGAGTAATGCTCATTTCTCGAATCAATATATCATACCAGTATATTTTAACAAGCTGCCTCAAATTTTGATATCTGAAGTAAGATCCTAAATTGAGTACATATCAGGTTTAGAAGAATCTTCAAGCTGAGCAGTGTTGGTGACTGTGGCAATTGTTTTAGTCTCTTTTGTGATGTCATAGAAACTTTGCAACAATTCAGTATGGATAAAAGCCACATGTTTTCAAGGCACATTAAGGAAATACATAAACCAGAACAGGACTTCATTATTTTACATGATCAGTTAACATGAAGAATCAAAAGATGCCAAAGACTATAGCTGCAGCGCATAGGAAACGACTCCAAGGTGTGACTTTTGCAACTAAACTATCCCCAGGCACCCACCGAGTTGCAGAAACCTCAGATCTTCACAGATGTAAGAGTGTCAGGCTCGGCAATCATGCACTGAAGCCTGAACTAACTGGTCTAATTGAAAAGACATTGCAAAAAGCAGGTAAGGAACTTAGAAATCATATTATTGAACAACATTTGAGAAACAACAGTTCTGCTTGTCTGTTTAAACCTCGCCTCCTTAGCTTTGGTCTTAATGGGAAAAAAAGGCTTCTTTATCCAGCTAGATAACTTGGAAGGGAGAAAAAAACCTACCATTGTGCTTTGACTAATATCATTAATTGAAAAATTAATTGCAACAAGTGCCAATGAAGATTCTCAGTCATGGTTGTCCCAAAGGTGCTGAAAGAAAACACCTTTGGGTTGCAAGATATAGTAGTTCTCTGCCTTAACTTCTTACCCATTGCAGAAATTACTAATTCTATATATCCTGATAACAGCCCTACATTTTTTTTGTGTTATGGAGGAAAGACAGCCTTTGGAACAAAATGAGATTCTAGGACTCTATTTACAAGTCTAATGTAACTTTTCCTTTTTCTAGAAATTTCAGGTAAAGAAGAAGCTACATTGAGTACAGAAGAAGATCTTCGCTGGTAAAAAGAATTTCCATGTAACAGTCAGATGCAAGTGTAATATTGTAATACAAGAACAAATCTGAATGTGTGGTCCAACATTCTGTTCTTCATTGTGATTTTCCAGATGTTACAGTGAAACAGAGTTTGAAGGGAACAGCCTTCAACAGTCTTTCATTCTTTCTCTAATTGTCATGCTGCTTAAATATTTGGAGGTTCTTTTTTTAGCTGCTACTACGGTACTACTACTGTAACTGTGAATATGTTTACCTAGAATTAATTGGTCTAATCCAACCTTAAAGTACATACAATATATTATTGAACATTATTACAATTCTATGAAAGATATTATCAATCTAATGGTGTAAGAATAATGTACTTACTAACCCTGCCTGTTCAGCCACCTCTATTGAACATCTAATGAGAATTACAATAATGTTATTTGCTTAATTTCAGTTTATTGATTTGTACAATGCCTATATATTGTCTGCTATCATGTTAAGGCATAATTTGTTTAGTCATGGTTACTGAATCATAGTCATATTATGAGATTGCATAATATTTATTTCATGAAATATATTATATTTGCCCACTTCAGCAAACTCTGGGTAGCCTACAAAATCTAATACCAATTAAAACAAACCATAGATGGAACAAAACAATCTGGATTAATACAGCATTTGAAACACATAAAGCCCTAATCCACATTTTGCAAACAGCAATAATTGGATCCAAGCAACCTGCTTAAGCTGCAGTT
The DNA here is from genome assembly GCA_034064705.1 of Bothrops alternatus. NCBI lineage: Eukaryota > Metazoa > Chordata > Lepidosauria > Squamata > Viperidae > Bothrops > Bothrops alternatus. The sequence continues at coordinate 17,041,957 of JARGCV010000112.1, read as the reverse complement.
TAATTCTTTGGTTTGGTTCAATTTGACATGTAAATTGAGCTATGTGTTGTTTAACAAGCCATGTTTATTTCTAGCACAATCATGCAAAATAGCTAATGTTTCAAATACACTCATGGATAGAATGGCTTTCTAACAGTAGTTCATACCTTTCAGTTTCATTCTAATAATTGAATTACTAATGAGCAAGTTGAACTTATTGGAATTCTTTTGTAGAATCAGCCACCATAATCACTGCATCCTTCATTCTTTTGCACCAAAACTATTGTCTGCTTTTATTGTGAGTCTTAGGGCAATTGTATTCCCCAGAAAGGATCCTGCGTGGAAATATCACAAATACTTAGAAAAGACCTTATGTAAAAATATAGAAACGATGTTTAGAAGTTAAAGTGAAGAAGCCGAAAACATTCTGAAAGGCAGTTTTCATACTCTTGCCAAGAAAATGTGATGAATGTGTCCAAGAGGTTACCAGGATCAACTGAAGGACCTTACTTGAAGGTCATTTCATCTATTTTTAGAGACGGGGGTACTTTTTATAGCAAAAAAGAAAATTGTAAAATAAGAGAAAAGAGTACCTTAAAAGTGCACACAGTACTATTTTTTTCAGAGAGCATGCAACCCCATTTACAGTATAATAGATAATCTCCCCAATTCACTTACAAATGTTTCCATTTTACTGAGAGTCGGTTTCTGTTTAGTGGCTCCCATCCATTCTATCACTGAAGCCAGACATTTGTTCAAGGACTTGAACAGCATCCCCTATTGAGACAATATCACAGCTGAGTATCTTCTGCATATGAGTGACAACCAACTCTAAAGCCCTTGATGACCACCCCCAGTGCTTTCATAAAAATGAAAAAAAAAAGAGGATAGAACATGGCATACAACAGCATAGCTATCAGATGGGAAGACCTGAGGTTCTCTGCCATAATGGCAAAATTGTTTTGACAAAGTACCCCAGCCCCCAACTCTTTTACCCAGTGGTAATTTTAATTCTGGTGGTTCTGCTGAATCTTATTGCATTGTTCTCCTTCTGTTTGGTTTAATTCTGTTTTAGCTTGAGCTGTATAGTATTATAATCGTCCACAGGAGGATAACAATAGGCAAGATGGCAGTTGCGGCAACACAGTCATAGCCCTGCCCCCTTTTTATGTCCATCATAAAACCAACACATTAAAAATGTGCAGGACTAAAACATCAGAGCTGCAATTCCCATTTGGAAATTTTTGCCATCGTCCCCTTATGTAAAATATTTTTACTCTATAGTAATAACATATAAGAAAGATGAACTATGAGCTATTGCTCTGAATTCAAATTTATTTTCAGTTGTTCACTTGAATTCCTGTGCAAGGGGATTAAATGTTGCCTTTTTCTTTCCCATCCAGTCTGAAAGCAATAAAGAAGAAAGTGTGTGAAATTAACAAAGAAAAAGAGATCAGTCATGAACAAGCTGCATCTGCTAGAGTGGACAGCAGTAAACAAATGGTTAGGCAATGGATTTTTAAAATTATTTTTATGTTAGCCAATATATTGTACTAGGAATGGTACATTCCTTAAATGCATCATGTGGTTCATTAGTTGTTCATCTGTGTTAGATTTATAAAATGACTGGAGTTTTGCAGCTGGGAGTAAAGTTAGCAAAACCAATGCAGCTCCTAAATAAATGGCATTGTCAATCCATCTGCTCATGCTAATGAAAGAGTGGGCAAATCCATGCTGATGCAAATGTAGTACAGCTGGATTTGATATAATGTGTGCATTACAGTTCCCACTGTTTCACAGGAAAAAGATGTAAGGGTAGTTTCAGATGTACATCACTTGACTTTTTTTGTTTTGTTCTATTTTTAATTAGACTATGCTAGACCATTCAATTTTGGTTACACAATATTCAAGGTCCAAGTGATGTGGGAAAGAGGATCTGATATTAGAGTCCAGTGGGATATAGCCATCTGGATGCACATTACAACACTAGTTTCTCTCTTCCATCCCCTCTCCCCACGAATCCCCAGTCCTGGAGGGCTCAGATGCTGAGAACATTTGCTAAAATTAATCACAAACAGTGTAGACAATAACTAGAACATTCTGAACAATGACAGTCTCTCAATAACTACCCATTCCAAAGTTCCATACTTCCTGCCAACACTTCCTATGCCTATCATATCAACACACCATGAAGGCAGGACAAACAGGGACTCTGACATCCACAGGGTGGCTGAAGCAAATTTACAGACTTCATGTCTTTTGGCAGAGCTGGCAAGAAATACTAATCAAACAGACAAAATGATACCTACAAAGCAGAGAACAAAAGCATCAGTGTCACAAGCTTGTGGCTGTTTTAGAGAAAACAGTGCCAATAGCTGAGTAGCTTTTTTTAAAAAAAAATCTATGTTTAAATGTGAAGGCAGAAACTGAAATGGAAGATGTACTGTATTCTGGAAGATAAAAGCAAGAATTTGTCCTAGCATGAATTTCACAACATTCTTTCTCCCCCTTCCCCCCCCCCCATCTTTGTTTTGAAAGATGCCAAAGAGAAGAACAGGAGGTTGAGATGGGCAAAACCAAATCCTCTCAAATTAGTCAATTCGTAAAAGAAACACGCTCAATCCAATAGCATGGCTGGGTAATTCTGGGAGTTGAAGCCACAAGTCTTAAAGTTGCCAGGGTTGGACACTTCTGAATTAGACTATTGAACATATTGGCTGGGGACAGTGGGCCCTTCAGAAGCCGCCAAATTGAGGAAAACCATCTTTTTCCTTCTGGGTTTTAGATCATCTTGTGGTAAAAGAAAATAAAAATAATTGCTTTCTCCTTTTAATTAGAAAGAGCCACTATAGATAATGATCTGTAAAAGTAGAGGCCATTTCTACTCAGTATTTTCAATAACATTTTAACTGATCTGAACTGATTTAAATAAGATAGTGAGCTGCTAGCAGCAACTTTCATGGGACCCCAGGCCCCTGTTTCTGCCTGCTGTTTAAATGGCAATCTAGGTTATATTATTCTAATAGTTGTAAGTTACCTTTCAAGATGCAAAGCAGCAATGAATTCTTAGAGCAGGAAGGATTTCTTGAGTTGAATTACAAGTAGTCCTTGACTTAACCATTCATTTGGTGACCATTCAAAGTTACAACGTTACATCTGGTGATGAATGTTTTTTTTTTCTTAAAACAATTTTGAGGGTGGGAATTGTAGTCTGGCATAAGAAGCTCAAAGTGGTGCCTTTGTGATGTTCAGTTCCAATGCTGCAGAAACAGCTTATTCTCATCAAGAGTGTAAGTTTGCGCCCATGCTGCTTTTATTTGCTCATATATTCTCAGTAATCATTCCTACTTCCACAGTCTGCAGTAGTAACTTCTTCATTTTATAATAAGTCATTTCCAAGATGCACTGGAAGTAATTATTAAGACAACTTTCTCTCAATTTGCAGAGCTGAGATACACCATGGAATAATCACATGGCTTTTAGTTTGCTCAGATCATTAATGACAGAGATTATGATGATTTATTGGAAGGAATTTGAAATAGATTAGCCTATATCTTCTTCTAATTTTCTCCAGTATCTAACAGCCTAATTGCACAGCCATCTAGAAATAGGTACTGTACATTTAAAAAGTGCATTCTAGCTTTTTCTCTTAGCTTTAACATGGTCAACAAAAACTATATGGATACCTGAATTTTACATATTTCTTTGATATTGCCTTGCTTTACAATCAAACAATGAAATTATCAAACAGACGCTTTTCCTGGTGAAAAATATCTCTTTTCTTTTTATTAGAGCCTTCTATGTAGAATAGAATAGAATAGAATAGAATAGAATAGAATAGAATAGAATAGAATAATAACTGTATTGTCACTTTAAATGTACATTAATTAACATACATTAAAATGAGATTTCGTTGCATAAAGCTCTCAAAGGGTAACCAGCTCCAATATACACTGCATAAACATGACAAAAAATATTATGCATATACCCACATACCCATATATATTCTATGACACAGAGAAACAATACGTACATGGCAAGAAAAACTAATCTTGCATGTTTACCAGGTGACTGGCACAGGGAACAAAGGAGTTTACAGAATCTGGTAGTCCTGCTAGAAATACTTTGAAACCTCCTCCCAAATGTAATTCCACCCAAAAATGTTTTTCAACTGTATTGCATTTTCTTTTATCTTAGCAACTACAGAAAGACTTGTCATCATTTGTGGAAATTGACCTGAAAGATAAAATTGAAGAGGTAAGTCAGAGAAACATATTTTTAACTTGTTATACATATGATCCTGCCACAAAGACATGGAAATACATATTCTAGTTCTTCTACCAAATATGTTAAATTTATTAAAGCCATAGAATATTTATTTTAAAAAGTGATTGTTTTACTGAAGCCAAGAGTTGAGATGGGGGTTTGACCATCATCTTCCCCCCATAGGGACCTTTCTGCTAGGAACCTAGTCCAAAATGAAGTGGGGCTGGAACTATAAATGTATTTTGAAAATCATTTATAGAATATCCATTATAAAATGTTATGCTAAAAGTATAGTTATTTCCTTGTGTTTTGCAACAGGACACGTGAGCAGTATGAGTCTCCATTTTTAGACCAAATTTATTTTTAGCCATGTAGATCATAGAAAGTTTATTAAATCATAGCTCCACTAGCATTTATAAATAGTAATATATGAAACAGCTTGGGTTCTGTTCTGTAGGGTTGTTTTTCCTTTTCGATTGAGGAATAATTAGAAGAGCTACTTTTTAGGAAGAATATTTGCTTTTTCTCCTCACATCAAAGTTAAAAGGAGAATATTTTTTCATCACATTTATCCTATGGAAGATATGTAACAGAATCAGCACCACAGGATGGTTTTTCTTCCAGTTTGAGAGAATTTTGGGTATTGGCTTAACAACTATAGTGGAAGGGAGGTTGTAAGCCTGTCACAGTCACATGATAATAACCCCACAACAGAGCTGCCCATCCCAGTATGATCATTAAGTGAGGACTGCTCCACTACTTACTGATCAAACCTGCTTAATAAAATATTTAAGTTCTCTTTTCTATTGAAGAGCTTCAGGGTATCCAGGGGTGGAAAATAAAAAAAAGTCAGGAGGATAGCCAGAGCCCTATGATTAAAGGTATGTTGCACATGTAAAAAAGAGCTAAATTGTATAGTTGTAACCACCATCTTGACCTTTTTGACCACAGTCATCCTTGCTTCACATACTTTTTTTTTCACTATAAAAATTCTTTTATTAAAACAATCAACATTGAACATAAAAACATATTATGCAGCAATCATCATGGCACCTGATATACAACACTAAGTATTAGTCTTTGAAAACGTCTGAATTAGTAGGCCTTTTTCCCCTCCTTGCGTCTAGCCTCAACTATACTCCTGTTACACTTTATTTGTTTGGTGTTTCTCTTACCTGGTTCAATATTAATGTGATCTACATTAAGCATAAGATCCTATTGCTAAGCAATCATCCTAGAACATAGCATACAACATTAGGTATTAATCTTTGTAAACATCTGTTTTAGTAAACGTTCTTCCCTCCTCCCTTCCATCTTCAAGTATACTCCAAATACATTTTGTTTGATTGGTGTTTCTCTTATGTATGGTCTATCTACTGTATCTAGTCTATCGCATGTTGTTCGTTTGCGCTTCTGAATTGACTTCATCCCATTACTAGTGCAATCTTTTATAGTCCCTAACCAGAGATCCTGAGGTAAAAGTTTCATATCCTGAGGTAGAGATTCAGTCTGCTTTAACAATATTAAAGCAAACAACATTAGTCATAAGGTTATGTTAAGAGGCATTAGTTATAGAACATATACATTCAACATTGGGTGTTAGTTTTTGTAAACATTTGATTTGTTAACCCTTCTTCCCTCCTCCCATCGAGCCTCAGCTAAACGCCAGCTGCATTCTGTTTGATTGGTGTCTCTCTTGGATATAGTCTATCCACTGTTTCCAGTCCGTCGAAAATTGTTCATTGGAGCGATTTTTCAAGTATGCTGATATTTTCGCCATTTCCGCCAAATTTGTTACTTTCACAGTCCATTCTTCAATAGGCGGTATTTCCGGATTCTTCCACTATTGTCCCACCAACAATCTTGCTGCTGTAATTAAGTTCAAAAATAAATTTGTCTCTGAGGTAGTGAAATCCTTTGTGATCCCTAACAGAAAAGCCTGAGGTAGAAATTCTATACGCTTTTTGAAAATAGTTTGGAGTGTCCACCATATCTTCCTCCAGAATGCTTTGATTTTTCTGCATGTCGACCATATGTGAAAGTAAGTAGCCTCCCCGTCCCCGCACCTCCAGCATTTGGGCTGGGAGTCCGGGTAGATGAGTGATATTTTTTTCGGGTCTAGGTGCCATCTATAGAACATCTTGTAGAAGTTTTCCCTTAAGTGTTGCGATTTCGTGAATTCTACATTCCTCACCCAGATTTTCTCCCACGTGTCCATGGTGATAGAGTGTCCGAAGTCTTGTGCCCACCTTATCATACAGTTCTTGACTAGCTCGGTTTCAGAGTCCATTTCTATCAGAATGCTGTACACTCGTTTGATGTGCCTGATCCCCTGTTCTCTAATCTGTTTAATTAGATTCTCGTCGGTCTGGGAGCAGCCCTTCTTCTTATCTTTACGCCACCTTGATTGCAGTTGTATATATGATAGCCAGGTACCTCCTATTCCTCTGTTTGCTAGCGTTGCTTGGGGTTTCAAGAGGAACCCATTTTCTTCTCCCAGTACAAGTTCACTGTAGGGCACCACTTCTTGCCCTTGGGATGTGTTCATATCCCCTGTTGGGTGTCCGGGGATCGTCCAGATGGGAATCTTGTCGTGTAGGAGATGCTTATATTTCTTCCAGACCCATAACAATGGGATTCGTAGTGGGTTCTCCTTGAAGTTCCTATCTGCCTTTTTGTCGTATACTAAGTATGCGTGCCAGCCGAATAGTAGACCATGCCCCTCAACATTCAGAATTCTATCATTTGTCATGTTGATCCAGTCACTCACCGCCACCAACGTCGCTGCATAGTAGTATAGCTTTAGATTAGGCATTTTGAGTCCCCCTCTCTCCCTTGCGTCTTGGATGATTTTTAGTTTCACCCTCGGTCTCTTGCTGTCCCAAATAAATCTGTTGATGCCCTTCTGCCAGTTGTCCAAGTCCGCATCCTTCTTGAGTATGGGTAGCATTTGAAAGAGAAATAAAAATCTGGGTAAGACGTTCATCTTTACTGCCGCTATCCTGCCCAGCAGGGACAGACGTAGTGATTTCCACCTTTCCAGGTCTGCTTGTATCTTATTCCACAGGACCTCGTAGTTATTCTTGTATAATTTCGCATTTGTTGATTCTATCTCCACTCCTAAGTATTTGACTTTCTTGACTATTTCACAACCCGTTATTCTTTCCAGGTTCCGTTTTGCTTTGTTGTCCAGGTTTTTGACTAGCACCTTTGTTTTTGATATATTTACTTTGAAGCCTGACACCCTACCATAGTCTTCCATTATCTCCATCAATTTCCTTGCTGACTGTGCTGGTTGCGACATTGTCACCAGCAGGTCATCCGCAAAGGCACATAGTTTGTAGTCTTGCTGTTTAATCTGTATGCCCTGTACGTCCTCTGCCGCTCTTATCCTGTTCAGTAAAATTTCCAGTGTTAGGACAAATAGCAGGGGTGACAGCGGGCACCCCTGTCTCGTGCCTCTCTCTATGTTGAATGGGTCTGTTAGGTCTCCGTTCACAATGATCTGGCCTGTTTGTTTCTGGTAAATTGCCCTTATGGAGTTTAGAAACTATGCTCCCATTTTCATCTTCTGGATCAGGTTCGTCAAGAATGGCCAATTCAGTCTGTCGAAGGCTTTTTCTGCGTCCACAAACATAAGGGCGGCTGGTACCTGTTTGTGCCTGTCCAAGTACTCTATTATGTTCAACAGCTGTCTCACATTTGTTTTCATCTGGCGTCCTTGTATAAATCCCCTTTGGTCCGGGTGTATTGTTTTTCGTAGTACAGTCATTAGTCTATCGGCCAGAATTTTTGTGAATATTTTGTAGTCCGTGTTAAGTAGTGAGATGGGTCTGTAGTTTGCGGGTTGTGTAGTATCTTTCCCCTCCTTGGGGATTAATGAAATATAGGCTGTTTTCCAGGATGGTGGAACTTGGCCTCCTTCTTGTATATTGACAAATAGCTGTCTAAGGGGTTCTAACATCTCTCCCTGGAGACACTTGTAATAAGTTGCTGTTATCCCATCCGTCCCTGGCGATTTTCCTGGTTTCAGCTGTTTGATCGCTGAGTGTATTTCCTCCTTTGTGATTGCGGCATTCAGGGCCTCTCTCTGTGTATCGGTGATTGCCTGTATCTTTTCGTTTTGTAGAAAAGTTTCTGTCTCTTTGTCCTGTGTCTTCTCCTCGGCGTATAGCTTCGAGTAGAATTCTGTGAAGGCTTTCTTAATGGTTACTTGTCAAAATTCCTCCTTGCCTTTATATTCTATCTTTTCAATTATGCGGGATTTCTGTTTCTTTCTTAGGATGTAGGCCAGCCATCGACCCGGTTTGTTGGCCTTGCAGAATGTCTTGTGTTTTGCATATTGTATGTTCCTCGCAACTTGGTCTGCCATCAACATGTCAAACTGCTTTCTTAAGATCTTAATTCCTTCTTTGGTGATTTTGTCTTCTGGTCTTTTTATTAATAGCCTCTCTTTCTTGCTTATCTCCTCTTCTAGCTCTTTTCTTTTTCGTTCTTGTTGGCGGCGGTGCCTTTTATTCATGTCCATAAGAATCCCACGCATGTACGCCTTGCTGGCGTGCCAGATCATTTCTATCGGTGTTTCGTTGTTCATATTTATGCTGAAGAATTCCTTCATAGCATTTTTGCATTCTGCTACCTTTTCTCCATGTCTAAACAGGTTTTCATTAATTCTCCAGGATCTCTTCTGTCTCACGCCGTGTCTTAGTTCCATCTTCACCGGATTGTGATCTGTTAGCACTTTGGGCAGGATTTTCACCGCGTTTAGACAAACTAACAGGTCGCTTGATGTTAATATAAAGTCAATTCTGGAGAATGACTGATGTCTGTCGGAGAAAAAGGTGAATTCTTGCTCTTTGCCGTGCCGTTCCCTCCAGACGTCTGTCAGTACAAGGTCTTCCTTCATGTCGAAGAAAGATTTAGGCAGCTTGGAGTGCTTCTGTGGGTTAGGTTTTGTTTTCTTCTTGTCTAGGGCAGTCTCTATGACCCCGTTCCAATCTCCCAGAATAATACATGATTTGTAGTTGAGTTGTGTTAACTTCTTGTGTATCTTCTTGTAGAATTTTCCTTGTTGTTGATTTGGTGCATATATGCCCATCACTAGAATTTTCTTGTCATCCTGTGTCACTTCGATTGCTAGGTATCTACCTGTTATGTCTGGTCTCTCTCAGCTCATTAAAATCCACGTAAATATGTCTTTAAGAGGTTTATTTAACACATTTCAAAAGGATTCATTTCAAAGCAAGCTGCTGGCATTTTTTTTTGTTGGCCGGAACGACCAAATCAGATCTATTTACATTTAGATAAACATGCTCTCCTCCTCCTACTTCCCAATTAACTTACTCTTTCTTTATCACATTGTCCAAGACCTCATTATTCTTCGGTAGGTTTTCAAAACACCAGAATTCCAACGCACTGCAAAAGTTTTCAAGCCTCTCCTTGATTAACGTTGCTCATGACAAAGGCGTAGTCTTTCTTTCCCCTTCTAATATAGTGTCCGATACGTCACTTCCCCCCATTACTTCCTTTTTCCAGTTAACTGACACCTACGCTTATCAAACCTTCGGAACCTCGGATCAATCCATTTATCTTCTTGTTCTAAATCTGACTCATCATTTTGAGAGTCTGATTCAGAATGCATACAGAGCTCCTCATTATCTAGCTCAGCTGCCGGGAAGGGCAAATACCCAGAGGGACCTGGCTGCTCCTCCTCGGCTGCCGGGAGGGGAAAACACCCAGAGGGGCCTGGCTGCTGATCCTCATATACTGACACTTCCCAAGCTGGTCTAGGGACACTCACAACACTATCCCCCCCCTCAGGCCCCTCCCCTTGGGGCCGGCGCAGGGGATGTGGTTTGTAGGGAAACGCAGAATGAAAATCCCAAATTAACCGAGGAGCCTCAATATCCTGAGCATCTACCCAAGAGCCAGCGGCGGGCCCACCCCCGGTCCAATCAACCAAATATTGGAAGCGGTCGTTGAGCCATCGGGAATCTCGGATGCCAGACACCTCCAACCGGGAAACGGGAACGTGAGCACGGCGAGCTGTCGGGCACGGATCAGGAGGTCGAAGCGGAGAATCAGGGTTGACAGGAACAAGCAAGGAGTGATGAAACACGGGATGTACACGAAGAGACCTAGGCAAAGTCAAACGATAGGTCACCGGATTGATGACCGTCTCCACAGGGAAAGGACCCAGGAAACGTTGATCAAGCTTGCGGTGAATTCTCCCTGGAAACAAGTACTTGGTGGAGAGCCAAACCCGATCTCCAACAGCTAACGGCGGCGTGTCGCGACGCGAGCGGTCTGCAACCCGCTTGTAGTCTTCCTTGGCCTTAGTCAAGTGCTGCTTAACCATGTCGTGGACTGACTGCAGTTCGGTTAAATAGTCTTCTGCAACTGGAACTGGAGAATCGAGGAGCGTGAGCGGGAAAAATCTGGGATGATAGCCGTAGTTGGCAAAAAACGGGGTGGTCTGAGTGGAAGTATGCTGAGAGTTGTTGAAAGCGAATTCGGCCACGGAGAGATATTTGGACCAATCGTTCTGTTGGTCGTTGATGAAACAACGCAAATACTGCTCCAGAATGCCAATCACTTTCTCTGTACCCCCATCAGTCTCTGGGTGATGCGTGGAGGCTAGATTAACTTGGACTTGAAGCGCAGACATGAGTTCTCTCCAGAACTCCGAGGTGAACTGGGTTCCTCGGTCGGACACTATTTTGTCAGGCAAACCATGTAGCCGGAAGATATGTTGAATGAACAGCTGAGCAGTGACCTTGGCTGTCGGTATTCTTCGGCAAGGAATGAAATGTGCCATTTTGGTCAGTATGTCCACCACTACAAAGACAACGGTATAGCCGGCAGAAACAGGTAGACAAGTCAAGAAGTCCATGGAAATAGCTCCCCAGGGTCTCTCCGGTGTGGGTAAAGGCTGTAATAATCCCGGAGGGGCTCCTGTGGCATGTTTTGCCTGACGGCACCGTACACAGGAATTCACATAGGATTGCACATCATGGCGAAGTCTGGGCCACCAAAAAGTCCGAGACACTAAGTGAAGAGTCTTAAAGAAACCAAAATGACCTGCCGCAGGGTTATCATGGCATTGAGTCAGGATGAGACCTCGGAGTGGGCCTGCTGGAACATATAACAGGTTGCGGAAGCGTAATAGTCCCTCGGACAAGGTCCAAGGTGAGTCGGGACCCACCTCTTGTCTCTTCCGTATTGCAAAGTCATCTAGTTGTTGCGCTTCCCGAATCTGTCGTCGTAGATCTACCGGATCATGCACGGCTGCGATCGATTCGATAGGCAGAATGGTTCAAAGCGGTAAGGGATCCTTGATCTGTAGATACTCAGGTTTACGGGACAGGGCATCTGCTCTTTTGTTGTACCCTTTCGGAATGTAGGTGACTTTGAAGTTGAATCGAGCGAAGAACAAAGACCAACGGATTTGACGTTGATTCAATTTCCTGGCAGATTGCAAAAATTCCAAGTTTTTATGGTCAGTCCGATCTTCAACTTGGTAGCGGGCTCCTTCCAGGTGGTGTCTCCAGGTCTCAAAAGCAGTCTTGATGGCCAATAGTTCCTTTTCCCAAATGGTATAATGGCGTTCGGAGGGAGTCAGTTTCCTGGAGTAATAAGCACACGGGAACAGGGGGCCGCCATCTTGGCGTGTTTGAAGTAGCACGGCCCCTACTGCAACATCTGAGGCGTCAGCCTCCACTACAAAGGGACGACAAGGATCTGGATACTTGAGAATGGGTTCCTGAACAAAAGCCTTTTTGAGGGTCTGAAATGCCTGTTGCTCGGCATCGCCCCACTGGAACTTAACGCCTTTCCGTAACAGTCGAGTAAGGGGCGCAGTCAAGGCAGAAAATCTCGGAATAAATATCCTGTAATAGTTCGCAAATCCCAAAAGTCTTTGGACATCTTTTGCTTTACATGGTGGTTGCCAGGTTTGCAAGGCCTCAACCTTGCCAGGGTCCATGGCGATGCCTTGTGGAGAAATCACATGTCCCAGAAACTCAATGGTGGTTTGATAGAATTGACATTTCTCTAACTTGGCGTAAAGGTGATGCTCTCTCAAGCGTTGCAAAACTCGCCGGAGATGCTGAAGATGAGTGGCTCGTGACGGGGAATAAATCAGGATGTCATCGAGGTAAACCACCACAAATTGATCTAATAAATCCCGGAAGATGTCATTCATGAAATGTTGAAAGACGGCCGGAGCATTGGTGAGTCCAAAGGGCATAACGGTATACTCAAAATGACCATACCTGGTTCCAAACGCGGTCTTCCACTCGTCCCCCTCTCGAATGCGAATCAGGTTGTAAGCACCCCTTAAATCTATCTTGGTGAAGATGGTCGCTGATCGGAGACGGTCCATGAGATCAGGAATCAAAGGCAGAGGGTACCGGTTGCGCACCGTGATGGCATTGAGCTTGCGATAGTCACAGCATAGGCGTAAATCTCCGGTTTTCTTCTTCACGAATAACACAGGAGCTGACAAAGGCGAGGAAGAGGGACGAATGAAACCCCTGGCCAGGTTTTTGTCCACAAAGTCTTTCAATGCGGCCAACTCGGGTTCTGACATGGAGTAAAGGCGTCCCCTTGGAAGCTTGCCATTTGGTAGCAAATCAATGGCACAGTCATATGGTCTATGCGGAGGCAATTGGTCTGCCTCTTTCTCATTGAATATATCTGCAAAGTCCGCTAGATCGGCCGGCAAGGTGATGTCAGGGTGGGATGGTAGCTGGGCTGCACACACTTGGCGTACGTGGTCTACGCATTGCAAACTGGGAAATGAAACAAAGTTCTGGGACCACACCACACAAGGATCATGGGTTCTCAACCAGGTTAGGCCGAGATCTAAGGGGAAATGAAGTCCCTTGGTAACATAGAATTGGATGGCTTCTTCATGTTGTCCTATGACCAGGCGTATGGGCTGGGTCATAAACTTGATCGGTCCAGATAACAACTCACGACCATCGATTGTCTCAACCAACATAGGCGGCTTCACGGAGCACAAAGGTATGGCATGCTGACGAGCGAAAGCTTCATTCATGAAATTGGTGGTGGCTCCAGAATCCAACAAGGCGTCGGCCGGAATGCCCTGGGCATGATTTCCCAGAAGTATATTGGTTGCTAGGATCAGATGTCTCGGAGGACCGGGGTCATTGTCTGCGGAACTGGAACTGGGTTTGGCGCCTGCCCGACCCAATGTTTCCATTAGGCCGGGCTCTGGCCGTTTCCCGGCAAGGTGGCTTGAAACTGCTGAGTGGGAGGCCGAGCTGGAACAGGAGTAGGACCTGCCATACCACGTCTTTTCTGGGGGCAGGCCATGATGAAGTGACCCATCTCTCCACAGTACAGGCACAAGCCCTCAGCTCTCCGTCTTGTCTTCTCAGCCTCGGTCAAACGAGATCTGGCTGCACCAAGATCCATGGGCTCATCTCTGGTCATGGGTGCAGGGCGCCTCTCAGTGTAAGCCGGCCATGTTTGGAAAATACGTCTGGGTGCCGGGATGGGTGGGGTGATAGGTAGGGTCTGGAATCCTCTGCGTGGTGCAGGAACTGGCTTGACACTTCCGGTGACTGGAACCATCTGTTTGACCAGGCGGGCATCCATGGCTTGCGTTTGCGCCTCCATAGCCAAACAATGTTGGTATAATGCATCCAGGGTCGCGGGTATTACAGTAGTTTTCAATCCATTCAAGATCTGGGAAGACAGGCCATCTTGAAAGATTTCCATGAGAGCCTCCTCATTCCAATTAATTTCTTGAGCTAGGCGGCGAAAATCTGATATATATTCCGCTACGCAGCGCGATCCTTGACGTAGCTCTCGTATCCGCCGGGTGGCATTTTGTCTACGAAGGGGGTCAACAAATTCTCTTTCCATCAGCTGGCAGAATCCTGCATAATTGCGCAGAACAGGATCTTGTCCGTCTATCAGAGGAGACGACCAATCAGCAGCTGGCCCAGAGAGTAAACTTAAAATGAACGCTACTTTCATTTCATCAAGCTGGAAATCTGCTGGAGTTGAGGCAATGAATGTTTTGCATTGGTTTAAAAAAGCTGGAAATTTACTACGCTCTCCAGTAAACTTATCAGGCAAGGCTAAATAGCATCTGTTTCGTCTGGGAGGGGGGGCTGGAGCTGGGGCTCCTGCGGCTTGAATCTGCTGTTGCAAATGTCCAATTTGTTGCTGGAGAGTTTGAACTAATAGATGCAGAGCCGGGTTATCAGCGAGGAGTTCCTCCATGACGTCACTGAAAGCTCGGACTAATTTTCGTCTTTTTGTTTTGTTTTTTAGGTCACGAGCAATCTGTTATGTCTGGTCTCTCTCAGCTCATTAAAATCCACGTAAATATGTCTTTAAGAGGTTTATTTAACACATTTCAAAAGGATTCATTTCAAAGCAAGCTGCTGGCATTTTTTTTTTGTTGGCCGGAACGACCAAATCAGATCTATTTACATTTAGATAAACATGCTCTCCTCCTCCTACTTCCCAATTAACTTACTCTTTCTTTATCACATTGTCCAAGACCTCATTATTCTTCGGTAGGTTTTCAAAACACCAGAATTCCAACGCACTGCAAAAGTTTTCAAGCCTCTCCTTGATTAACGTTGCTCATGACAAAGGCGTAGTCTTTCTTTCCCCTTCTAATATAGTGTCCGATACGTCACTTCCCCCCATTACTTCCTTTTTCCAGTTAACTGACACCTGCGCTTATCAAACCTTCGGAACCTCGGATCAATCCATTTATCTTCTTGTTCTAAATCTGACTCATCATTTTGAGAGTCTGATTCAGAATGCATACAGAGCTCCTCATTATCTAGCTCAGCTGCCGGGAGGGGCAAATACCCAGAGGGACCTGGCTGCTCCTCCTCGGCTGCCGGGAGGGGAAAACACCCAGAGGGGCCTGGCTGCTGATCCTCATATTCTGACACTTCCCAAGCTGGTCTAGGGACACTCACAACACTACCCTGGGAGTCTGACTCTATTAGCTTGGCTATTACATGTTTCCTCACGTATATAACAATCCCATTCTTCTTTCATGGCGCCGCTGCGACAAAATGTGTACCTAGTCTGTTGTTGATTAAGTATTTCTGGTCCGCTGCTCTGATGTGTGTTTCTTGTAGGCAAATTATGTCGTTTCTACCTTGAAACAGATAATGAAATATCTTTCTCCTTTTCTGTGGGGAATTTAGTCCGTTAACGTTCCATGTCAAGTAATTAGTTGCCATTGTCGGTTTCAGAATACTCTTGCAAGACCGTTTCTGTTCCATCTCTTGTGATCTTCTTTGGTCTCGTTCCCATGGTATCCAGGTTGGTGCTCATGTTGTGTAGAGGGGTCGTGCTTTGCTGCTCCATGCGTTTGGTAGTGGATCTTCGTATTCTGCTATCTGCCGTCTGTCCTGTTTCCTTGTTGTTGCTGCTTTCTGTTCTCTGCGTCGTCGTGTCTCTAGTTGGTCCTTTCCTTTCTCTTGCTGCTGCGTCAGTCTATTTCTGGGTGGTTTGCTCGTTGTTCTCGGTCCCTTCCATGTCCCAGTGGCCCTTCTGCTGCTTCTCTCGTGTTGTGTTGAAGCCCACCTGCCGTCAATTCCTTTGCAAGAAATTCTCTGGCTTTCTGGACCGAGGTCAGGTAGCATCTTCTATTCTTATAGAAAAGTGACATCCCCGTTGGGGCTTCCCATCGAAATCTCATGGCGCGTGATCTCAGTTCGTCGACCAAAAATTGGTAGTCCTTTCTGTCTCGCAGCATCGTTGGGGGGGATCTCTTTCAGTACTTTCACTTCCTGCCCCTCTATGTACAATCTCTTGTTGTAAGATGTGGCTGAGATGAGATTCCGGAATCCCTGCGTCATAAAATGGATAACCACGTCCCTTGGCCGACTCCTGTCTGTTGCCTTCCATGCACCCACTCTGTATATTCTGTCGAATTGCCCAACGATCTCTGTGATGCTCTTTCCCAGAAATGTTGCCAGGGCCTCTACAAAGGTTCCAAGCAGGTCTCCTTGGGCTTCGTTTGGCTCCTCTCTCCAGCCTCTAAACCTGATCGCAGATGCCATCTGCCAGTATTGCATCATGGTGGACTGGTCTTGAGCCACCCCTTTCAGTTCTGCTATCTGTCCCTCTATATGGTTCTCCCTTTCTTCCATCTGCTTGTCCACCTTCTCTCTGATCTCCTGGAAGTTTTTCTCCATTTCCTCCCTTATGTCCTTGTAGTGTGCTTGCATCGCCTCCTTCATTTGGACCAGGTCTGCGGTCATCGCCCTGCGCTGCTCCTCCCACTTTCTCTCCAGCTCCCTACCCTGGTCCCTCAGCATTTGTTTTAATTCTTTGCAATTTTCCTCCATCTTTTTTTCCATCCCATCCATCCTCACTACCAGCGTCCCTATTACCTCTTTTAAGTCTTGTAATATGTGTGCTGTTGGGCTGGCTTGTGTGCATTGGTGGGTCTGGGGATCTGCCGTTGGATGGGGGGGGGTAGGGTGCTTCCTGATGGTTTAGTAGGCTGGGCATGGGAGGATACAACTCCCATCGTTTCTGTCAGTTTGGTCTGTTTGGAGGCCATCTTGAGATTATCTTCCTGTTGTCTTGGCACTGTTTTGGTTTCCAAATTGGACCAGACTGGACCCTAGGTTGTGATCTGGTGATGATCCAGTAGTCTAGCCTTTCCAGGGGGGGCTTCAGGGTTTAGGCAGTGTAGGGGTAAGAGCCTATAGACAGGCAGTTTTGTGTTCAGGGAGCCTATTCAGTGCCTTTGCCTTGGCTTCCTCTTCACTCCCCTCTGCCAGCCTGTTCCTTCTCTTTGTTCTTTTCTGGCTCTTTCTTGCCCCTCTTTCTCTGCTTTTTTGCCCAGGTCACTTTCTCCTGTCTTCTGGCAGCCTGTGTTTGTAGATCCCTTCTGCCTCTCCTTTATAACGCTCCAGGGTGCCTTCAAGCTTTCTTCTTCCTCCCACCTTCTTCCCAGGTAATTTCTGCCCTCTTCTGAGTCCCTGGGGCTCCCTTTCTGGTGGGTCTAGGGTGCAGCGCGTGGGATAGCACTCACCAGTCCCTCTGCTTGAGCCTTCCCCCACCGTCTGCTTCTTTGCCGCTTTCTGCCTTCCAGTCGGCTCCGTTCGCGTCTCCCTTTGTTCTCGGCGTCTGGCTCTCACTTTCGCTTTTCCGGCTTTCTTCTCCCCCGTCGGCTTGTCCGGGGGCCGTCTCCTGGTCTGCAGACCCTCCCGGTGGCCGCTGCTGTTGTCGCCGGCGTCTTCCTCCGTCCTCTCTCCGCTCTGGCCGGGTCCCTTTAGCAGCTCGGCAGCGCGGCCTCTTCTTCTGGTCTGTCGGCTGGCCGGCCACCGCCGGCTTCTTCGGCCCTGTCCGCGGCCTTCCCCGGTCCCTTGGCGGCGAATTCCGCCTCGCCGGGTCCGGCCGCGGGTCTCCTACTCTTGCGTCTTCCTTCCCAGTGCCTCGCACTCCCGTCGGACCGGAGTTTTGCTGAAAAGAAGAAGCCCCATCTCGGAGCTTTCTCCAGTTGCCTCCGGTCCGCGCGCCCGGAAACCGGAAGTCCACTTCACATACTTTTATACATGTTAATATATAATGGCCATCATAAGAAAGAAAATGCTCTAATAGCTTTTTTGATAAAGTGAATATTAAGGCTAAAAATCAAATTACATTCCCTCTGGCTTTAATGTCATCAACAATGCGACTTTGCACATATAAATATTACAACTGTGCCAGGCAGAACTGAAAACATTTTTCCATAACCTGCACCAAGACCTATCTTAAATATCCTGTTTGTACCAAACTAGCAAAGCAATGAAGCATGTTTTATATTTTTAAACAGGGATATTTTTACTGAAGTCACATGTTGTGTACTGTGTATGACCTGAAGCAAATATTTTGAACAAGCAAGTTCCCAGAAAAAAACTTGACTGTCATAGATGATTAGCCTGAAGTGTTTAACAAAGAAATGACTATTTGTTCTCATTTCTCTAACTTAGAAAACAGAAGATATTTTGGCAGAGGACAAGCAACTTGAAAAGGAAGAAGAATCTCCCAAAACTGTGTATGCTTCTCACTATTTTTTCTGTCTCTGTGTGAAAAACATTATGAAAGGCCATCACAAAAGTTAATTGCTGTGCAGAAACAGATGCAGGTCCAATGCAATTAAAGTCAGTCAGACTATAGCATCTCAAAAGGGAAGATCTAAACACATAAACAACTTTCTCTTTCCTGAGGAGTCACTAGATTAAAATAGCTTCAGAATTCCAAATGATCACTCTTTGCTCCCAAGATTTTGTTCCCAAGATTTTCCAACACAGATGACTTACTTTCCTGAAACCTGCAGTATTGGCCTCATCAGATTTTCTGGTCTGAGAACTCCTGAAAGATATTTCATGGGTACAAGTAGGAAGGCTCCTGAGTGCTCAATCTTACTTCCTTCTTAATTCATTTACTTGGCACATTTATAAGGTTGTCTGACTCAATTCATGGGTCTCTGGGCACATTACAATATAAGGAACATTAGTAAAAAAAATAACCATTGATCATTTAAAATGAAATCCTTCTTCACTTATGATGTCTTTTCTATAGCTAAGGTGGAAAGTGTACTGTAGATACTTTTATTATTAACTAGAATCTGTTAGGATTGAGGGAGTAGATAAATTGCATAAAAGGAGAGGAGGAAAGAAGGGAGGAAGTAAATGGACATCAGAGGGGAATATTGTGCAATATTGGAATGATGCCATACTAATCATCAGTCCTAATTTATTTGATAATCCTGTCAGTCCTAATTTGATTTCCTTTGAGCTTTTTGGACTTTTATGTAATATACACATAGAAAAATGATAACTTCATTTAAGGAAATTTCTATAGACTCCCATGCCTCAAAATTAATCATGGAGTATAATGCAGCGATATTTCACTTTTGCAGGCCTCAAAGCAGCTGGCTTTGTTGTTTTCCTCTCTGGATGAAGCAGAAGAAAAAAAGGGAAAAACAAGAGTAGCTACAAACTGGTTAATATTCCTTCTTGGATGGATGGGGCTGTGGGTGGTGGTATTGAGAAAGACAGGAAATGTTTTCATCAACATTCATTCTTATTCCTGCCACAGTCCCCAAAGTGTCTTCCTCAACTGTAACATCAAATCATTCTTTAATGTTGTATGAATAATTAAGTCATAAGTATCTGCACTTGTGAGGTGGGGATGATTACCTAAATAACAGGAGATTCCCTGTTTTCGGGTGTTCATCCAGAGACTGAATCTCTCGCAGTACTTCTGGCTTTGATGGCTTGACCATGGCAATATTTTCTCTTACACTAATTGAAGTTCTGCTGAGAACAGAACATCCACATGGGCTCCCAGCAAAATTCATGGCAATATTTTTTAATCTTCTTACTTCGAATTTCCCTAAAATTTGTGGCAGTTTGGATGAGACTGGATGGATCTGGTGTGTCACTTGTGTCTATCCTGGGACAGCGGCTGTGAGATCAGTGACAAAGGAAAGTGTTTCAGATCATACGTAGTTAATGTTCACTACTCACCTCTCACAGCTTAATAGAAAGGACATGGTTATATTGATTGAAAAATAACATGGTGGCTACACTTGGCAACACTGTCTATGCCACCAAATATATTTGCTCATTACAGGTAGTACTTGACTTATGACCACAATTGAGCCCAAAATTTCTGTTGCAAAGCAAAACAATATGTTAAGTGATATTCGCCCCATTTACAATCTTTCTTACCTCTGTTGTTAAATGAATCATGGCAGTTGTTAAGTTAGTAACATAGTTGTAAAGTGAATCTGGCTTCCCCATTGACCTTGCTTGTCTGAAGGTCTGAAAAGGTGACCACATGACCCCAGGATACAATAACCATCATAAATATGAGTCAGTTGTCAAGTGTCTGAATTTTGATCACGTGACCATGATTGCATGTGAGAAAATGCAATGATTGTAAGTGAGAAAAATGGTCATAAGTCATTTTTTTCAGTGCTAATGTAACTTTGAATGGTCACTAAACAAACCATTGTAAATGGAGGACTATGTATACTGGGTTTGCTTCAAATGTCAGTTCATGCAAGTAAACTATTACTATGGGACTATGTTGGGAGAAGATAGGGCAAAGCCAAAGCAGGTAGGGCATCTGTGGGGAGGTGGGTCTAAAAGTCAAGATGGTGTCTATGACTATGCAAATGAAGCTTCACTGATTTGTTTATGTTTCTTGCATGCTGTGATATGCAAGATATGCCATATCACAGATATGCTGTGCTGATTATTCTACATATCCCTACCCCAACAGAATGATCCATCTTTTTAGAATATAAGATTTGGAAAGGAAGAATGGATACGAAGTGGTAACTGAAGAATGAACATTGAATAAACTCAAAACTAGAGCTAGGCTGATGTTTTCTCCACTTTACTGAGGGACTAAGTTGCTGTATGGTGAGCAAATCCGTGGATTCTCAAAAAATAAAGACAATATTAACATGGGTAAATGTCAGAAAGTGCTGTATTTTTAATAAAGCAGCATGCCAAGGTAGCAGCTATGAAGGTTGGTCATATGTACAAGTACACTAGGTGTGTAACATGGAAGCATGTGTGTTTGCTTGTTCCCACTAGGTCAAATCAGACTCATTACTTGTCCCAAATATTGAAGTGGAAAAGCATGTTGCTCCAAGCAGACTCAAGGAGATGCCAGGGATTAAATATGCCCCTTCTCCCAACCAACGAGGCATTTGATCATTTCTCTGAAAGATACTGCATTTTTTTAAATAGTCTGGATTGATTTGGATTAGTGTAAAAAAGATTTTTAATCTTTTTTAAAAAAGAAAACTGCCCAGAGTAGCCCCATGACAAGATGGGTGGTAAATAAATTTAACAGAAAAATAAAAATAAATAAATATTGTATTGAAACAAAAGCAAGTAAATAGGGAGAGAAAGACCAGTATAAGATCAGATGTTAAGACTGTTTGCCCTATAGTTCCAAAAAACCTCACTGAATTTTATACTAAAGGCAAGCTTTTATTGGGGTATGTATTGATAACATCACATCTTTGAATACAGATTGTGGAAAATGTGATTCAAAGTTCTTGTTCCTAAGGTAAAACATGCTACGTTTGTCCCATTTTCTGCAAGGAAAGCAGAAAGCAAGGAATCCTTTCCTTTCCTTTCCTTTCCTTTCCCTTTCTCTCCATTGCATATTTATTCTGGATACAGATATATATATAAATAACAGTAACTATGTGTAGGACCTTACTTTTCTCACCACTGAATTGCATTTTGTTGGATAGGCTCCAGTGTTCAAATCCATCAAGATTTTCTGAATCTTGAGTTTATCTTCCAAGTGTTAGCCATTCCCCCTTAGGTTGGTGTCATCTGCAAATTTGATGATACTGATAATATGGAGGAGAAATGTACCAAACCTGAAGAGGTAGATTTGGATTGAAGGATTCTGCATGGGCGGGTCAAAGGAGCAAGATGGAAGAGGTGACTGAATAGTCAAATCCCTAAATCTTTTTATGCTCACAGGCTTGCAGTGAAAAGGGGGTGGGGCTTCTGTTGCACAGCCAGAGCTACCATCTTTACTTTTTTGAACCCACAAAGACACATATAGATAATTCGAGATCCTCTCCAGTAAAAACAGTAAAATCTTTGTTATTAATTTGCTTATATGCTGTCCTTTCATTTGGCAACAGTATTAAAAAAATTACAGATACCGGTATAATAGAAAATTACCATTTGCATGTAAAAGCTAATAGAGCAGGCCCAATTGTGCTATTGCTCCATTTTCTAGACTTTATAATGATACTGTATTAGAAATTCTAGAGAGTACATTGAATAAATATTTTGGGGGGCGGAGCCAGCTGTCAGAGCGGGCGGCGGTGTGAATGGTTTCTCCGGCACTGCCAAACGCTCGTCCTAGGTCCGTGGGGCTCTTCCGAACCAAAAGAAGCCTCGTGGGGGCAACGAAAGGTGTGGGCGATCTGCTGCTCTGCCATCGGTGGCGACTGGTGAAGGGTAGCGGATAAACCCGGTACCGAGCGGATTGGGAAGAAGACGGCCAAAAATGGTCGCTGAAGCTGACAGCTGGACGGAGTAAGCGAGGAAATAGTGGAACGACGGTAAATTGGATTTGACTAATTTGACTTTTTCCCAAAGCTTTGTGAGCGATTTTGGTAGACACATCAAAAGAGAAAGCTGAAAGGGGAAGCCTGGAAAAAGAGAAGCTGAAGGAGTGGAAAGTCAGCAGCAAATGAAAGTGGCAGGAAGAACGCCTGGAAGGGCCTGATGTGGAGGAGCCAGGCAGCACTGATTAAAGACTTAACCTTTTAAAAGCCACACAAAAGGACAGGAATCAACATTCATTTAAGCTAAGAATCTTGTCTTATAGCCTCAGGCTTTTGCCTTTGACTGCTGAGTGCATTGGCCGACGGAAAGGTGTCTGTTCTCTTTCTTTTAGTTTTTTTTTCTCCTCCCCAGAAAGAGATAGAGACTGTATGATAGAAGGAACTGGAACGATATAGAGACTGACAACTATGGAATGTGTTGTTGAGGAGATAGCAGGTATTTGTATGGACATATAGAACGGAATGGTGTGAGACAGAAGAAAGAAGAAAAGAGAAAGGATATTAAAGAGAGATTGAAGGGTTTATTGGATTATATAAAGAAAAAAGGAAAACGCTGGGAAAGCTTAAAGTTAACAGCTGAGATTGAACTACTAGAACCTGTACTTGTATTAGTATTATATTGATAGAGTTACATGGATGGAATATACCAGCTTTATTGTTGTTGTTTAAACATCTGGAAGGAGAATAACATAAAGGGGGAGAAAGTGGAAGAACGAAAAGAGGGAAGTGGAAAGTGGATATTTTGGAAGAAGAGTAAGTTGTGGGAGAGTTTATTTAAAATGGCAAGCAATCCAAATTTAGCTAAGGTTGGTGGGGGTAAGAAAAACGTAACACAAGGTTCCAGCCCTATGAGCCAAAGATTGTTAGATGACATGCTTCAAAGAGAATGTTCCAATCCACTTAAAGAATTGCAGGCAATGATGCAGGCAATCCAGGAAGTCATGATGAAGAACCATGAAGAAATCAAAACGGAACTAGAAGTAGTTACCGGTAGGAATGTTACTGGAGAAATGAGAGAGAAGATTCAGGCAATGGACGGAAGATTTGAAGCTTTTCAGCAGCAAATCGCAAAAAATGAACAGAAGTTGCTGGCAGTAAAGATTGGATAATGAAGAAAAGAAGGTGGAACAGATAGACAAAAACTTAACTGAAGCTAATAAAGAGTTATTGACAGCGGTGACATTACTGGAAGCGGAGAAGGCGATCCAATATCTTAGATTCCAAAATGTTATTGAGAAAAGAGGAGAAGACCTTCCAGACAAGATGGCGGGTTTGTTGGCAGGAGCTCTGGAGATTGACAAAGAAGAGATGATTGCTGTAATGGACGAGACATATAGGGTGCAGACAAATTATGGGAGACGACATAACCTTCCCAGAGAGGTCCATGTGAAGTTTATAAAAAAGAAAATTAGAGATGAACTATTATATAGAACACATGATGAACAGTTAGAATATGGAGGGAAACAAATTATTGTATTAAAACAGATACCAAAAAGGATGAGAGACCTCCGAAAGAACTACCTCTTCCTGACTGCGAATTGATTGTGTTTGTATGTGGTATAAATGTGGTTAATTTTAAATTGTTATTGTATTCTTGTTGTGAGCTGCCCTGGGTCTTCGGAGAAGGGCGGCATATAAGTGTGAATAAACTAAACTAAACTAAACTGACGTCCAGGTTACTTCAAAGCAATTTTAGATGGTTAACACTAGAGGGACTTATTGTGACTTGGCAAGAGAAGAGGTTTAGATTGGATACAGTAGAGAAAGTGGAAGACTTCTACAGGCAATATTGTGCTTCAGAGGAAGACCTGAGGGATCTCGGAGAAGAAAGAGTTATGGTTGAAAAAAGAAGAGCTATTGAACAAATGTTGGAGAAAAGAGGGACAGAGCAAAGCATGGAGGATGTGAGAGGGGGAAGAGGTCATGATAGGCTAGAACAGCAGGGGAGAAGCTTAGAGGAGGCGAAGGAAATAAGAATTACTAGAAGCACAAAGACATGACAAAAACAGGACAATGGGAGAGGAGTATAAGATTTGGTCAACAAATATTAGAAGGTTGAACGCACCAGTAAAGCATAGGAAAGTTTTTAGTAAGTTTATTAGACTAAATGCGGACATTATCGCCTTACAGGAGGTTCACATAAAAAATGATCAAGAATATCTATTAGAACAACCTAAATTAGGTAGGCTATATGTTTCAGTAAACGAGAAAAAAAAGAGGAGTAGCTCTGTATGTTAAGCAGAAGATAATTTTGAAACAAATCTATAAAGACAAAGAGGGAAGGGTCTTGATAGTTGAGGCTAAGCTGAATAAAAAAATATAATAATTGTTGTAATATATGCCCCAAATGGAGCTCAAGTATCCTTTTTTTAAAATCTTCATAATAAGTTGAGTGATATGGAGGGAGATGGTTTCTGTATAATCGGAGATTTTAATGCGATTGCAGATAAAACAAAAGAACGGAGGCAAGGAAAGGAAAAAAAAATACTTCCCAAAACCTTCTTTGAGATGTGTACAGATCTTAGCTTACATGACGTTTGGAGGGAAAGGAATTATGATAAGAGGGAATACACATACTTTTCCAATAGATCATGGACCAGGATAGACATGCAATGGTTTACCAAGGAATTAGACTCAGAAATTGAAGAAATTGATATTGAACCTAACCTCTGGGCAGACCATAATCCGATAAGTTTTCGCTTGAAAGGACAAAGAAGCAGACCAAGATGACTCTCCAAAGAGTGATTCTTAAAGAAAAAGAATTTAAAGAAAGAATGGAGAAAGAAATGCACTTTTTCTTTCAAGTGAATGACAGTGAGGATACATCCTTGCAGAACATTTGAGATACGGCAAAAGCATACATGAGCGGTATAGCAATTTCGTACATGGCTAAGAGAAACAAAGAGAAAAAACAATATAGGATGAGGCTCGAGGAAGAATACAAACAGGCCAAAACACAATTTCAGAGAGATCCTGAAAACAAAGGATTGAAAAAAAAATGGATTTAATTATACATAAACTCTGTATAGAGGATTCGGAAAAGTTAGCACAAAAATTACAGGCAGCTAAGCAAAATAACTTTGAGCACGCGAATAAACCAGGAAGATGGCTAGCGTATAAACTAAGAAGGCAGAACGAGAAGCAATGGATTATTAATTTGGAAGATGAGAAAGGAGAGACCCAGGGGGAGGAGACTATAAAAAGGGGAATCGCTCAAAGATACTATGAAAAATTATATAAGAGAAATGAGGGGGGAAATGTAAGAAGGATAATAGAATACTTAGGGAAGGTAGACATACCGAAGATTCCGGAGGAAATAAAATCTATGTTAAATGAGGAAATAAGAATGGCTGAAATAATCAAGGCTATATGTTGTGTCCAGAGCCTGCGGAAGCAGGCTCGGGACGCTGCAACAGTCCCAGGCAGTTGCATAAGCTGCCCGGGACCAGACGGAGTGGCGCCGGCTCTGTGCACATGTGCAGGGCGGGAAAGCGCTCCATGAATGTAACAATTCTGCCTGGGGTTTTTTGGCTTGCTAGTTAAGAGAGGCCTGCATGCCTCACAGGAGCTGTCTTCGATCCTGTAAGCTCAATAACGACTGTGTTGAAGAATGAACCTCAACACTCCTCGTTCCTCAAAGGACATAAAAGTGGCGACGAAGGTAGGATCATCTTACAAACAGAAGAAAAGAAAACCATAAAGAACTCACTTTGAAGTCCTTGAAGAGGGGAAGTCGGTGTTGGAAGTCAGCATTTCGGGCCTACCAGTACAACTTCGCTGGAGGGTGAGATCAGCTGAAAACAAACCCTTTCCCCCCCATTTAAAGTGTAGAGGAGTGAGTGGAAGAGTTAACTGCAGAATGGCGAAGATTGGTCGCATTTCTGAGTTTGATATCTCCCACCCAGAAAAATGGGACTCTTATGTTGCAAGGGTGGAGAATTACTTAAGGGTAAACCAGATAAGGGAAGACGGCTTGAAGGCTGCAACACTACTGTGTGTCTGTGGTCAAGAAGCATTTGAAATAGCAGAGAACCTGGTAGCCCCTGCATCTCTAGAGACAGTCACGTTTGCTGACTTAAAAAAATTACTAAAAGAGCATTTTCAGCCTAAAATGTCTGTGATTGCATGGAGACATTCATTTGAGCAGAAGGATCAGAGGGCAGGTGAATCTGCTAAGGACTTTATTGCAGCTTTAAGAAGAGCAGCAAAGCCATGTGAATTCAAAGATCTGGAAGAGAGGTTGCGAGATCGCTTCATTTGCGGGCTGAGGAACAGAGATTTGCAGCAAAAGATGTTTGCTAGAGAGGATGTCACGTTCCAAGATGCCCTGAGAGAGGTGACAGCTGAAGAAGCAGCAGGGGGTGGCTGTAAGGTCAATGAGGCCTATCAAGAACCTTCCAGAGGAGGATGTAAATTTACTGTTATCATGGTTGATAATTATTCGAGGGAGTAAATCTTTTTAGAGGACAAAAAGACGTTATAGATATAGATTGATGAAATGATTGAATATATTCTTTAAAAAAAATAGAAATGTATTAGTTTGTTTTTTCTCTTTTTTCTTTTTTGATTTACATTGTAATTTTAAATATGAGAATTATGTTGTAATACAGAAAGAGAGTATGTCTGATCTAATTAGGAATGTAAGATGAGAATTTTCTGATATTATAGCTGATAAGTATTTGATAAACTTTATCAACAGTTTAAAAAGATTTTTTATAGTTGTAGACTGATGAAATGATAGAATATATTTTTAAAAACAGAACTGTATCTGTTGGACTTATATTATTATTTTAAATATGATAACTATGTTGTAATAGAGAGAGAGGAAGAGCTATTCGTGATAAAGAAGAAAAAAATTAGTCTCAATGAATGATCTTTTATTAAGGATACCTGAAATCCCAACTATATACTTACTAAAATGTAATTGGAGTATGACAACTATAATTAGTAAAGCTTAAAAACAGGATATAGATTATAATTGCATGTGATTGGTGATTTTTGTTTGATTGAACTTTACTTAAAACTGTATTAATTTTAATAAGCAATACTATATTTAAGAAACAGAGAGAAAATTTTTGATAATTAATTTGAGCTATATTTATATGAATTTTGTCTTTGAATGATTGGACACCCTGACCACCACGTTGTGTCCTAAGCTTTTGGAAAAAAAATGGAAAAAACCAATAAAATATTTTATAAAAAATAAAAAAGAACCTTCCAGAGGCAGTTACAGTCCATCGAGAGGACGCCATAGATGGAGAAGACTCGGATCCTGAAGAAGAGGTGAATAAGCTTTACCAGCCAACAGGAAGGAAGTTGAAGGAACGGCAGGACAAGGTCCCCGCTGCCTTCAAATGCTTCGGATGCGGAGGAAGCCACAAGAGAGCTGAGTGCAGGTTCCGTTCCACCATATGCAGAGAGTGTGGGAAGCGAGGCCACATCACAGCCGTCTGTTTGAGTCACCAGAAAGTACAATTTCAGGAAGAATTACATCTAAAAGGTACCAGGGTCCCCAGCCAAAATAGGGTGGGCTTCTGCGCATCACGCAGAAGTATTTTAAGAATAGGTACACACAAGCCTTTAAAGAAAAAATTGTCCCTTAAGGTATGGTTGCAAGGGGTGCCCATTGCCATGGAGTTGGACACTGGGTCCGCTCTCTCTATTATTTCTCACAGTACATTTAGAAAGATTTGTGGAAGTAGTGGCTTTCGAGCCAAACTAAGACCATCCAACATAATACTTACAGACTTTCAAAATTCCAAAGTGTGTGTTAAGGGGGAGGCCACCCTTAATGTACAGCAAAAGGATTTTGAAGGTCCCCTAGATGTGTTGGTTGTGGGGGGGGGAACGCACGAGTCTCATTGGACTTGATTGGTTTGAGGCCCTGGGAATCCAGGTCACAGGGCTGCACAATTTGCAAACGCAGAACCTAGCAGAAGTCTGCAGGGAGTTTGCAGATGTGTTTAGTCCAGAACCTGGATCCTTCAAGGGGCCTCCAGTCTCACTAAGGTTAGATCCAACCATAACGCCCATCAGGGTTAAGCCAAGGAGGGTACCTTTCGCCCTAAAGACCAGGATTGATGCCGAACTGGACAAATTGCTCCAGCAAGGAATTTTAGAACCTGTAGACTCAAGCCCATGGGAAACCCTCATAGTAACGCCTTTAAAGGCTAATGGGGATATACGTATATGTGCAGATTACAAGTGCACACTAAGCCACTTCAACAGCATGCTTACCCAGTACCTGTGGTAAGCCACATTCTGGCCTCCCTTAAAGGGGGCCGCATATTTGCAAAGCTTGACCTGGCACAGGCCTATCAACAGCTGCCTGTTGACGATGCAGCTGCAGAGGCCCAAACTATTGCAACTCACAGAGGGGCATTTAAAGTCAAGAGACTGCAATTTGGGGTAAACGTAGCCCCTGGCATATTTCAGAGCATCATGGAAAGCACGCTCCGAGGCATCACTGGGGTCTGCCCCTATTTTGATGATGTCCTCATTGCAGGAGAGTCAGCTCAAAATTTAGCTGAGAGATTAAGGGCTGTCTTGCTTCGCTTCAGAAGAGCAGGCCTTAAACTAAAAAAGGAAAAATGCAAAATAGGAGTCAATTCCACTGACTTTTTGGGATTCAGGATAGACGCCCAAGGCATTCACCCCTCAGAATCAAAACTACAGGCCATCCAGAAGGCACCTAGTCCTAAGTCCAAGGGCAAATTACAGGCATTCCTGGGCCTACTAAATTTCTATCACACTTTCCTGCCTCACAAGGCCGCTGTAGCAGAGCCCTTACATAGACTCTTAGACAAGCAGGCTCCTTGGCTGTGGACAAAGGTCCACGAAAAAAGCTTTAATGAAGTTAAGGCCTTACTCACCTCTAATATAGTACTAGCTCATTTTAATGAGAAATTGCCTGTTTGCATCGCTTGCGATGCCTCTCCATACGGTGTTGGGGCCGTTCTTAGTCACCTGAGGGCAGATGGGACCCAGGTCCCTGTGGCCTATTATTCCAGAACTCTGTCGTCTGCTGAGCGAAATTACACCCAGATTGACAGAGAGGCCTTGGCAATAGTGGCTGGCATTAAGAAATTTCACGATTTCTTATACGGCTGCAAATTTACGGTCTTTACTGACCATAAGCCACTTCTGGGGTTGTTTACTACGAACAAACAAACCCCACACATCATTTCTCCTCATATGCTGAGATGGTCCATTTTTCTGTTAGCATATGATTTCACATTGATTCACAAACCTGGCAAGGACATGGGCCATGCTGATGGCCTGAGTAGATTGCCCCTGCAGCATTTGGAGCCTGCTCCTGCAGTTCATATTCTGTCTGTTCAAGACTTACCTGAGTGTGGCTGCTAAATCTGCCTCTGATCACACGCTCACACGTGTGTTGTCCTGGGTATTGTCAGGATGATGCTGATGAACACAGATGCTGTGTTCCAAAGTTTCTGGAAAAAGAAGCATGAGCTGTCCACTTTCAAAGGTTGCCTACTATGGGGTAGCAGAGTTGTGATTCCGACCTCATTGAGGTCTAGAATCTTGACCTCCTTACATGAGGGACATACTGGTATCGTCAGGATGAAAGTGCTTGCACGTAGCCATCTGTGGTGGCCGGGTCTGGATAAGGATATCAAGGCCCAGGTGCATGGCTGCCAAATGTGTCAACAATCTCGCCCTGAAATGCCTCAAGCCCCAGTACACAGGTGGGAGGAAACCCAATTTCCATGATCTAGGGTTCACATAGATTACGCTGGGCCCTTTCAGGGACAATTCTTTCTGATTGTTGTGGACAGCCATTCCAGATGGCTAGAGGTTGTTCCTGTTTCATCAACAACTACTGCCCGGACCATCCAGGTACTGTGAGGAATCTTTGCATCACACGGCCTTCCAGATGTACCTTTTTTCATGTATGGTGGACATGTAGAGAAGCACAGGTGTACTGGTGTATGGTCTGGGAATGGGCAATAGAAATAACTAGGCAAAACATTCAATACAAACCTGAGACATTACTATTAGGAATACTAGAGAAAAATGTAAATAAAGAGGACACATATTTAATTATCCATGTGGTCACAGCAGCAAGGATACTATTTGCTCAAAAGTGGAAAGCAATGGAAGTACCGAGTGGGGAAGCACTAATAAAGAAAATTATGTATTGCACAGAACTAGATAGGATAACTAAAAGATTAAAAAATCAGGAAGAAACAGAATTTTATCGAATATGGAATAAATTTTATAGATGGAGGGGAAAAAAATGGAAGTCACAGTTGAGATAGAGACCAGAAATGTATAGTTGTATATAGATATATTATATGTAATTAATGTACAATATGGACTAAGATGTCAGTCAAAGGCGATTTACCATGTTCAATGTTTTTAATCCTTTTTTTCTTTATACTTAATAAAAACTTTTTAAAAAAGAATAAATATTTCAGGATTATGATGTGTAGACTATCACAATTTTTTTCAAT
This sequence comes from Bothrops alternatus, assembly GCA_034064705.1. Taxonomy (NCBI): domain Eukaryota; kingdom Metazoa; phylum Chordata; class Lepidosauria; order Squamata; family Viperidae; genus Bothrops; species Bothrops alternatus. Next base: position 17,011,114 of record JARGCV010000112.1, on the reverse strand, counting down.
GAGGGCCCATCTACCAAGTTGTTAATTCAAATTAATTTCACTGTTACCACCCCCCAAACAGCTGGGTTTATTCACTAAAATGAATAAAAGATGAGACAAATGCAAGATTCAGATCTGAGCATTGTACTTGCAAGCAAATTAAGAGCTGAAAATTAGATATTGATTTACATTTCTGCCTAGTCAAAAAGGTTTTTAAGGCACTGCCTTAAAAATTCCCAACAACTGTCCTTTTTAAGGCAAATGTGAAAATGAGTTTGAACAAATCCATTTGATCCACCTTGTGATTCTTGGAGAAAAGCTGAGAGACAGGTGGGAGATGAAAGAGGTTTTCACTCTATTGCTATTTCAACCTTGGCTGGAGCATAATGGATGTTGTCAGCTGTGCCATTGATGAAGTTTGTGCTTAGCTACTGCTAGCTTTTTTTTTAAACGAGTGTTAGCAAAGCATGTACCTGGGAATAATCTTGAAGGTTTAAATAATGGTCAAATATCTGAAAGGGAAAGAAAATGTATGGCTTGCCTTCCAATGCTGTCTACATGTTAATTTTTAAAATGCCATATTTTGGGCAGATTTAAATAGATCATCACCAAATTTGGTGAAGTTTAGAAGCAACTCATGACATGAGTTTCAGCAATCTCAAATGTATAATTTTTGCTGTGTGATTAACAGGATGGTTAGAAAAGTATGGCAGTATATTAAAACTATTATAATCTCATACACATTGTGCACCTCACAACCTCATTTCAATGACAGCACAATTACTGTTAATGCTGGTTTTCTTCTTCTGACAGAAAAGTATATTTTTGTTGCTGACATTATAAAAGTAGAGGAGCATGATAATTGACTACTTATCCAAGCTTCTGTGTATTATAATTATTTTATAATTCATGGGAAAGCTTGCTGTAGTGTTAATTCTTCTGTCAAAGCCATAAGTAAAACAACAGAGACATCTGCTGGTGAAAGATGGAGATAATCCTTGTTTGGGGTAGAGATAATCCTTGTTTGCTAATGATACCGTAGTAGGACATATTACGTGGAAAAAATAGGTCTCTGGAGTAATCTATAGAATTATACACCGGCCATAGCCATTAATTGAGATGGGTGGCTATAGAAATGGAATAAATATAAAATACATAGTGCTGGGAAGGGTGGGAGGAAAGAGAAGACCGTCAACCAGCAACAAGTGAATGGGCTGAAGTATACAACAGTAGGTTGGGACAGTTGGAAGACCCAATGACCTGACTGGAAACAGATCTTTCTGGAGATAATCTGTCTACCTGGTTGCTAATGGTAAACACCAACTTGAGGGTACATAATCAATAAAAAATGATGGAGTTAACCATTGTAAGTTAGCTTTGATCCTACATTTTACATGACAGGGCCAGATACAGCTGCTGCAAGTATGCTAGTGTTATATTAAGGCAGTGTTTCTCAACCTTGACAATTTTAAGGCATGTGGACTTCAACTCCCAGAATTCCACAGCCAGCAATGCTGGCTGTGGAATTCTGGGAGTTGAAGTCTACATGCCTTAAAAGTGTCAAGGTTGAGAAACACTGTATTAAGGTCTGAGTGAGATCTACCCTAAGCTGGGTAACAAACCAACATTTTTAAAATACCTTTAATATGTATGACACACTTTACATTTTTGTCAAGGCTGAAGAGGTATGCATAGGTATTTTCTGAGAACTCAAGCATTCCAAACAGTTTTCTGGTAACCTGATACATCAAAATCTATTAACACGAGCATATTTCTTGGCTTCAGCTTTCACAAGACGATTTTAAACTTGCATTTGCTCTTTGCACAATGAAAATATAGTTCACTATCAGTGAAAAAAGAGGAAAATAGTAATAGTAATTTTGAATTTGGGGCTTGCATATATTTGGGACTTACATATAACATTAAGGTTAGACATACGTAATCAATTGCCTCCTTTCTAATCTCTGTAATTAATATGATATGAGTGACCTAACAAAATATGTTTTTAATATGTGAAAATTATTTCTTTTATAATGGTTGCATATATTTGGAACTTTTTAACTTCCAGGGATATTTACCAGGGCAGAGGTTAAAAGGGTTAAGATGGCAGCCACAGCCACATGATCAAGTTTATTATGTAAACTTATTATGTGAACTTCAATTGTGTGGCTGTGGCTCTCATCCTGGCTATTTTGACCTCCCTGTTGACACCCCAATCAATTTCCATAGAGTTTTATAAGTTTCATTCCAGATCTAACCCATTGTCTGGAATGTGGCTCAGATTTCCAAAGACAAACAAACTCACTTGTGATTCCAGGAACAAAGTTTTATTGAAAGGAAGCTTTTGCAAAGGCTGGTGGTCTTAAACTCACGCAGGAGATTAAGCCACACACAATTTTTAAAATCACATATTTATACCCTCTCATGAAGCTGGTCCCCTCCCCCATCGCACTCAATAGCTCACCTGCTCATCCCAATCAGCTAATCCAAAGCACCTAAACAGAATACATTTCAGTTCATCCCCTCTCAGGAAAAAGCCCTTATATTTTATATACCTGTTAACATGACCTTTTGCTGACATTAGCCCTATCTTTATTTTATATTTCCTCCTGCTTGCGGTTACATTTAGCTTCCTACAGACCTTACATATTTCAAAGTAATTATCCTGCATGTGTCAAAACCCCTACTTTTAAAAAGCTTAAGTTACTCCATTTTGCCATTGTTAAGCTTACTCCTTAAGTTTCAGCTTATATGATACTGCCAATGTGTTACCCCTGTCTGTATATCTTTAAAATAGATGGGTTTGCACTGCCCACCTTTCAAAGGATATCGTTAAACAATTTCTGATATTATTTTATCTCTTACAATCCACCTCTTTTATCTTAACGCTATAAGAAATTGTTTATACTTCAGACCATTGCAACAAACTTACATTTTCTTCAGCATTTTTAGGTTTACCTTTCACTCTCATCATTAGCATTAATCCTTCTACTGCCATTATCAAAATTGTTCCCCATTTCTTCCATCCTTCCCCAAATACCTAACAGGTGTCCAAGATAGGTGTCCATTTTTATACTGGGATTTCCAATTTTTCTCCTTGCTGTATTGGGAGAAGGAAGAAACTGAGTTTGATTGCACCCAAGACACATGCTCCATTCCATTCTTTGGGAAGTATGGCATAATCATATCTACCACAAATCCAATGCATCCCATCAGGTGCTTTCCATTTAGGAAAACATTTTCCTGGGCTATTCCATAATTCCTTCAATTGAGTAATATTTTCAAAAGGGTTGGAGGGCTCAGTTCTATTTTCACCATTCCACCAAGTCCTAATAGGGTCATCTCCTACTGTTTGTATTCCATTTTCACAAACCAACTGCCCTACTGGGGTGTTGAAGTCTGCAGAGGCTTCTCTTATAAAACATACCTCACCTATTATAGACCTTTGGGTAGTCCACCAAGAAGGTCTATCCTGTGATGTCCAGGTGAGGTTCATCTCGGCTATACCAGAGAGGTCTATCTCTCTTGTCTCCCAGGGTCATTGTTCACCATACACATAACAATAAGTAACATTCAGGGAGTCTGCTATTCTTTCAGCCAAATCAATGAACAGATTCTTTGTTATGGCTGGGATCTAAATTTTTGTTGCCATTTCTTCGTAGAAAGAGTGAAAAAGCCTATGTTGTGTGGGAGTTAAGTTTTCTTGAGTTACCTGTATATATATTAAAGTACGTGGATCTGTACCTGTTCCATCTATTCCAAATCCGTATTATTTAGACCCAGTCTTGGAATCATAGAATTTAAAACAAACAGGAATGCATTCTTCGAGGCCACAATTGTATGGGCTTGCTCCCTCAGTTAAATTGAACCAACTCTTGCATTACTTTACATTTCCCTTGGCCAGGTTGAAAGGAATACCAATAGTCTTCAATCCCGCCCCCGTATCTTTCTGAGAAACTACTTTGTTTTAGTACAGAGTTTATATATTTCTTCTCTGATCTATAACTTTGCCTCCAACTTAGAGACCCACATTTTGTACCTACCCCTTTTTCTATAGCCTTGCAGGCATCAAAGCATATTTGTATCTTTTTAAACCTTGAAGTTGTCCAATTGGTTCCCAATAAATGGCCCTGCTGTTTATTATTACTATATGCCCAAACTTTAATAATCTTGTGGTATTTAATCTTTGGGGGTAAAAACATGTTATTTTTCCTTTAGTATTGCATATCTGATACCTGGTGTGATTGTATTCACATGTTCCTGTAATGTTTGTACATTCAAAGAATGTGTGATATACAAGAGTTTTAGTTATTTGTTTTCCCATCTTGGTTTTTATCATACATGGTTCACAATCATTCCTCATCTGTCCACATGTGTCCATCAATAATCCACTCAAGTATCACCAGGTTATACTCTTCTACACAATCACCATGGATAGGGGCACAATGACAACAAGGGGTACTACAACAGCAACCAACGCCTGCAACCACAGAACCAGCACATCAGGTAGTTGTTCAGTTTCTGGATGGGTAGTTCAATCTCCTCCTGTTGTGGTTTGCCAAATAACAGTATGGACATCCAATCTTCCCTGAAAAGAAGAACAGAACCACCAACCATACAATGACCAATGCCCCAGTGAATACAAATCCCCCTGTTTCAACCATGTTCAGAGTCATTTAGAGCACTGGCAAATTTTGAATTTCAGAGGATTCTCGCTGGGTTCTATGGTCCAAACTGGTTCAGTGCTGGCTTTCACTCCTGTATGGTGTATCCACCCCTTCTCTTTTGTGCGGACTGCTGTCTCAGTGGTTAAGAGTACTTGGAATGGTCCTTCCCACTTGGATTGGAGTTTTTCCTCTTTCCAGGTTTTGATTAGCACCCACTGTCCTGATGGGAAATAATGCATCACAAAGTTAAGTGGGGGGTATCTGTGCCAGCAGTCCTTTGTTTATGAGAAAAGATAAAGCAAAGAACACCCCAGTATCTAATTCTTTATAAACATATCATTAGTTTCATATTGTGGAATTTCTCCCACTTAAGGTAATTTAAAATCAACTTGAAAACATTGAAATGGCCTCATCACTAGATGTCATAGAGCTTTTTATTTACTTGTTTACATATCATATATTTATCACTGATTTGTTTAACTAAAGTATAACTACAACCATCCTGTTTTAGAAAAGTATCAACCATCCCTTGTGACCCCCCTTCAGTGGCTGCTTCTATGTCCTAGCTATTGCTTTCAAAATCCATCTTCCATCTGGCAATGTTGCTATGATTGATGGCCTATGCCCTAGGATCTGTAAGAACTGGACGGAGCATAGGTGGGACGAAGAAACTACCATGAAGTCTGGGACAAAGAGACTGCCATGTGGCTTGAAACAAAGGGACAAAGGAACAAAGACCCATGTGGCTTGACCATGCGGTTTTGGAACAGGTATAAGCTTTGCCATTGGCCAAAGGTGTAACTTTGCCAGTGTAACCTTGCTATTGGCTACATCTATAACTTTGTCATTGGCTGTTTGTAACCATGTGATGCCTTGTGTAACCACCCACTGTAACAGGTAATAAAAAGGGGAGGCAGCCTTCTATCTGGGTTCGCTTCACCTCAAGGAAACCTGCAGGCATGCTGTCTCCTTAATTTGGCTATCGTGAAGAACCCGCCATTGATTGGGGCACAATGAGGTGCCACAAATGGTGACCCCGACGTGATCTGGGCCGGTGTTGTATTCTACAACATCCCTGACACCCTCTTACTCATCTCGCGCATTCGTGGCGTCCTCTCCAGCGAGGACTCACCCCCGTAGCTTCTTCTTCAACAAGGACCCACCTCCCGTGAGTAAATGGGGGCAGAATTCACCAAGGACCAGAGGGCTCATCTTGACGAGCTTGGTGTAATTGTCAGGATCTCAATTATGCAACTAAAAAAAAATTCATAAATTGCCTTCACTTAAGGAGTTAAAATTGTTAATGTTTATTTGGCATTGTCCCTCTTACACCTTAAAGGGACCATTAAAAATTGCTGATTGGATTAAACTTGGCTTATATGAGGAGCTTTCTGCTCCTCCCCAAATCCTCCTCATGTGGAAGAATTGTTTGCAGGTCTATTTTAAAGATCTGCCTTCTTCTTTTTCTTCTCCTGTAGCTATTGGCTTGGAACATAGTCATTGTTATCAGGATTCTCTTTCTGTTTCTTCTGCCCTGTTACCTTTTAACTTGCTAAAAAATCTTAAGTCTGTTGATCCTATTCCTTATAATTGGAAAAGGAGAAAATATCTCCTGGCTTTCCATTGATTCAAAAACTGCCTTGATAATGCTTTGTTCACTATTTAAAAACTTTTTCCCCCTGCAGCAGAGCCATTTCCTCCCCCCCTCTTCTCTCCCCCCCTTTTTTCTTTTGCAGCAGAGCCATTTCCCCCTTGCCAGATCTGAAGAGTTTGTTTGTTGCAATGAAGACCAACTAGGCCGGTTTAAAACCAGTAAAACTAGCCAGCTTTCTTTTCTCTTTCCAAGTAACAAAAGGATGGCTGTGAATGAGATCTCATCTCCCATCTGCAGCCTGCTCAATCTACATATGACTGCATTTTGTTTTTGCCATTTACATATGAATCTGTTTGTGTTACCTTCTCTCTCTCATACACCCCCCCTCCCTGGTTGTTTCTCAATCTACCTATGAATCTGTGTTCCCTTCTCTCTCTTATACCTTCCCTCCCGGTTGTTTTGTTTAATAAACCATGGCCCCATGGCCCCCTCCCTTTCTTATTTCTCTTTGCCTATTTTGAATGTATGTTTTGTAGTCTTGTTAATGATTCTATTTTTGTGACAATCTTTGCTGTTTTGTATTTTATGTCTCTCACCATGCTATGTTGCTGAATGCATCCAATTGTTGGATTTGATATACATGCCAGCACAGAAGCAAACATGTGTGCCTTCATAGTGTGCCTATGAATGAAATCTCTCTCTCTTTTCACTTTGAATCCTTCCTTGTTTTGTGTTACCCTGCTCAAGTATGCATTAATCACACAGCTTCATCAGTTAGTAACAACACCTTTCTAGGTATTTGGCAATCTTGTAACATAACTATCCCTTGCAGCTAGATTATAAAGCTAGATATTATAATGAGACAAACAATGACAACAAGAAAGCATGTGCTGATTGTGTTCCCTTGTTTGATTTTGGTGAAATCTTTGAAACTCTGTACAACGCCTCACATCTGATAAAGATTGGATCTTATGTGGAAAAAATGCATATTGGTCAATACCTCAGAATTTGTCTGGTACATATATATTTCTGACAACACACCCAACATTACTGCCACAGTTGCTCACATGGAAAGTATGGTACAAAGCAATCCTTTATCACAAGGAAATGGTGCCTTGTTTGATTGGGACAGTTTATTTTCCTGGTTACCTAATGCTGAGTGGCTGAGAAAATTGATTTTTGGTATTATAATGTTTGTAGTATTCTGTGTAACAATCTGTTGCTGTGTGCAATGTATTCCTTCCCTGTTGAACCTGTGTAGGCCTCCCTCTTCTGTTCATTTCCTGGATAAGAACCAACTACAGCCTCTGATGACAGAACAAATTCACATTGACTGGCAGAAGACAAAACCATGTCCCGTTTTCTCCCAGGACTCTTATTAAAAGAAAAAAGGAGGAGATGTTGCTATGATTGATGGCCTATGCCCTAGGATCTGTAAGAACTGGACGGAGCATAGGTGGGACGAAGAAACTACCATGAAGCCTGGGACAAAGAGACTGCCATGTGGCTTGAAGCAAAGGGACAAAGGAACAAAGACCCATGTGGCTTGACCATGCGGTTTTGGAACAAACAGGAAATGGAGGAGGGGCCAATAGGCGGAGGGACGTTGTACCAAGATTTGAAGCTACCGGCCACAGGTATAAGCTTTGTCATTGGCCAAAGGTGTAACTTTGCCAGTGTAACCTTGCTATTGGCCACAGCTATAACTTTGTCATTGGCTGTTTGTAACCATGTGATGCCTTATGTAACCACCCACTGTAACAGGTAATAAAAGGGGGAGGCAGCCTTCTATCTGGGTTCGCTTCAGCCCAAGGAAACCTGCAGGCATGCTGTCTCCTTAATTTGGCTATCGTGAAGAACCCGCTATTGATTGGGGCACAATGAGGTGCAACATCCACCTCCCACTTTCTTCTACTTTCCATTTTCTATACATTTGAGCTGACCATGTTAATGGCAGTCTCCCTGCTTCCAACAATTTTAAAAGCAACTTTCTTGCTTCTTCTTTCTATTATCCATTCTTTCACTTCCCTTCTGCCACTTTGGCCTAACTTCTTTCTTTTCTTCTTCCACAAGTACATCTTCTGTGCTTCTTCCAGAAGCTCATTCATAGATTTATTTGACCACCCATCAATCTTTTGCAACTTTCTGCTTATGTCCGGCCAATTGTTGGCAACATAATTGAGTTTTAAAAGGGCCTGGGTGGTTTCTTCATCAGGATCCATTCCTGAGTACTTCCTTATAGTATCTTTTGGTCTTTCCAGAAACTCCATAGGAGTTTCATTCTTCTTCTGTCTAGCCTCAGACACTTTAGAAACATTTTGGGATTTTGGTACTGCTTCTCTAATTCCCTTTATGATCATGTTTCTAAGGTTTTCCATATTTTGTCTATCTGCTAGTACATTGTTATTCTATTTTGGCCTAGCAATTTGGTATTTTCTTCTTCTCAACATTATTTCCATTCTCCCTGTTATATACTCTTACGGCAACTTTTCTAATTAGGTCTCTTTCCTCTGGGTTAAATAAAGTTTTCATGATGGAAGTAAGTTCATCCCATGTGTAAATACTGGGTCCTAGTAACTGGTCAATTTGTTCTGCTACACCTGTTGGATCCTCTATTAATTTCTTTAATTCTTTTTTAAGAATCTTGACTTCACTACTTCTTAGAGGATCTTGGACATATCCCACCAGAGGAAGTCCTCCATGTACACCACTTGCCACTTCCCTTAAGGGGAATAGTTTATTTTCTTCTAGTTCATTACAATCTCTTGGTCTTTCCCTTTTCTGATGTTGGTGACTATTAACAGTTTCAATTTCACAGTTTCCGAAAGGCAAATTGTCTAAGTCCCTTTCATATTGGTCTCCCTCTCTCAGTGGAAATAATTCTACCTCCATATCTTCTAACTCCTTCAATTTGATTCTTCTTTCCTGTCTTACATCACGCTCAGTTTCAGTTAGACCACTTGCAAGAAGGGAATTGTTCAAATCTCTTCTACACTGTTCTCTCTCTCTTCTAAATTGCTTAGGTTGTTCCAGGGGCCGAACTTGAGGCACAATATGTGGTAAAGCCTGAGGCAAACCCTGAGGGAATTGTTGGGGATTATAGGGAGGAGGCCAGTAATATTTGTTAAAGTCTTCTCTCTCCCTTCTGTCTCTTTCTTCTGTTATTAGTTTCTGTTCCTTTAATTTGTCTTCTTTTTCTTTGTCAGATTTATTCTCCACCTGCTCAGATTGCTTTCTTAGGAACAGATAGTCTTTCTCTGGAGCCATTTATCTGGCATCCAAATGAGGGCATAATTAAGCTCCTCAGCGGCCTTATCTTTCTTATTCAACACATAATTATACAAAGACTGATACAGAAAGAAATTAAAACTATCTAATCTTGGCCATGGTGTTCCCTCATCTATTTGTTTTTGTCCCCAAATAAAATAGCAATATTGTTTCATCAAGTCTTTATCTAAATCTTTCACCATTCTATGATATGGAGGATACTTCCATTTAGCCAGGATCTTACCAAGGGGACTGTTAAGAGGTATGGAAACTATTACCCATGGATGGTTACTGTTTAGCCCTCAAGTCCTGACTGATCTAATGAGACCACCTTTCACTTCACCAAGTCGCTTTCTCCATTTCTGGCCAATCTTCTCGTGGAGGTATGGTAATGCATACTCAGGAGTCCTCTCTTGTTTCGCCTTGTCAGCCCTAATGGCCCTCCAGGCAGCTCATTCACACTCTCACAGATCTCAGACTCAGACTGGCCTATCCACCCAGCCGCCCAGGTAAATAACTCCCTTACTTTCTTACCTGGGTCTGTGCACAGAGTTTCCCGGCGTTGGATATACGACTCACCTTCGGGACTATTTGACATCTGGGTCTTCACGGGTGCCAGGCCAGTTGTTGTCACCTTCTGGAAACCACCAAAATCAAAGTGGCACCTGTTCCCTTAGGGGACGACGACCCTCTGGGTCCCGGAACCATTTGGATATCCCGGACGAGCCCCCAAATTGTCTGGACCGTGGCTCAGATTTCCAAAGACAAACAAACTCACTTGGAATTCCAGGAACAAAGTTTTACTGAAAGAAAGCTTTTGCAAAGGCTAGTGGTCTTAAACTCACGCAGGAGGGTCAGCCACAAACATAATTTTTAAAATCACATATTTATACCCTCTCAGGAAGCTGGTTTCCCCCCCATTGCACTCAATAGCCCACCTGCTCATCCTGATCAGCTAATCCAAAGCTCCTAAACAGAATATATTTCAGTTCATCCCCTCTCAGGAAAAAGCCCTTATATTTCATATACTTGTTAATCATGACCTTTTGCTGACATTAGCCCTATATTTTATATTTCCTCCTGCTTGCGGTTACATTTAGCTTCCTACAGACCTTACATATTTCAAAGTAATTATCCTGCATGTGTCAAAGCCCCTACTTCTAAAAAGCTTAAGTTACTCCATTTTGCCATTGTTAAGCTTACTCCTTAAGTTTCAGCTGATCTTATTAGGATTAAATGTCTTCATATGATACTGCCAATGTGTTACCCCTGCCTGTATATCTTTAAAAGAGATGGGTTTGTACTGCCCACTTTTCAAAGGATATCATTAAACAATTTCTGATATTATTTTATCTCTTACACCATATCCTTTCATGTTCTATTTCTGAATCCATATTTATTATCCTGGAATTATAACAACATTTGAAAGTCGACAGATTCCCCAATCTGATCATATCTTCTCCTCCCTTTTGCAGGCAGGGGTAACTTGTATCCCACAATGCTCTTTTTTCTTGCCCATCCCCAGCACACATTGATTGTGCAGCAAGAATTCTGAAACAAAACAGCTAGATTTTAGTGTTTGGATTAGAAAGAAACCCAGAATATTAATAGCGTTAAGGAGTCTTTCATTATATTTTTATCCATCACTCACATATCTTTTCCCCAGCTCAGTTGCTATTTCTTGACAATTATTAACCCCAACTGGACTGAACTGAATTGCTAGGATAGCAAGGGTTTTTGTCCAATAGCAAATGGAAGACTTCTGAAGACTATCTACACGCGCTTCAGAACACATCAGCTACATCTTTAAGCAGTGCCATGACATAAATGCCAGTTAGTTTTTCTTAAAATGCCTGAGAAAGTAGCATCAAATTCCTCCTGAATGAAAAACAAGCATGTGAAGGAAGACTGAATAAATTAAGAAGAAAGGGAAAATCAATAAACTTCTGATTGAATGGAGTTGATGAATTTCTCAATAAGTCTATCTTATTTTAGTCAAGGATAAGACTTAAAAATATGACACAATTAGTAAACGCAGGAAAAAGACAAAATAATTAGAATAAATTACAACCATTTGGGCAGAGGTAGATCAACCACTGGGTGCTCCTGGAGTTAAATCCACAATTTTATGATAGTTACAGTTGACTACAACTTACATCTTCTAGATTTTTCTATAAATGTAACAAAAAGTAAATCTAATAAAAATTCTCTTCAGCCCAGCCTGTTAATAGCCTAAAAAAGACAACTCAACTAGATGTGCAATCCTCTTTCAATTGTCCTGTCTGAACATAGACATAGGTAATTTTGTGACTGTATATTATGGAATCTTTCCTCCAAAGCAGCAAATATCAAAGCATTGGGTCTCACTGCTAATTAGGTAAGAAAAAGATCAATTATAAAGATCGCCATTGCAATAATAATGGCTGTGCTCCCCTCTCTCTGAAAGTTTAAGATTAAGATTTGCTGCTTCATCTTTAGGATGGCTCCTTTAGACTTAATGTCATTGAGTTAGGCATAATAGTTCAGATCTAAGACTTTTTTTTCCTTTAAGAAGAATGAAAAAGTGCATAGATTAAGAAGAAAGGAGAGACAAAGAAACTCATAATTGAATAAAGCTGATAAGATCCTCAAAAAAAGAGAGGTGAAAAGTTTAAAAGAATTAAAAGCAATGCAACAATATGTAGTCATGGTTGAAGTAAGGATGATTTGCATCAACAGAGAGGTATGGAAAGAAGACTCAATGGCATTGGTGTAAACTAGACTTATATTCATATTTCTTTTCCCACTTCTCATGCTTTAATTTCATTGGCTTACTAGTTCTTACTCCTTTTCTGTGTTGTGCTTGGCACTGCTTACTCTGAAAGGGAATACAGCAATGGCATGTACCATATATGGACTGTTTTTTAATGGACAACATTGTTCATATGTTGACCAGCAGCTGGAGCAAGAAAGCAACTTGAATTCTTTTCATTTTAGCTATATTGTATAGCATCCCAATGGAACCCTGCCTTTCTTTTTTGGGGACTCTCACATTTCTTAGACCTGAATGCCAAATTCCAAATTGTGTAGTTAGGGAATTCATCCATGTATACTTCATCAGATTATGTACAGTTTCCATATATTTGACATTTAGACCGAGTGTTGCAATTCTGTTCATCGGAAGCAAAAGACAGAGTCATTAATAATGTAAGTGAATTGGAAAAGCTGTCACATTGCATCAGGTCTTCATTCATTTATTTATTTATGAAATGTACATAGCTGCCCATCTCAGCAAAGGCAATTCTGGGCAGCACATAACAAAGGGATAAAATCACATATAAAAAATATCCAATATAAAAAACACTTCAAAATCAACTATTTGTTTTAAAAAAAACAGAGATACAAACCCTAGGCAAAGAGAAGGTAAAGATTGCCAGTTCAGCAATGGAGCCATCTAAGCATTTAATTTTATTTAGCACAAAGCAATCTATTTAATTTTGTAAATTAAGTGAAAGGATTTTAAAACCCCTTGACGAGAGGTGTTTGCTAGGGATTATCATGAGGTAAACTCAAAAATCCTTATTGGAACTGTATCACAGGAATGACTCCAGAGTGACTTCATATAATAAACAATTGAATATATGAAAAATGGATTCATGGTGTACCCAACCACACTGTTAATCTTCTGTAGAAGAGTTTTTTAAGGGTCAAGGAAAAAAGAAATGGAAATTGGCTTTAGAGGCTAAAAGATTTTAATAGCTGAAATGTATTTAAATCAGCATGGAAATATAAGCATTGGTAGTTTCTTACTAAGATTTTGAAATTATGGAATCTAATAGATTGGGAATCCAAAGTAAGCAAAATTCAATTGACCAATTTAAATAAGAAATTACACTTAAGGCAGCAATTTATTAATCAACAACCCAAAGTAGTATATAGTACAGGAAGCTATCATGTAAATAGTATAAATAGGAAATATATTAGCAATACCTACAGATTATAATGAACTTTAATCTGCTGAAGCACACTTCCAAGCTATATTCACAAAAGCATGGCTCCATTAAACGGGAATAGGGTTGACCGCATAGTATTGTCCAGATGGTTTAAAAGCAATAAATATTTTCAAAAGCAAAAATACAGGTAGTCCTTGATTTGCAACTAGAATTGAGCCCTAAACTTTTGTTGCTAAGCGAGATAGTTGTTAAGTGAATTTTGTCCCATTTTACAACCTTTTTTGCCAGTGAATCACTGCAGTTGTTAAGTTGGTAACACGGTTGTGAAATGAATCTGGTTTCCCCACTGGCTTTGCTTATCAGAATGTTGCAAAAGATGATCACATGACCAGGGACACTACAACCATCATAAATATGATTCAGTTGTTAAATGTCTGAATTTTGATTATGTGAGCATGAGGATGCTGTAATGGTCATAAGTGTGAAAAACAGTCATAAGTCTTTTCAGTGCCATTGTAACTTTGAATGGACATTAAACTGTAAGTCGAGGACTACCTGTAGTGTAAATGCATGCCTAGTAAGCATATATTGGTTAAAGAGTCTTTTAAAAAATAAAAGACTATTTTAAGATTGCGTTGATTATGGACAAACTGGCTTGGAAACAGTAATGTTTTCATAATGGAAGACAATCGAAGACAAGCTTGGAGAATTGCGTAAGATAAAAAATAAATATTCTTTTATAACTCTAGGTAGAACATGTGGTGCACTTTTATAAACTAATTTCCTGGCCAAATTGGCTGTGAGACAACCTGATGCAACTGAGAGCTTATTCTTCTCTTTATTGCAGTCAAGGAGAAGTTATACAGGTTGAAAACTCCATAGCATAACATCGCTGCATCAGTATCAAACTATGTCAGTTGTCTTGTAGTTGTGGGAGATAACATTGGTGAAGGACTTTGAAATTAGCTTTAAATTTAAAGTGGTTTATTAGTTTTAAAAGGTTAATTAGTAACTGTACCATCCAAAGCAGGGGTCTTCAAACTTGGCCCTTTTATGACTTGTGGACTTCAACTCCCCAAATTCCTCAGCCAGGGCCAAGTTTGAAGAACCCTGATCCAAAGCATAACAATCTGAAAGTAAGCCTGCTTACAACCTATTTTTTTCCTTACTGTCATTTAGAAAAAATTGAAGCTCTATAGTACAAGCCAAGGAGTGTTGGCTTATCCAGTGATTTTCCAATAGGGCTTATTACTTAATAACCACATTTATTCCAATTTACGGGAATTGAATGGGACTTTTTTCTCAGCAGACTTCTTGTGGATTGCACGCTGCTGGTGTACCATTATTCTTGGGTCCTTAAAGCAAAGACTTGTCCTGGGATCACAGCCAGATTTACCCACATTGGTGAAAAAGATAAAGTTACAAATATTTAAGAATAGGGGGGTAGATGATTTGACGCTTCCAAGGAATTAGGATTAACCATTCAAAGTTTGAACAGGACACAACTGAAAGAAAATGTTTGGGAAAGAAAGCAATCGGGAAGAGATCCCTGACTGTAGTTGCAGCAATTCTCTATCTCCTCACATGCAAAATTGAAATAAATCTAAAGTTTCTGTTGGATTCAGAAAGGATAGTTTAGTCCTAACTAAGATCAAAATCTATCCACTGAACCTTGTGCAACTTCCCCAACTTAGAAATATCACTGTCTTTCAGAAAGGATTTGCTAAACAACAAAGAATTGAGCAGTATTGAGAAATGCTCAGTACACCTTAAGAAATTTCATACATTTTGTTAACACTACAACAATCATTGTACCAAAGGTGCTTTTTCAAAAGGCAACTGGACTTTCTTGGCTTTTTCTTTAAAATCCTTTCACATCTCATCCAAAAAGCTTCTTCAGATTGTTTTGTTCAATAACTAAGATTCTGGTCTCAAATGTGGTCATAAATTGAGACCAGAATCTCAGTTTTTGAACAAAACAATCGTTGAGACAGCTGAAGAAGTTTCTTGGATGAGAAATGAAACGTCTTCAAGGAAAAAAACAAGAAAGTCCAGTTGCGTTTTGAAAAAACACCTTTGGAACAACCATGACTTGCATGATTTTGAATCTCTGTAGACAGTTATTACAACAATCTATCTTTCTCAGACCAGTCTCCCTCACAGGTCAGTTGTGGGGAAAAATGGATGGCAGGAATACTAGGTATTAACTTCCTATAAAAAAAAGGGGGGGGATAATCCAACAAATAAATACTGGCCTATGAAGCAAATTCCCAGATCCATTGCTGAGTAATATTTTGGTTGAACTATAATACACAACAATGAATTTGTATTAACAGTAAATCTTAGGCAGTCTAGAACGCCTAATTAGTAACAAATGGCTAATGATTCCCAGAGAAGCAGAGATATGTTTTTAGTCTTAAACTTTTCTTGAAACAGCTTGATATTTTCCCCAAAGAAAAATATTCCAGCTGGTTTTCCCATTAAGCCAAATTGTAGCAACACTATCTTTGGATATGTTTGGAATTTGTTGCAAATTCTAGAATTAACTTAGCATAGAAACAGTTTGTAATCCTTTTTCCCATTCTCCTTGGCAGCTGATGATGATGTTTCCAAAACAGATTTAAGAAAGCAGTAATATATTTATACATGTACACACACACACACACACACACACCCCTAATGAAAACTTTTTTATTGATCATTGCACTCTCACCAACAGAATAAACTTGGGGGTCTTTTAGTCCAACCCCTGATCAGGCAGGAAACCCTATACCGTTTTAGACAAATAGTTGTCCGATCTCTTCTTAAAAACCTCCAATGTTGGAGCACCTACAACTTCTGGAGCTAAGTCATTCCACTGATTAATTGTTCTTATTGTCAGGAAATTTCTCTTTAGTTCTAATTCAATTCAAGCATGGTTAAAAATTAGTAATATTTCTTGCCCAGATCCTCTCCTCTCCCTCTTCCTCTCCCTCTCTCTTCAAACAACATGATAAATTGTAAACCACTTCGCTTTCTGTAAGGCACAGGTGTCAAACTCGCTGCGTCACATGACGTGTTGTGATGTATTGCAACTTTTTTGCATTGCCGGAGCTGGGGTGGGTGCGGCCTTCGAACCATGCAACCAGACGGCGGGCCAGCAGTTTGACACCCCTGCTGTAAGGGCTATAGTTGTTAGAGTTTCTTGATTTCTATATGCTATCAAACCTGTGTGTATATATTCTAGCTAGCAGTATAAGAATAATATATAAGAATAAATATTCTTAGAAGCTAAGAAATGGAGTGCAGATAGGGAAATGGTTTATTATTTGGGGAATGACTATTATTCTGTTTTGGAAAAAATTGAACAATGAATTTTTTGAACTCAGTTTCAAAACTATAAATAAGGCAACATTATTTTTTCAAATTTTTATTAAGGTTATCAGGATATAAAATACAAAGGAAAATGAAAATAGTGGAGGAAAAAAGGAAAAGGAGAAAGGAAAGGAGAAAAAAGAAAGAAAAGCATTGACTTCCAATTTTTTTTAGTGCTGTAGAAAAAGATAATATTACAGCATCAGTGTTTTACTTTTACATAGTAATGTATACTAGCCATTTCCATAACAAGAAACCTATCTAATCAGCAAAACCCAAGGTCAAAATTTCATATTTTTTTCATCTCAAGCACAAAATCCAGAATCAGTTTCCAAGTGGAAACAAAGTTAGATGTGTTATTTTCTTTGATTAAGGCAGTTAATTTAGCTATCTTTGCTAATTCCATCAGATTTTCCAACCAATCATCCATTGTGGGAATTAAAATATCTTTCCATTTTTGTGTATAAAATATTTTTGTTGCTGCCAACATATATAACAACGAAGTTCCAATTTTTTTCTGGTTGTCCATTAAGCTAAAAGAAAAATGCTAATAAAGCAACATTATTGATCTTGTCACAATTGGTCCAGGGGTGTTTGCAGAGAGGATAAAAAAGAAAAAAAAGATGGTGGTTACCTTCAAGTGACCATGTTTTCTTTGTAAAAAAAACTTTGTAAAAACATTGGGCTTTGATTGCTTGGTCACAATCAATTTTAATTAACAGTTAATTTTTTTTACCTCCTGGACTTTCCTGAATTTGCCTAAATACAAAAAATCAGAAATTATTTTACATTTAGGTATGGCATATGAAAACATGGAGGGGAAAATATGAGGGGCTACCATGATAACTTGCATAATAAGGGAATAGTCGTGGGTTGATGATAGATCAATATGATCCTATCAGTTGCTGTTCCCTTCTCTGTGTGCTTCTCATTGAAGACAAGCTCTAATATTAGTAATCTTGTATCTGTAAATTTCCACATATTCCACATTGGATAGAAACTCTCACACAAATAGCTCTTTTTCGGCTGAGTAGCACGGTAAGTAGATTTCCAGTAAATCCTTTTTTATATCTGTTGGATTTTTGTTTTGCAAGCTTTATAGCAAGTGCTATTTGTGGACCTATTTCTGAACTGATAGCATCTGATTGTAAAACATCAGATATAATTTAAATGCCTGGAAGTATTTCCTCTGGGAACAATCATTGCTGAAATACTGTGGATGTTGAGTAATGCTGTTTTTCCTGATAATGAAGCTCTTGGACAGAGAGAAAATAAATGGAATGTAGCTCAAAACTGTATTCTTTTCTCACTTTTCATTCCAGTTAAACAGATTCACAATTTAATTCTACCTAATGCAGGGTTCTGGTCTGTGGACAGGCACTGGTCCGAGATATGCCAGAAATTGGGCTGTGCAACCAAGCAAAGCGCCATCTGCAGGATGCCGGCAGCATGCAAAACCACGCCCCCTCTGGCCCGCGGAAAAATCTCTCTCCATGGAACCAGTCCCTGGTGCCCAAAAGGTGGGAGGGGAAGGGAGCGCTGATCTAATGAATTATTTGCAAACAGAAATTTAGAGTATGGCATCAAAGTAAGGAATTCTGGTTTATTTGGATCTCTTTTTTTGCAATGCTGACGTTAGCCTGAGTTACTTTCATATAATGGTTTATATGCCTTGTAATGTTTTCATCCAAAATCTTCCATAAACAAGAAAATATTTACATTACAAAAGAGTGCATGGCCTAATATTTTAATAATTCCAATTTGAAAATTTCAGACACTAACTGAAAAGTTATTTTATAGCTGGAGTTAGGAGCATCTCTAGATGTTTTATACCAGGCCAGCTAGGGAATTCTGGGAGCTGAAGTACACAAGTCTTAAAGTTGCCAAGTTTGGAGGCCCGTATTATACTTTATGTCTCATCAGCTACAGACATCCAAGTTAATGATAAAGGACTGTGGATTGACAGAGTAAAACATCTGGAGAACATCAAATCTGTTCCCGCTTTCACATAGTAGAGACTGTTAGATTAGTGAATTCTAGAAGTGGCATAGAAAGAAAAGATGAAGCAGCACAGAAACAGTTTTAACTATCTATTCAAGGAAGGAAGAATTCCAAAAGACATAGGGTACAGTTAGTAAATGAAATTCTGTGGGTACAAGTATCTTCTAGGCTTCTAATAGTCAGTAAATAAAAGAGGCCAAATGCCTCAAAGTAATTTAGGCATATTCAAGTACTATGTTGTACAGAAAAAGCCAAAACATTAATCATTGTACAGCAAGTTCTTATGGAAAGACTGAATAGAGCCACAACAATTTGATTTAAGAAGAGATTTAAAACTGGCTCATCATCATACTTGGCTCAAGCTCTTTAGCAGCAGCTTTGTACAATTTCTAAATTCAATGCTTCAATACTATAACCACTGACTTCAAAGACATCAACTTAACCAGTAAGATGGGACTCCACTATGCACCAAAAAGGTAAGAAAAACCACTCCGTGCATGGAATCAAGATACAGTTATATCTATATATGGATAGAGGTAACAAGTCCTAATTGTTGTCGTAAGCTGAGGACTAAGTGTTACCCTTTCAATTCTTTTTCCAGGTCTCCCAAGACTTTTTTGCTAGCTGATATAAATTAAAACTAAAAGTATTGATTTGTGTGAGGACAATATTGTTTGTACAGAATGCCTAGGGTTATGTAAATCTAATATGCATGCAAACACTAGGGTTGCAACATTTGCTAAGCCATGGTTTTCTTACTTAAGAGATCTGTTGAACAAACCACAACTGGCAGAGATGGAGATCACATACCACACAAATGGAGATCACATACCACACAAATTGAACAAAAGGCATTACAACATAGTATGACACTGCATGATCATACCAGAGGGAGAAAAGAGTTGGCAAGAAGACATAAGAAAAAAAAATATAGGAAACCAATAACTTCATAGACATAAGCTGAGTTATGTCTGAAATATCTGGTTTCATGAGATATAGACATTGCTTAGCCACTGTGATTTATATACCCTAATTAGTGGCTTATTGCTCTTTTTAATGGCTTATATAGCTTAGTGGATTGCTTTAACTAGAACATGAGTATATATCTCCATTATAATACAGTCAGGCACAATCTAGTTTTTTTGGTTTTGATTTGGTGAATTATAGTTTGTAAATTATGGTTTAAGTTTCAACATTATGCATGAACCTACCCAATGTTGTTTAGTCAGCAAATCATGGTTAAAATTAGACAGTCAATTTGGGTATAATAAGATGCTGGCTGCCCAGATTGTGAATTCTCCTTCTACCTTAGGCATGAAGGTTGGCTTTGGGCCAGGCACTTAGTCCAATCCACCACACAGGGTGGTTATGAACAGGAGGAAGAAGCATTAAAGATGTAAGTTACCTTGAGTTGACCAAAACAAAGGTGGAATAAAAATGAAATAAATAAATATAATGGCTTAGCATGATTTAAATGTGACCTTGCTTATTTATTAACCTGTATAACAGCACGTAAGGCTGTTAATATGTAACTGATGTCACTTATATTTGTGCATTTTATAACACAAGCATATAAACAAAGTGAACATTTGTATGTATAAGCTCAACATTTGTTTGATGATGTTATGACACCCAAGTTGTTATTTTGATACTTTATGAATTTTTAGATCCCCTATTATTCAACTAAAGCAGGACTTGATTTAGTAGGCTGGCTGAGAAGTTTCCAAAGTTTACAACATTGTTATTATTTGACATGCTATGAATAAGAGGTTGAAAGATTTGGCTTGCTCCTTCATTTGTTGGTTTTGTAACAGTTCCAATAATTCCTCAAGCTGTACTGGCTGGGGAATTCTGGGAGTTGAAGTCCACACATCTTCAAACTGCCAAAGCTGAAAACACTGCATAATACATAGCATGTCTTTCAAGAACATTTATATGGATTTGAATATTAGAAATACGGGAGTGGAAGCAAATGTTCCTAAGATGTTCTTTACAAAGATGTACTTGCTGCTTTCTGGGAATTGAAGTCAATCAAGGAACTGGAAGCATGATTCATTTAACAACTAAACTAGCCAGTTTGGTCAACTGGTTAAGGCACCAGGCTAGAAATCAGAAGACTGTGAGTTCTTGTCCCAATTTAGGCATGGAAGCCAGCTAAGTGACTTGGGCCAATCATTTTCTCTCAGCCCAACTCACCTCACAGGGTTGTTGCTATGGGGACAATAGGAGGAAGAAGGAGCATTAGGTATTTTCTTTGCCTTGAGTTATTTATAAAAATAATAAAAGCAGGATAAAAAAAAAAATCTAAATAAATAAATAAATAAATAAGTTGTATGTTTACTTAACAAAAAATAGTCATAAAATAGGTTCCAGTCCCATGAAGATTTGCTTTACAACTGCAATATTTTACAATGGAAATTCTGATTCTAATTGTGGTTGTAAGTTGAGGTATATGATTTTTACTTATCATGTAAAGGTTAAGATTCTAACGCTCAGTCATGGAAAATTCCCTCTTTCCTTTCTTTTGATGAGTTATAAAATTTAAAGATTCAGATAATTACTTTATCAGGCAATAATAATCTTTACTGGTTTTGGCAATTCTTTCTTCTCTACTCAATGACTGCATATGGATCAAAGATGATGTTTTTACATTAATTCAATAGTAATGCAGCAAATATTAATTCTAGATAGTTGTCAATATGAAGGAAATGATACCTTGCAAAAAAAAAGTTGAGTGCTTTATAGTAGAATATAAACTTTGATGGAATCAAATAGCGCTGCTCTCTGCAACTTCGTACCCACCAAATACTTGGCTGTTACTTCTTTATTTCAGTTCTAAATAGACGCTAAAGAAGGAAATTCTTAGCTGAGCGTTTGAAAGTCTCTTATAAATGTTCAATTTGCTTTATCACAGATTATGCAGACTAAAAATAGCTTGCCTACTTCATTGTCAGAATTGCCTGTTTAACTACCCAGAATGGAATTTATATCTATAATATAAATTAGGTGAATAAACAAATACTGCAGTTTGATGTAGTGGTTAAGGTATCAGGCTAGAAACCAGGAGTCCGTAAGTTCTAATTCTGCCTTAGGCAGGGAAGCCAGCTGAAAGACTTTGAACCAGTCACTCTCTCTCAGCCCTTGGAAGAAGGAAGTGGCAATGTTGTTGTGAAAACTGCAGGGACTTATCCACATAGTCGTCATGAGTCAGGATTGACTACTGAGGTGTGCACACACATGTAAATGATGTACATAATATTCTTAGTAGAGAGAAAACTTGCCAAAATACACTATACCTCATGTGATATCCTTCACATCTGGAAAGTTAAAGGATCTCAGAAAAATAGAAAGGTAGCTGCCTTATCTTTATACATAATGCACATATTGTTTGGCAGCCAAATGTAATCCTGTATAGAAAACAAACATTGGTTCTAGTATTTAGACATTTCTTATTTTATCTGATGAGCATTTGGAAATCTCAAAGGACAGCATCAATGATCTTAAATTTAATGCATTTCTTTAAAACATAATAGAATGGAATTTTGCCAAGAGAATATGAAGATAGACATATTTCTTGTTGAAGCATACAGTAACTAACACCGGATAAAGGTTTGAGGTGTTCCTTGTTATTTCTATGAATTGAGAGATATACAGCCTCTCCTAATATTGTTAAGCTGAGTGATAAACAGTCAGATCAGTTCTGGATTTAACAGTTGCTACATCTAGGTCTTAGTCACTTCTTTATCAATTATTATTCCAGTACAAATGTAGTGGCAGAAAAATGTAATCTAATTTGTTGTATTTATGCAAAACCTATAATATGAGGACAAAATCTTTGGCCAACTGAAACATAAAATTATTACTGTATTACTGCTCTGCATTTTTTCGAGCTATTCTTATCCTGTAGCATTATGATCTCAAGGTCATTTTATAAAGCATAACATTGGCTAGCTGGCTGCTGTTTTATTTTTCAAGAAAGGGCTCTATGAACCAATTTTAGCAAAACTAATGGTGAGTCCTGTATTTGGGAGGGATGGGGTAAAATAGCACCTCTATTGAATGCACTCCCAGTCTTTGAATGGTGCCAAACTTAAAGCAATTCTGACACATAACAATCTGGAGGCAATTCTGGATTGGCCCTTCCAGGGAATAGATTTAATTTCTGTACCACAGCCACATGAAATGACCCAGCTTAAATGTTATCTTTTTTTAAAAAAAATGATTACCCATTAAATTTCCTGCTTCATCTATGAACTGTTGCATCTTCGGACATATTTAGCATCTGCTGAACTAAAAGCACCTGTGAAAAGCACTTTGGGCTTGAAGTGTGTTGAACATGCTTTGAAGATGGGTCAGGTCAGGAGTGATAGAGCAAAGCTCACAGTGTAGATAATAATAACTCTTATGGATGTTTCAAAATAAGCAGACTACTGTCTTAGAGGTGTTCTTTCTCCATTATGCAATCTAATCTCAGGGTGATTATGTATTAATTATGGAGACTATTTGCCACGTCTGTGATAAGGAATAATTTTCTAACTATTCATACTGGTATTTCAGCTCTACTCAACTGCATTTATTAAAGATATGAAAGCTTTTAAAATAAGTTGGAGTAAGCAGTTTAGAATTGTACATATACAGCACCTTTCTGCTATTCTTCAAAGCACACACATATATTTCCAGGTGTTCACATATGCTTGAAGAAGATAGTCTCTAATCAACTTAATCATTCAAGTAGTGCTCTTTAAGATAACTCTTAAAACTGCTGCAATATTTTTCAGATTTCCGTATATTTTAGTGAATAACCAAGAGGTAATATTCATACACTGTACAAAGCATTTCCTTTAAATTATTGCAAACATGCATATGCCCTAATAAATATAAATAAGTCATTATTCTGTATTTAAGCAGCTCTGTCTTACAAATGTCGATATTCAATGGGATTACACAATAATAAACATCCAAATCTAGTTTAGATTGCAACTTCAGAGGTTTTGCTCATGCCTCCTGAAACACAATCTTATCTGTTGCAGATAATATACATTTTGTTGCAGAAGAATATGCTACCTATTTCAGTTTTTAGCTCAATACATTACTTAAAATTATAAAACAAATATATGTGATAGTAAGATCACTTAAGGAAAGTTGAACAAATGTGGTTTACTCAGCCTAACATTGCACTTTTACAGCTTGGTGAGAAGAACACAAGTTTTATTACTGTATTGCAGAAAAACACAACTTTTGAATCTAGTGCAAGAATTTCACAATGTTTCCTGTAAAGTTATTTTCAACAAGAATGAGTTTTATCTACCATTCTACTACAGATAACACATATATTTCTCACAATGCACCATAATCTGCCTTTTGGGAGCCCACAAAGTTAAATAAGGAGGAAAAACAGTAACAGGGTATGATATATTTAGACTCGATTAGCATTTCCTATCCAACTTTGTCCTTTACTAAAAACAAAACTTTTTATTCTCAATTTTCCTCTTCTTTAAAGCTTACATTTCCAAGCTCTAAAGAGGGCAATCATGTATTTACCATAAAATTCACAATTAATGATTAATTTTGATTGTTTACATTTGTCTCACCCAGTAACTGGAATTCTCTTGGAGATGGTGGTAGGTTAATACCAGAAATTACGTGAGTAGAATCTGGATTAAAATCAATAAGATGCAGGTTCAAATCCCCATTCTGATATGAAGCTTGTTAACTTGGGCTGGCTACTATCTTTCACCTATACCATCTCACTTTGAAGATAAAATATTGTGGGGGAATCATATACCTGCCTTTTGTTCTAGGGAAATTAACTGACCTTTTCATTTTGAAAAGTAGCAATGTTTTTACCCCATGCTACTCTTATGTGGCTGTGCTTAGAATCATAGTAAGATATATTGCACAGATAGTCCTTGACTTATAATAATTCATTTAGTGACCAAAATTACAATGGCACTGAAAAAAGTGATTTATGACCATTTTTCGCACTAATGACCCTTGCAGCACTCTCATGGGCATGTGATTTACATTCAGATGCTTGACAACTGGTTCACATTTATTATGGTTGCAGTGTCCCAGGGTCATGTAATCACCCTTTACAATCTCTTGTCAAGTAAAATCAATGGGGAAACCAGATTCACTTAATAATCATGTTATTAACTCAACAACTCCCATGATTCACTTAACAAATGTGGCAAGAAAAGTTGTAATATGGGGCAAAACTCACTTAACAAATTTCTCACTTAACAACATAAATTTTGGGCTCAATTGTGGTCATAAGTCAAGGACTACCTGTATTATCTCAGATTTCATTCCAGAAAAATGAAATAATGACAACAGGAACAATTAGTAGGGCTTTCACAAACCTTTCACAATTCCCAGTACAGCAGTATCCTTCTAATGCAGCAATTATAATCTCCTAAAACGGTTGTATAAAAATTATTCTGGCTTATTTTAAAAGCTATTTTCATATGTCAAGAATGATATCCAATTAAAGGAAATCCAGCTGAGAATTAACTAGGGTGCACTGTTTGGGAATAAAACCACTCAGTATTTCCCGTCTTTGAGATCCAGGCAGGATTTCCTGGCACCTGGATAGGAAATGCAATTAAAAAAACCAAAGTAGCAAGATCCAGATTGGAATGTTTCTAAAGCAAATTTTGATTCTTTCCCAAAATGTGTTGCAATTGGCATTGCATTAAAAAAATAGTTTAGAGAACTCTCAAGTAAGTCAATATATGGTCAGTATATACAGTACCATTTAAAATTCCTTTTTAAAGAATTATTCTTATTGGATTGCTTTTCGGCCAGTTTAGGATAAACACACTAGACCAAGTACAAATGATTGTTAAAGTGAATTGTTCAATTTGAGTGAATGTTTTTTGCAAAATGCCCAAAAGGACATGCAAGTCAATCCTTTATTCTAAAGCAAGTCCAGTTAAGTAAAAGCAGAACCAAAATAAGTATACAAGCACTCAACTGTAATTTTAGTTTGATATGCTAGAAACTAGAACAATGAGTATGTGCCTCACAAAAATGGCTACATAGTTGATTAAAGATTGTAAAGAATTTGCAGAACAACTTTATCATCCTTCAATGCTTGTGTTGGTTGTCTGCCATTTACATTGTTTTGCAAAACTGGCATGCATTTCAAATTGAGATCCATCCCATTGCAAATAACTACATATGCCTGGAGGGCAAATTTAACTAAAAGAAAGATCTCTTTCTTCTCAAACCTTGCATAAGAAGCAAGTGGGTACTACTAAACTACAGAGGAGTCTACCAAAAGAATTGTCACATTCCATAGGCCAGTAAAATTCCATTGATGATTATCTTGTTCCAAGCCATTTTTGAGAAGTGATATTTATGAAAATAACTTTGCTCAATAAATCAAATATAAAAGCTTTATTTGAAATATAGTCTCTTTATTATGTTCAAAACATGAAATATGCTTGTCACTGAGAAACTAGATAAATCATTTCTTTTATTGTTTACGAAGAACACCCTGTAATATTCATAGACATAACTGTTTGTTACATTTGCATCCTGATTTTCACACTGCAATGTCTTTTCTGTTCATCTCTGCAATAACCCCACACAGTAAGTTGAGCTGACAGAACAATTGTCCCAAAGTCCCTCAGCAAGTTCTCATGACTGAAGGTAGACTTGAACCCAGGTCTTCCCTGTCCTATTTAACACTTTAATCATGACCAAAGGGCTGAGGGCTGAGATTATGTTGTGAAACACTATTATGTCTCAAATATCTCAAAACTCCATATATAGAGGCCATGGATTGACTGGGTGAAGTGAGATGACTGAGTGAAATGACCATTCCATGGATAAGGGTTGGAAAGCTGCCCTCCATCAGCTACATTAATCTGCCATCTGGTGTGGTGATAGGTATCTTATTTTTACCCTAGATATATAATGGGGAGATGCATATTCTTTCTGAACAGAACTATGCAAAGTACTATAGTTTCCCCTGCTTGCTCATAATTGGGATTTTCAGGCAGAAAATCGAGGGCATTTGCTGCATGCATGGAATTGCATCCATGCAAGATTATCAGCTAGCAAGTAACAGCTGTCAAACACGTCGAGGCGGCAAGCAACGTCTGTGTGCACACCCTTTACATACAGTAAATAACCCTTTACAGGAATTTGGGAGGTGCAGGCGTGCGTGGATGCTTTCAGAGGGTTTTGGCCCCGGAGGGAACGGCCGTCGACGGGTCGCTGGGTTCTTCCTTCAACGTCCCTGCGGGGCCTGCCTCTCTCTTCCTCTGACCTCCATCCTCGCCGCGTTCAGCAGCCAGCCAGTTCTCGGGCGCTGAGGGCGCGGGAAGGACTAGGTGTGTCGCTGGAACTCCAAGCCTGCGAACTTTCCGCCTTGATTGGCTCAACAGCACAAGCGACTCCCCCGCGGGGCTCGGCAGAAGCCGCGCTGCCTCCAACAGGAGCGGCGCTCCCTCCTCCGCTACCAGACCGCCCCGCTCCTCTTCGGCCAGTCAGAGGGCGCAGCCCGAGGCTCAGCCGCCGCCGCCGCCGCATCATGCAGCTGCCGCCGGCTGCCGCTGCTGCCCTCTTGCTCGTCCTGCTGGCTGCGGACTCCTCGCAGAGTGAGTAGTGGGGCTCCCTCCCCGGGCTGCTTTTTCCTCCTCTTCTTCCCCCTCCCCGAGGAAGGAAACCCCTCTCCGCTGCCCTTCCTCGTAGTCGCGGAGGAGTTCGCCCTCTTCCCCTGAAGGGATGGAGACGCGCATTAAAATACCCCAAAGCCCAGGCGGATAACATCGCGTTTGCGTTTCTGTGGGCCGGGAAAGAGCCCGCCGACAGCCCCCTTGGCGCTCCCCACCCGTTGCCTCTTAAGGTCAGGGCGTCCTAAAGCCAGTCTCCACCGGGCGACCAACCGGCAGCTTCCCGTCCAGGGCACCTGCCTCGTGGCGCTACTTTTCGGCCAAAGGTTCTCGGTCTCCCCACTCCCAGACCTCTTTTCCCGTCATCTTTCCTGCTTTTCTCTTTGCCCGCCCAAGGGTCGGCGGCGACCTTCGTCTCCCTCGCTCTTCGGCTTCCGCAGCTTTGTTCTTGGCAGCGAGCGGCCGGGGGGCGCGGGGATGCCCTTGTTTGCGAGATAAACGGCGGTGACGCCGCGGCGGCATTGTTTGGCTTCTCTTGTGGCGGGCGCGGAAATGGTGTGGGGAAGCCGCGGGGCTGAAGATGGAACCCAGAGCCGGAGGGTTTGCAAGCGGTCCGATGATTTCACGGACGGCACTGGGGAAATATCCGCGCGCGCTGACCGGAGGGCGAGGGAGGGAGCCGGCGACTTTGCTGGGGAGGCGCGCGGCCGCGTTCTTCTGCCAAGGGAGCCCAGGATTAATGGCTTCCCCCCTCTTTCCCCCCTATTTCTTTGGGGGCTCCTCCAGCTGTGGTGTTCTACAAAGGCCGGGAGGAGGCTTCCCAATTCCTTCGCCAGAGGCACCGCCGAGCCTATCAGATCTTCGAGGAGACCAAGCAAGGCCATCTGGAGAGAGAGTGCGTGGAGGAACTCTGCAACCGTGAAGAAGCCCGAGAAGTGTTTGAGAACGACCCTGAGACGGTGAGACAAGTCCAAAAAAGTGTCGGGGATCATTGTTTTTGGTTTTTTTTTTAAAGGAAGAATAGCGTGAAGTCATCCTAAACTAAGCATCAGAATGGGAATGAGGACGCCAGGTGTTTGCACAGCTGGAGAAGTTGCTTGGATGAACAATCATTAGATAAATAACTTAAACCACGCCCTTCTCTTGACAAATCCGTTCTATTTGGATTGTGAGGCCGAGCAAACAAGAATAGTGAAATGCTGGGAAGGGAATAGCTTATATGGAGATAAGTCAGGATCCTTCTCCTAGAAAAGATCTCTTGGGTGTCTGGTGTGTGTTTGTGCACGTGCTTTCTTTTGTGGACAAGTTAAATCCTACCGCAGACAAAATACATTTACTAGATTCAGGATTATTGGATAACTAAGGAGAACCTGCAATTTACACAGCTCAATTTGAATATTCTTTGGTGCATGACAGTTCACTGATTTTTTAAATGCTTGCAAGCAAGGTTTTGTTGAATAAATCAGTTGAATAAACAATATAAGCTATCTTATTTAGAAGAGTATTCAGTATGCTTATTGAATTAGAAAATTATGCTAACTTGCATCAGCAATTTTATTGGTTGATAAATGTAAACAGTTTCTGAGTTAATTCATATCAGCAAATGAATATTTTTTTAAAAATACTGTTTAGTGAGAGGATAATATTTATCTAAATCTACAGCTGTTTTGTGCTAGAAGTCTTGGTAGCATAAAAGTAATTATAAATAATTTTAAATTAAATTAAATAAAACATTTCATTTTATGTATTCTAGTTTTCTGATGCTTGCAACTTTGGGATGTACTATTCTGAAAAGACTTTTATAAACAAAGATTATCTGGTATTAGTTTAGGGCAGCGGTTCTCAACCTTTTCCAGGCCGTGACCCCGACCTGTGCCGCGCACGCGCAGTGTGACGACCTGTGCCGCGCATGCACAGTGCTACCCTGCGCATGCGCGGTGCTGCGGTGCACATACGCGGTACTGCCCCCTGCGCCGGCCGAGGTGTAGGCCGCCGCCCGTTTGGGGTGGCGGCAGGCAGGCTCAGGTGCTCCTGGGCGGCTGCGGCGGCAACGGTGCAGGGCGACCACGGGCTGGGCCACCAGCTGGTCCAGCCCAAGGGAGGTAAGACACCCGCCGGGCCCCACGTGCGCCAAAAACCCTCCCTGCGCCCGCCGGCCTCCCACCTCCCACCCCTGGCCCTCTTTTACTTACAGTTTTAGTAGTTCTCAGCAGGGAGGGGTGGAAACTTCCGGAGAGCTCGCCTTTGCTGCAGACAACTTGCAGCACCGTTTGCAGACTGGGACTTTTGGCGGGCTCAGCAGGGCGGAGACAGCCTGGACAATTCCTATTGGCTTTTGAAAGCCAATAGAATAAGAGGGAGTAGCACAGCTAAGGAAAAGGGAAAAAAATGGCGTAGCACAGCTAAGGAAAAGGGGAAAAAATGGCGGACTGCGTTGTTTGGTGACCCCCGTGAAATGGTCATTTGACCCCAAATGGGGTCGCGACCCACAGGTTGAGAACCGCTGGTTTAGGGAATAAACGTTTTGAGAGAAAGACAGACCAGTTATTTTTGTACAGGGCGGTATTCATGTTAGTGATTTGAATGGGGTGGACAGGTTGAGAGTTATGTAGGTCAAAAGTACTGAGAATGACAGGGGCTTGGCTTCTTTTGTCTTAGGAAGAGTTAATTTTATATATTTAAGGAAATACATGTCTTAACATATTCCCTGATTAAGTTCACAGCATAGTGTACCCTTTCACCAGCATAGCAAATAGTTGCAAAGTAGTAGCAAATTTTGGTTTGTGATATCTCTTTTAAACTTTTGGCTTTTAGCCTCAGATAAAGTCAAGGATGTTTGGGAAGAACAAAAATGAACAAGTTGTTCTCTCCAATTCTCTATCGTTTAAAGCTTATAAATAACAAACAGCATTCCATATTCAGGTTGTATTTATACCGATATGTTCTCATAGATGGTCTCATAAATTATTATTATTCCTTTTAAATATTAATATTAAATGTATTCACATTTAATCAATATAAGCTTTGCTGAAATGATTTCTTACCAGTGGAGAAGTCCCACCAAAGTGAAAAAGATAATCCAAGGTCACCAGAGGGTTATATATAAAGTTTTAGTAAAACTTTTTCTTTTAATCCAAAAATGAGCCTGCCGAAAAAGTATGTGACTAGATTGTGTTGTTCCACTGCAAATAGGGAAGAAATATTTTATATTCTGCAGTGTCATTTATCTAAAGCGTTACTATGTTTGATTTTTCTGTGATAGTTTTTTTAAATAAATGCTGTTTTATATTTGTGCTCTTAATTTCCTCCAGTTTTGAAAAATCTCTGTGAAGTTGTGTAGTTTATGAAGACAAATGGAGTGGCGGTGGGGGGGAGGGAGAAAGTGATGGTTTTCTGAGGAAGAAGAAAGGGTGGTGGCAAAGATAAATCTTTCAAATATGGTGGTCATATGGTGATGTAGCATACCTGAAGCAATAGTGATTTTGTCTAAAGTAAACAGATCTCTGTTTGCATAATGGGGTTTCCCTTTGTTCTCCATCTCTTCCTACCCTGCATTATATGTTATCTAACCAAAAGAGATTAGCAATAGACAGGTTTTAAATCTATAGACCAATAATACTACTCATCTAAAAAGGATACTGGAATTCCATGTAATTATCACAACACAACACTAACCTTGCCGAGTACAGTACTAGATAGGAACTGTCCTTGGAAGGTCACAAAAAATATCAAGATAAAACTGGTGGAAATATCCTGGGATTTATTTCTAGTATCTGGAGATATGTTGCCTCTGAACTTGGACATTTCATTCATCATTTGAATTTTAATAGCTACATTCATAGCAGAAAGATTAAAAACAGTAGTAAAACTCTATTGCTAGTCTTCTATCAGTAAAATTTATTTTTTTAAGTTAAGTTATTTTTTAAAAATAATGTGAAATATGGTAAACTATTCCATCAAGAATATTGCTGGGATGTTTGCAGTATAAACACTGTGATACCTGAGCAGGCATGGTTATTTCATTTCTCTCAGCTAATCGGGTTTGTGAATGATTTTCAAATGTGGTTTAACAAAGAGATGAGCAATACAATAATTCCTACGATCTCCTGGGAGCCTTCTTTAGTTTCCCCAGGGTCCAACTGATTATCATTACCATATGGTCAAAAAGAAAGAGATCACACATGCTGCCATTAATGGAATGAATTTAAACTGGCCATTGATAACAATAGGAGGAATCTAATGATCTGCAATTAGATTGCTGGAAGATGGAGAAATATGAGGTATAATGTGAATATAAATTGTTATGTGTTTATTTATGGCTTCGACCTTGCAACATAAATTTATTTATTCCTGCAAGAAGCTGAACTAATTCTGTTTGACTAGGCTTAACTTAGTATTCCCAGGATCTCATTTGGGGTCTAAATATGTAGAAATATATAAGAAATAACAAAAAAATTTGGATTACTTGTGATTCTAACATTGGTCCAGGTTTTTGGTAATTATGGAGGATTCCAGAGAGATTAGTTAATAATATTGGAATTATAGTTGAGTAACATCTGCAGGTCTGTTCCTCACTCTTGTTTTATAGCACTTAAATAAAATATTCTTATTTTAAAACAGAAATGGCATTTTAAAATAATCTCTGTGTAAATATGTAGTTACCTTATTATACAAACAGTATGTACATGGGTTGAAGAATTTATATTTGCTGTTTGATTGTACAAAAGAGATTTGTTTGTGACTTTAAAATTCTGATGAGAATTTTGAAAAGCCATGACATATGTATTACAAGTCTGTATATGCCAGGTTGTATAAATGTACAAAGCAGGTGTACCCAGCAAATATTAGGGTTCAGGCCATTGGGAAATTTTAAGAGACCACTAGACAACCTGTGACCCATTGGATCATTCTTCTTTACACATATAAAAGAGAGCCCCGGTGAAGCCTCTTCCTCCCACCCCCGCCCCAAGCAGTTATCCAAGTTGCTCCCTCAGTTTTCCCTCACTGGCCACCATTGTTAAGAGATTTCAAATTTTGGCAATACTGAACAAATAACCCATAATTCAAAGTTCTATATTTAGAACTGTTATTTTAAAAGTGCTGAGTAACCTTCTTGTATTATTCAGCATGTACAGTAAATTTATATGAATGCTGGGTTAATTTATATAAGGTTCATGTCCATCCTCAGTCATAGAGGTTTACTGGATGGCTTTTGGACCAGTCATGATCTCTCAGTGCAGTCTGCCTTACTGGGGGGTTGTTCAGAAACAGGAGGGAATGCTATGTATTTTATATTATTTTTTTTGCTCCTGGTGGGAATGTGGAATGTAGAACTAATAAGTATAATTTTGAGGAGTTTTGGTTGCTACTTATCTTGCTATGATTAATGATGCTCTCCTTCTGGCACAGATTCAAGAGTTTTTTTAATTGGCGTTATTTTATATGCTTTGATCCTGCAGAGAAACTAGTTAAGTAAAAGGCTGTAAAGAAAATGTAGCAAGAAATAATGCTAAAACAAAGACTGACTTTAAAAACATGATACCCCAGTCAAGGTCTACATAAGGAGTGAGGTAGGAGAAAGAAAATTTAAGTTGATAAGAGATGTGCCTGTAAAAATGCAAATGCTTTAATTTCAGATATTGATTCATTTTAAATAAGAGACCAATTTGGCTGTAGCTTCTACACCATGTAATGTTCCCTAGATGTGATTTTGTGTGTGTGTGTGTGTGCGCACACACCTTGAGTCAGTGTTGACTCCTGGTGACTGTCTGGACTAGTCCCTGCAATTTTCTTGACAAGATTTTTGGGAGTGGTTTGTCATTGCCTCCTTCGGGAAAGTGATTGGCCCAGGGTAACCTAGCTGGCTTTGGGCCTAAGGCAGGAACAGAACTCACCGACTTCTGGTTTTTAGCCCAGTGTCTTAACCGTTATAGCAAACTGCTTATCTTACATGCTAATAGCTAGGGAAAATTACAAAATAGAACAACATATGCCAGCTACCAAAGATGTCCTTTCAGTTAATAAATTTCTCACACTAAATTTATAACTTTTAAAGATATTAAAACAACTGGATTTATGTGGAAAAACTATGTTATACAATCAGTTTTGGGAAATTATAGTCCGTAAACTATAGGTGGGCCAAGTTCTGGCCTTGAGAAGACATGTGCCAGTATCCATGTAAAATACACCAACGCATGCAAATATCTATGTGCAGACATATATGCTGCTTTCAGATTTATAAGCATGTGCGCACGCAGGCACATCACCTCAATCCAAACATGGACACACAGCAGTCTTTCCTGGGAGATGGGGGAAGTCCCTTTCTCACTAAAATGGATGTCAAACTGCCGGCCCATAGGCCGGATGTGTCATGCCAAAACTGCGCACACCCCATTGCTGGCAATGGGGAAAAAGTTGCAATACGTCACAATACGTCACGTGATGTCGCAAGTTTGACACCTGTGCACTAAAAATACTATTGTATTCTCCTACTTCTCCATTGCCTTTTTTACTCCTGATTTTTATCTATCATGTCCCAACTTCTTTTAGATACATATTTGCCCCCATATTGTCATATTCTAAGACCCAATGTCATTGCAACATCCTTGGATGCTTTTCTAGCTTTGTTTATCTGTAACAGTGCGAACATCTCAGCCAATATAAGCTTGTTGACAGCATTTCCTGGAATACCCATGTAATTGTGGGTGTGGCATTGCTACTTACTTTTCTCTGATGGATCGGGTTGAGAGAAATGTGTGTTGCCTGAGTTCTTTTTGTGAAAATACAACAGCATAATACTACAGAAATTCCAATTAGCAAAGACTTCCTTAGAAGTAGCCCTTCCTGTGATATTTGCAGGGAAGGAAGAATAGGATTTACCAGGAGGAATAGAGATTGTTAGGTTGCTTATGTATGTGCCAGTGCTATAGAAATGTAATGTAAGTATATAAAAATGGAAGGAAGGAAGGAAGGAAGGAAGGAAGGAAGGAAGGAAGGAAGGAAGGAAGGAAGGAAGGAAGGAAGGAAGGAAGGAAGGCATATCTACTGTGGAACATTGGGGAAAACTCTAGTCTTGATGTTACAGTTTGCTATTTACTAATTTATAAAAAATTATGATTCTTTCTTATCCAGTCCATCCCCTGCCTAAAAATTACTGTTTATAGATCCCCAAGATAATGGATGCATTATATATTTTTTCCATCCTTGCAATTTATTTAAAATTTATAATTGTTGAAGAAGACTATTTTTTGGTTTGGATTGGAAGGCAAAAAAGTGCTTTAGTAGCGTCTGTGTAGCACCTACAGAGTAGATGAAGTGTAATGCATTGGCTGCCAGAGTCGCTTTGGAAAGTGAAATGGATGGCATCTAGATTTAACAAAAAATAAATTGGTCCATGACTGTAACTTGAAAAGTGTAATTGTGATTTGTTAACTTTGTTCAGAAATCTTAGAATCCATTAGGACCTCTTAAACTGGCCATTGTACTGTATCAGTTTAATCTATTATCAGAAAGCTTGTGTATTTGGCATTGGCGGTACAATGTTGTTGATTATTTTTTCTTGCACAGATGTCTATTATTAGTAAGAACAGACTAGATTAAAATGTGTTTTTTGCTTAGCATAGTATGTGTGGCTCTGAAAATGAAAAATCTGCCTATGAAATGAAGATAATAGTTATCTATTATGACTCAGTAGTTGTTCCAGCCTACCAAACACAGTTGGATTATGAGTGAGGGTAGAAATGTCTTGGTTATAAAGCTGAATGTGATATGAACATAAATATTATTATAAACCTAAGTCAGGTGAAGCTAGAAACAAAATTGACTTTTCAATCTGATCTTGGAGGAACAGTTTGCTTGATAGTACATGCTGAAGTTCAGCAGTTCTTTCCCTGTGTTTAAGTCATTATTTTAGAACTCTTGCCATGTATTTTATTTGTGAGCCACTTAATGCTCAAAATCCAGCAATCTCAATTAATCAAAAAGAAGTTTCTAGTGTAGACTGGTCTTGACAACTTAGTTAGGAATACTTCCTTGACATAAGCAACAAATCCTAAGCTTCCTTCTACAAATCTGATTTAAAAAAAAAACTACAGGTAATCCTCACTTAATAACCATTCGTTCAGCAACCATTTAAAATTGTGAAGGCACTACATGAATGTAGATATGACCAGTTATATCCACTGCAGCACTCCCACAGTCATGTGATCAAAAATGGGTACTTGGCAACCAGACTGCATTTATGACCACAACATGTACTTCAACTTCTGCATCTGCCTATCTCCCTGCCCCACCCCATCTCTGCCCTTTTGGCCGCCCTGCATTTTGCTGCTGCTGCTACTGCCTACCCCTGCTGACCTTCGCCATCTTTTCCTCCTGTTTCCCACCCTTGATCCAGGCGCTTGGCAAGGGCACGGCCCCAGGATTAATGACAGGGTGGCAGGGATTCATTTGCCAAAGGGAACTTGCCAGGCCTGGCCAGAGAGGGGGCAGCAGGACTGAGGCAATGGAGAAGACAGGATGAAGGTGGCGCTGTTGGCAGTGTGCAATGGCTCGCAAAGGCCTCGTGACTTAGAATGCTACTTAGAAATAGCATTCGGGGATGTCTAGGTAACCAACCATGTAATTTTAAAAGAGAGACTCAAGCCATTTAATTATCTTTTTCAATATATAATTCTTTGCTTGTTTTAGATAAATGGAATTATTTAGAAAACATAAAAACTTAATATAAGCATTTATAATTTCATTACTTTGTACAGGTAATCCTTGACTTACAACTGTTCATTTAGTGACAATTCAAAGGTACAACAACACTGAAAAAAGTGACGTATGACCATTTTTCACACTTACAACCATTGCAGCATCCCCATGGTCACGTTATCAAAAGTCAGACAACCAGCTCATATTTATGATAGTTGCAATGTTCCGAAGTCATGTGATCACCTTTTGTAACTTTCTGAAAAGCAAAGTCGATAGAAAATCCAGATTCACTTAACAACTATATTGCTAGCTTAACAACTGCAGTGATTAACAACTGGGCAAGAAAGGTCACAAAATGGAGCAAAATACACTTTACAAATGTCTCACTTAACAATCAAAATTTGGGGTTAAATTGTCATAAGTTGAGAACTACCTATAATAGGAATTACATGTTAGAAAAAAAGTGAATTTATAGATACTATTTTGATAATCACTTGTGTTAGACCAGCGGTTCTCCACCTGTGGGTCATGACCCTTTTGGGGGTCGAATGACTCTTTCACAGGGGTCGCCTAAGACCATCGGAAAACACATATTTCCGATGGTCTTAGGAACCGAGACACTGCTCTCTCTGTTGCAGCCTCACTCTCTTCCATCTTCTTTTCCTTCCCACCCCCCTGTGAGCTTGCAATACCCCTCAGGGCCTCATGTTTCCTCCTGGAGGACTCAGCTGGTTTCAGATTTACACCGCAAAAGTTTTTCTCACGCAGAGGAGAGAGGAAAAACAATTGCACTCGGGAATCCCTTGCAAGGCGCCATGTACCTTGGTGCTTATTTCCTAACACCTTCCCCCCCCGTTTTCTGCTCCACCCCGAATTCTCCTCCCTTCCACTCTCCTTACGCAGCCATCTATGGTCTTAATACAGCCCTCAGTCTGTCTCCTTTCAAATTCTTCACTCATGCAGGCTTCCAGAATTCGGCTGGCAGGATGCAGGTAACCCCTCCCCCCGTCCTGCCGCCTCCCACGGCACCGCGCCTCCGTGTCTCAAGCCTCTGTGGCACAGAACTGCTGGCATTATGCTTGGGCGGAAGATTTTTTCTTTTACAAATGGGGCGGGTGGGCCCGACATTCGCGGGCAGGCAGGACCCCGCCCGTCGAGCCGCCGCTTCCCTATCGCCCTCCACGCCAGCTGGCTCCGTCGCCAGATCTCCCAGCTGACGGGCGCAGGTCTGGAGGTTGCCAGCTGACGGGTGCAGGAGTTCGGCGCCGTGGTGGCCTCCCAGCCACCTGCTTCTTCGGCTGGAGCAGTTGCCAAGGCTTGCATGGCCCCCAAGGGCTGCTGATGCGCTCCCCGCAGCCGGCGACCATGCAAGCCCTGTTAACTGCTCCAGTCGAAGAAGCAGGCGGCTGGGAGGCTGCCGTGGCGCTGACCTCCTGCACCCATCAGCTGGCGACCTCTGGACCTGCGCCCGTCAGCTGGAATGTCCGGCAATGCTTTGGCCGGTGAGGAAGGCGAAGGGGAGGCTGCCGCAGCGTTGAACTCTGCACCCGTCAGCTGGCGACCCTCAAATTTGCGCTTGTCAGCTGGGAGGTTTGGCAAGGGAGCTGGCTGATGTGGGGGTGATGTGAGGTGGCGGCCCGGCAGGCGGGGTCCTGCCTGCCCGCGAATGTCGGGCCCACCCGCCCCATCTGTAAAAGAAAAAGTCTTCCACCCAAGCATAACTTTTAAGGATCTTTGAGAGGGAGAGAGAAATAGAGAGAGGGAGAGAAAGAGGGAAAGAGAACTAGAGAGAGGGAGAGAGAGACAGAGGGAGATAGAGAGAGAAAGAGAGGGAGACAGAGGGAGATAGAGAGAGAAAGAGAGGAAGAGAGAAAGAGAGAGAAAGGGAGACAGAGAGAGAGAAAGAAAGGGAGAAAGGGAGAGAGAAAGAGACGGAGAGAGAAAGGGAGAGAGGTAAAGAGAAAGGGAGAGACAGAGAAA
The DNA here is from genome assembly GCA_034064705.1 of Bothrops alternatus. NCBI lineage: Eukaryota > Metazoa > Chordata > Lepidosauria > Squamata > Viperidae > Bothrops > Bothrops alternatus. Next base: position 16,973,019 of record JARGCV010000112.1, on the reverse strand, counting down.
GAGAGGGAGAGAGAGAAAGAAAGAGGGAGAGAGATTAAATTAGTAACATGGTTGTTCAGTGAATCTGGTTTCCCCACTAACTTTGCTTGTCACAAGGTTGCAAAAGGTGATCACATGACCCTGGAATAATTTTATGGTTGGGGGTCACCACAACATGAGGAACTGTATTAAAGGGTCACGGCACTAGGAAAGTTGAGAACCACTGTGTTAGACTATATTTTCCATGACTTCCATCCAAATGGCCATTTGAAATGAGATTTATATAAGTTCTAATGCAAAATACCTGGAAAACACCTTTATGAAATATATGCTTTGGGGCACATAGATTAGATCATGAACATAAATTATTGTCTGTACATATACTTCTACTTTTATTAATTATATTTATCTAAATTGAAATTATAGTCTGTCTTCCTTATATTAGAATTTAACTCCTGTCCTTTTTATTTGTGCTTAAAATCTATGGAGGCTGTTTGGGAAAAAATTTTTTTAGAATAAGTTATAAATTTTTGCACATAACTTCCAATTTGCCTTCATAGATTGGCTATCTTTCTGGTACTCAGGGCAGCTCTAACCTATAAATAAACTACATAATATTTATGTTTTGGGAAAATGACAGTGCGTTCAGAAACTTAAAAATGAAAACTCACTTTCAAAATCTTTGGAAACTAAATAATAAGCTTTATTATTTGTGATCTTCCTTGATTTGATATTTATAAATGTTGTTGGGTTGGTTGTAGAACACTTAATTTAAAAATAAACATAGGATAAAATTAAATCCCCTCTCCCTCCAACTTCTGATTTGTTTTCAAGTATTCGGCCAAAATAATGGATAATCTTGTAATGTTAAATGTTAGCACTTCTGTTTCATGTCAGTAAGTACTTGGTTCCGTTTGTGTAAACCAAATGGAAACATTAATGCATTGACATTCTGAAGCTTGAGTAAATGGAAATATATAAGCAGAAAAAGCCTGTTTCTATTTCCAAGTCTTTTTCTTCTTTTTCTGCTAAACTAAATAAGATCTGTTTTGATGTGCAAAAAATTTATACCTACAAATGAAGTTCTTTGGAAATGATTAAATGGACTGAAGGAATAGAAGTAATCAGATATATTAAATACCATAATTCATGTGAGCAATATCCATTCTATCTTGATTTTTTTCTTTAAGGACACTGTTGCATCAACTGGTAGTTGTCCTGTGTACCACTATATTCTTCATACCACAATTGCCTATCTATCATCAATTCCTTACCATCATACTGTCTACTCTCATTTACAGTGTAGTATCTATTTGGCATGACACCCATGACACAGTGTTAAGTATTGCAATAGTAACCCAATCGTATGCAAGTTCACATCGGGAAAGTCATTATTTCTCCAAAATAGAGAAATAAAGTACAAGTTGGGTTTTGAATTTATGAGAACTTTGTTCCATGATCAGTTTTACATTCCTTAAAGGCATGGGCATTTCATCTTTTTTGCTTATTTGGTCTGTTATTTGGAATCATTACTCACTATAAGGTGCATTACTTTTAGCACCATCTTCTTTCCTGGGATATATTCTGGGAGCTGTTATTGACATTAATAACAGTCTTCAGTGGAATCAGTGATTTGCCCCAAAGTTTGAACTAAGAATTATAAACCCATATTTTAAGGAAGAACTCAACTGTCCTAGCGATGATAACATATGCTGACTTAAGGGTTTATAATTTTGCTTAAAAACTGAAACTTTCCTTTCCTTTCTTTTCCTATAACTTAAGGGGATTGTTCCAGATTTTGCAGCTGGAGAATTTAACGTCAAATAGCAGAACAAGAAACTGAATCTGACTACTCACTTCCTTCCTCTAATATTGCTGTTGTCACCAATATGTTTTTGAAACTGCAGTGGATCACTCATAACATCTGTTTTCAAGCGGGCAACTCAAGTTTCCTTAATCAGCAGATTTACTGATGAGTAAGCAGTATAAACTTGGATGTTTACTCATGAGTATTCAGCCATTAACCTTCAGTAGTGTGACTCAGGGCTCTATGAAAGAAAAAAATGCTTTGTTTAATGGTAATGGGATCAATAGGATGAGCAAATACCAAACAACATATTCAAATTGTATTGCTCCATTTTTAAACTGTTAGCCTTTATTTTAATCTTAATGTCATTTTAGATTAAATGTGTCTTTTGAATAAATATTTGCTTTTGTTTCTCTCACAGGATTATTTTTACCCGAAATATTTGGGTGAGTTGCAGTTACACTCTATTTATGTATGCTACTGTTGTTTTGCTTTCAGGCATAATCTGTATGCATATTAATCTGCCATAGAGATCAGCTCTTACATGATCTTTAGCAGTGACCGAGGCAGCATTCCCCTTCTTTAAAAAAATAAATCTTGTAAGATTGTCATATTTCATGCAATTTCAATGACTTTTTAAATTGTGTTTACTTGGATCCTCATAGAACATATAGCATCATGGTATCCTAGACACTCCCTGATTATCTAAGAATCACTTGAAATCTTGAAAATTATCAAAACACACTATTCGATTAGTCACTTCCATAGTTTGGTTATTTTTAAAAATTCCTTCAAACATATTCTATAATTTTACACAGATACCCTGATGCGGGTAGCATTGTTGACCCTTGTATTCTCCAACAGTCTTGATTTTCTTATTATAAAACCAAGCAAGTGCATTCCATATATTCAGAAAGAAAGCAATTTTATTTGGATATAATCCTAACCATTAACTGTAATTCAAATAACTATGCCTTAAAACAGGAGTGTCAAACTCAAAACGTCACGTGATGTGTTGCTGCATATCGTGACTTTTTTGCCATTGCTGGCAATGAGGTGGGCGCGGTTTCGCTATGATGCATTCGACCCACGGACTGGCAGTTGACACCCCTGTCTTATACTAGAATGGTTACTTGTAACTCTTTATCTCTATATAGTATATCTTAAGTGTTTCTGTCTTGCTCAATCCTTCTTTAACTTGACATAAAGCATGTTTGTTTAGTTAGAAAATTTATAACTCATTCACAGTGACTCCTAGTGGCTTATGAAATAAATAAATAAATAAAACATTCCTGAAAGGGAATTTTTGTAGTGCTTGCTTACTAGAATGCTTACTATGCTGAAAATTTGGAGTGGGAGGAAGGGAAAATGTATTATTTTCATAGAAATATGAAATAAATATTTCATTACAGTGAAGCCACTTTTTAACATACTTACTTAGCAAAGGTGTTGATAGTAAATTTTATGCCTACATATTTTTCATATCCTAATCAAATTTATTAAAATAGGAATATATAGTCTGAATAATTTCTTAGGTTTCGTGGAAACATCTGATCTTTACATATCTGTTTTTTTAATTTTATGAAACTATTTAAGATGAATAAAATATTCAGTTTTGATAATCTATATGGCTCTTCCAAGTGAATTCCTAGTTTTGCTTTTCCTGAGCTGGACAACTCTTTAAAAACCAAGTATGCAACATCTGATAAAAGAATAATATGTCAAGTTCCAGGGAAATCAGAAGATTCAAGCAGTTCAAATGAATATAATGATTTATTGCAAGCTTAAGTTCTCTACAAAAATCTGAACTACTAATGGTCAAGGGAAATGAGCAGGAATAAGAAGGCATTCAAATGGGCTGGACCTGAGATCTCTTGAGGGCATGCAGGGACTTATGACCCATGGTGGAATTCAAATATGTGAACCATCAGTTCTCTGGGTGGATGCTGTTTCTGGAAGTCCATTCCGGGCCTGGGCAACAAAAAATTAGCTACCGGTTCTGCTGAAGTGGTGCGAACTGGCTGAATCCCACCACTGCTTATGACAAATTTGATCCCTCCCTCAGGCCCTGCCTGGTAATCTCCTACATAATATTAGAAAATAGAAGAATTATATTCTAAAATAAAAGTATATTTTAGATGTGTAGGCAGTGCTTTTTTTCTAAAAAAAAAAAAAAAAGGTGCCGGAACTCATACACATTATACAACCCACCTTGCCTACCCTACAAGGTTCCATCCAAAAAAGGTGCCAGAAGTCTGTTCTGGGCGTTCTATGAGAAAAAAAGCCGTGTGTGTAGGTATATTTATACAAATATGAATAATTCAGTAGAAAAGCAAACATGCTGAGTATAGAATGGGGGATTAGAAATCAGTCCATTTTGGCATATGGTTTAATAATACTTTTTGCATTTTCTTTAGACTGTATTCGGGACTATGGGTCACCAGCTGCAAGAAGTCCAAGTTTCAATACATGTGTGCATAGTAAGCATTTTTCATCTTTCTATCTTTTAGGCATTTGTAAGATCTCTGTGGGTCTAGCGTGGATTTGCTCCAGCCCACTTTTAATAATTTATAGTATTTGTTCTTCCTGCCATTTTTCCTGTCAGAATTTTCACTTAGGAGAGTTTATACATGATGCTAAATAGTGGACGAATTGTACAAGAATATGCCAGAGTGAATCTTTTAACCTCTATTTTTCCCATTTTCTTTCCCTCAGTGGTATCTATTATATGCGTACACAATGCTAAATTGTGATTTTAAAACATCTTGATAGATAGAATTTCAAAAACAAAAGTAAAATATAAATGTAAACAAATAACGTTGTGGCTTACCCCCGATTTTAAGTTGAGCATTGCATTTCAGAGGCACTGGATGCTCTATTTTATTAAGCTTGATATACTGTATTTCAGTATTCAATATAAACTATGAACTATTATTTTCTTAATCATGGTTTGCAGTTGGATGTTACAAAAGAGTATAGCTTAGATCAGGGCGTTTCAACCTTTTCACCAATTGTACCACAATTGCAATTGCACTGAAATGACTTATGACCATTTTTTACACTTATGACCATTGCAGCATCCCCAGGGTCATGTGATTTATATTTGGATGTGTGGCAACTGATTCATATTTATGATGGTCACAGTGTCCCAGGGTCGTGTGATTACCTTTTGCAACCTTTTGACAAGCAAAGTCAATGGCAGGGCTGCTGGTGGCCAAGTGCTAACGTGGGAGTTCCTTCCCTCCCTCCCTTTTTCCTTGTCTCCCTCTTTCTCCAGCATGAGGATGGATAATCCACGGATTGGGTTTCCTGAAGTCCCTTCTACCCAATTAGACTAAGTCTGAGAGATAGCCACGCCTCTTGCTGGGTCACATTTACCCAGTTCCGACTTAGTCTTTACCCAGACAAGACGCGTTGGTGATTATCTCCAGACTTGTTTTTCCCTTATTTCTTATCCATGGATTATCCTTCCTTTCCCCTTTAGTTTCTCTTCAGAATGCTGACCTTTTCTATGCTTTCTTCCCTTAGTTCCACCCCTCCCCTCTGCCTCCCTATTACTTGCCTTCCCCAGCTATTGCAGCCTGAGCACGAGGCTTGGGTTTTTTTTTTTCCATTTGGGTGATCAGGGCTTTAGGGAGCTTGCAGCCTCAGCACGAGGTTTTGTTTACTTCGGTGTTCAGGGCTTTAGGGAGCTTGCGGCCTCAGCACGAGGTTATTGTTTACCTTCTGTGCTCAGGGCTTTAGGGAGCTGTGGAGTCTTCCATTCGATCCAGCTGGTCGGCGGATTGCCGCGGAAGCCCAGGACGGCGGCAGATTGTCCCAGGCTGCTGGAATCTCGGCAAGAGGCTTATTTCTTTTGTTTTCGGGGCTTGGAGGAACCGCAGAGCCTAATGGAAGCCCCGAATGACAGCTGTTCATCTGGGCTTGTACTGGACGATCGCGGCTACCGGCGAGTCGTCACGTGGCTGGCGGCCGCCATTTTGTTTTTTTGGGCCTGGTCCCCTTGCATCGTGGAGAGTCACATGGTTGGCATCCGCCATTATTGCTTCGAGGCCAGTGCTTCAGGACCGGCGATAGGGCCATAGGCTGATTGCCACGTGGCTGGCGGTCACCATTTTGGAGGAAAAGGTATCACACAGTTTTTTTGTTGTTTTTTTCTCAACTGTGTTGGTGAGAAACTAAAGAAAGATTTGTCTTTAAATTGACTTTTCTGATCTTATTGAGTGGCAAGAAAAGCCTCCCCCCCTTTCTGGGGAGGGCAGAACTAGTGCAGACAATCTCCAAGCACATTTCCCCAGCCATATCCACTTGTCATTGCCTCTGGCAATATATTGCAGCAGTATAGTTTGAGTTGTCGTTCATTGGGAGTTAGATTCTCTCACCCCTGCTGCTTACTTAGAACCTATCTACCACATACTGTGTTTCACAGTTTTTTTGCAAGGCGTTCACATACTGGTCTCACCAGTTGTTGTTTTTTTGCAGTACCATACTGTGCCTCAGCTCCTAGCCTGTTTCAGACCCATTCTCAGACTAGTGCTGAAGGGTCTCAGGCCTAGCTCCTTTGCAAGGAGCCCATACTGATTTTCCAGTCCTTACTGCCTGGTACAACCCATTCTCAGACTTGTGCTGAAGGTTTGTTTTTTTTCAGGTCCTACCTACTGTGCTGAGAGCCCATGCTGGTCTTACCAGTTTTTCTACTGTTTTTTACCTTAGAACTTTACCTCCTACCTTTCTTAGACCCATTCTCAGACTTGCGCTGAAGGGTCCACAACGTGATGGCTGAAGACAAACAGCCTCAACTGGTTCTGGCACCCACCAGTCCTCCAAGTAAAAGGAGATGCAAATCTCCAAAAGCAGAGGCAGCCGGCAAAGTTAAAGCAAAAACAAAGGCCTTATCCGGCAAAGCACCATCCAAGACGGCGGAAAAGGAGGCCGCTAGGAGACATCAGGCCCTAGAGAGGCAGATATCCAAGGCTCAAAAGACAGCTTCATCACAACAGGTGCAAGCTGCATCTGAGACTTCTGAGACCTCTCCTTTCAGTCCTCAGGTAACCACAATTGCACAGGTTCACAGGCCATTGTCTCCGGAGGGTGGATCTCAATCTAGACCTATTAGTCCTATAACATCTAATCCTAGTCCAAGCTGGGGGGCTTCCCCGCTTAATCCTCAACCTACTCCATCAGCCAGGTTCATGCCCATGGCTGCTGGCCTCCGCCCTGAGTCTTCACAGACGATTGCGCCGGAGCAACTGCAATCCATGCTCACGCAGGTGTTAGAGAGTATCTCATCCCTACAGAAATCCCAACCCCCGGCATCCTCCCATCATCAGTCTACCACCCCTGAATACGCCTATTCCATCGCTTCTGATCAATCCTCACAGAGTGGGGATTCTTATTTGAAATTGATGAATCACGGGGGACAGCTTTATCAGATGATGAGGATGCTCCTCAGGAGCCCTCCCCTTTTGTAGGCCTCTTTGATACCACTCTTTTCAAGACCATTCTAGCCAAGGCCACAACCACATCCCAGATCGCCCCAGAGCCAGATCCACAATCCACCCCTTCCACCAGTCAGTCTTCAAATCCTCTGTTTGCTGAGCCCACGGTGACTCAAAGACCTATTCCTTGTCCTCCATTCTTTGCCAACACAGTAAGGAAACAGTGGACCAATCTTGGGGCCTCTCCTGTTCCAGGGTTCTCTGACAAAAAGCTGTTTAGCGTGGCACCATCCTTAACCAACCTTCTGGAGGTCCCGACTGTGGACACATCCCTTACTTCCATTTTTACAAACTCCACTATCGCTGGAGATATGACGGAGGCATTAAAACTGGAGGAGAGGAAATCTGAGTACACACTACGAAGGGCGTATCAAGCATCAGGGTGGGCAGTAAAGGCTTCCACGTCAGCCTCTTTCTTCTCACGATCTTCTATCACTTGGCTCCAAGAGCTTCAGGGCATGATCCTGCAGGATCAGGTATGCGCCCATCAAACGTTGGGTAAGTTATTAGTGGCGGTGGAATACACGGCCGATGCGACGTTACATGCCACCAGATTTTCAGCCAGGGCGATAGCAGCCAATGTTTCTACCAGGCGGCTGCTTTGGCTGAAACAATGGCAGGCGGATTTAAAATCCAAAGGGCGCTTGGCCATCACTCCTTACTCGGACGGAAAATTGTTTGTGGAAGCCCTGGAGCCATACTTGATAGAAAACAAGGATAAGAAAAAGGTACTTGCTCACCAGGCCAGGCGATCGGACAGAAAGTCTGCTCCCTTTTATCGCAGACAGGGATTCTGGGGCAATACCCAGGGTTCTAACTGGTCACAACCCACATGTTCATTTCCTCCCAGATCGGACCGTCAAATGGAACGTTTTGCCCCCAAGTCCAGGCAACAACAACAGCAGTCTAAGCAGCCCTTTCGGGGCACGGGGGGCTGTCCCTATCGGAGGAATAAGTGACTCCAGGGAGGGACCCCCCATAGGCAGTCGGCTCTCCTTTTTCTCTCAGAACTGGGGGGACATTATCACCGACACCTGGGTCTTGTCCACCATCACCAACAGCCTGACCTTAGAGTTTCTTTCAAAACTGGCAAACCGATTCATTTCTTGTCCGACACCTTCAAACCTGTCAAAACGGGTCCTCATGAAGGAGGCCATTTCCCATCTCATCGAAATAAAAGCAATAGATCAGAGGGGGCGAGGGTTTTACTCAATCCTCTTTATAGTTCCAAAGACCTCAGGAGGATAGAGGGCCATTCTGGATCTAAAAAGGTTAAATTCGTACCTGGTATACAAAAATTTCAAAATGCAGACCCTGCAATCCATTTTGGCCAGCATAAGGAATGACCTCCTGATGTCCATCGATCTCACAGAGGTGTACCTACATATCCCAATATTTCCATCTCATTGCAATTTTCTCAGATTCTGATACAGATCTTATCACTATCAATACAGAGCGCTTCAGTTTGTCCTTTCATCTGCTCCGAGGATATTCACAAAGATCTTGTCGGTTCTGGCAGCTCACCTCAGACTGGATTCCATTTGGATCCAGTGTTACCTAGACGACATCCTCATTCAATCAGTGTCGGTCAGGCTGCGCGGTCGGAGGTGGCTTGTACAATAGAGGTGCTCCAGAACCACAGATTCTTGGTAAATTTTCTGAAAGGCCAACTGATTCCATCCGCGCGGCTCCTTCACCTGGGAGCAGTGATAGATACAACACACTGCATGGTCTACCTGTCGCCAGATCACATAGCCAGTCTCAGGGCCCTTGTCCGCCAGGTGCAATGCTCCAGGACAGTTCCGCTTCTCACTCTCTCCCAGCTCTTAGGCAAGTTGATCTCTTGCATCGCCATCGTACCTTGGACCAGACTACATTCGAGAGCCCTTCGGTGGTTCCTCCTCCTCTTTCAGAGGCGAAAGTTAACATCCTCCAACAGGCATGTGAGGTTGACTCCTCTGGTATCGAGTTCACTCCAATGGTGGAGTTCTCGGGCCATCAACAAAGGCTCAAAGTTCAGAGAGCTGTCACAAATTGTGCTCATCACAGACGCCAGTCTCTTCGGTTGGGGGGCTCACCTCCAATCTCAGATAGCCCAGGGGAGATGGTCCAAGGAGGATTTGAAACACAATATAAATTGGCTGGAACTCAGGGCAATTCACCTGGCGTTGTGTCATTTGAGTCACAAGGTGAGAGGCCAGCACGTTCTCATCCTCACGGACAACATAGTGGCCAAAGCCCATGTGAACTGTCAAGGGGGCACCAGATCGAGTTCTCTGATGACGGAAGCCAGACTGCTCTGATCTTGGGCAGAGGCCAATCTGTCTTCGATCAAGGCAGATCACATCTCAGGGGCAATCAACCAACAGGCGGACGCTATCAGCAGGGCGACGGTGGATCATTCAGAGTGGCAACTGGATCCAGCACTGTTCCTAGCAATATCTCACAAGGTGGGCCACCCGGTTCTGGATTTATTCGCCTCGACAGCAAACTCCCAACTTCCAAGGTTTTTCTTCCGCTTTCCGTCCCAGGGGCCGGAGGGAGTAGATGCTCTGCGCATCCCGTGGCCCCAGGGCCTTCTTTATGCTTTTCCTCCGCTCCCTCTACTTCCGGCTGTCATCTGCAAGAGAAGGCGGAAGTTGTCCTCATAGCCCCTCATTGGCCGAGGTGCCCGTGGTTCGCCGATCTCATGAGCCTGTCAGTATCGCTTCCGTGGAAGATACCCCCAGACCAAATAGCACTCAGTCAAGGGGCGTTCCGGCACCCTGACTCTCAATGGCTACAGTTAACCGTATGGCGCTTGAGCGGAGACGTCTAACTGAGGAAGCTTATCCTCTGAGGGTCATTGATATGATCCAGGTGTCTAGATGCCCGTCAACTAATAGAGTTTATAACTCTACTTGGAAGAGTTTTGTATCTTGGATGTCCAAGCATCATGTCCAGTTGTCATCTCTCATGGTGCCTCAGGTTCTACAGTTTTTGCTGGATGGGATGGATAAGGGTCTGTCTCCTAGTACTATCAGGAGACAGGTTGCGGCTCTGGCCACGGTTCTTTCTTGTGACGACTCTTCCTCACTTGCCCACCATCCGGTGATCCATTCTTTCATAAAGGAAGCGATTAATACTAGACCGCCAACAGTTCATCGGTACCCCTCTTGGGATCTTTCAATGTTTTTGCAGGCACTTACCGGGTCGCCTTTCGAACCACTTCGTTCCTGTGATCTCAATTTCTTATCTATGAAAGTGGCTTTTCTAGTGGCGGTGACCTCAGCCAAGCCCATATCTGAAATGGCAGCCCTCTCGGTCAGAGAGGATCTCTGCCTGTTTCGCCCCGATTGCGTGATCCTGCATTTAGACCCCACTTTTATTCCTAAGGTGAACTCTTTGTTTCACCAGTCACAGGAGGTGGTGTTGCCGAGTTTCTGCCCTAGGCCTCCTTGTGACCTGGGACGCAGATGGCACACCTTGGATGTTCGCAGGGTGCTACGCATTTATCTTAAGGGAACTGCTTCTTTCCATAGGTCTGAGGCACTTTTCCTCTCCTTCAATCCTGCCTCTATGGGTCTCAAGGTCTCTTCTTCCACTATTGCCAGGTGGATTAAGGCTTGTATTGCCAGGGCATACCAGTCACAGTCTTTAGCCATTCCTTCGCGTATCACGGCTCACTCTACTCATAGTGTGGCCACCTCTGCGGCCTGGGCCACTCAGGCGCCCATTGGCGACATCTGTAGGGCAGCGACCTGGTCATCGCCTTTCCCATTTATCCGTCACTATAAAATTGATAGATTTGCTTCTGCTGATGCTACCTTTGGCCGTAGAGTATTACAAAGGGTTGTGTCGTCTCCTGCATCACAGGCCATGTCTGTTACCCCCCCCCCAGGGACAGACAGGCTTTGGTATGTTCCAATCCGTGGATTATCCATCCTCATGCTGGAGAAGGGGCGTTGTCTTACCTGAACGCCTTTTCTCAGCATGATGATGGATAATCCACTTCCGCCCTTTAGTGATTACTGGGCACTGTGACAGGAGTCTGGAAACCAACGCGTCTGACTTTGTCTGTTTGCTTTGCCTTTGTCGGAACTGGGTAAACGTGACCCAGCAAGAGGCGTGGTTATCTCTCAGACTTAGTCTAATTGGGTAGAAGGGACTTCAGGAAACCCAATGCATGAATTATCCATCATAATGCTGAAACAAGGCGTTCAGGTAAGACAACGCCCCTTCTCATTCCCATCTCCTTCTGAAGGAAGAATTTGAACCCCCCCATATTTTCCCTCTTCCATATATTTATCAAACAAGGAAAAGCCTCCAGAGACAGAAAAGACAAACTGCTGAGTGAACTAGCTTAAAAAGGCGATTCCCCTTTAAGTATTAGGCACTGGCTAGAAAGGAAAGTTAAGGAGCCAGCACTTAAGGAAGAAAAAGCAAATGTAGTAAGTACTGGCTGTTAGTTACCTTGCCAAATGGCTCCATTCATAAGTAAAGGAATGCTACAGGCAAAATCCATTCAGGAGAAAAATACTTCAAAATCCCTTGCAGCAAAACTTACAGTTAACAATAGCAAAGCAATAGAATCTAACACCAGCCATCAGCCAAATAGAAATTGCCAAACACTCCTTAAGAACACAAAGCCCACATTGCACAAATCTCAGAATTTCAAAGTCACAAAAGCACATAAGAATCCTTCCACTCTCCCAATTTGTTGTTCAGCTGAAATGGCACTTCTTTTCTGCCATTAACATCTCCTGCAGTAGCAACCAAAGGTTTGTTTCCTCTGGTCTATTTTTTCTTTTTTCTTAAAGGTATAGTCTCCCAGCTGGAAAGCAAGCCCCAGGCTTTTCCTTCCAACACTCCCTCCTGCTCTCTACCTCCCTCTTTCTCATTGCCAACTTCTCCCTCCCTCCCTCCCCTCCAGCCGATGCTGCCTTTCTTCATTCCTCATGGAGGGCGACCCCTACCCCGCTATGTTCTTGCGTGTTTGTCGCTGCCAGCACAGATGGCTGCCACAGAAGTTGTAGATAGGCTCATGCCCGGCCTGCTTGATCTCCTCTCCTCTCTCCCGACCCTCCTCCTTCTTTCCCTTCGGTGCAGCTACAACTGACTCTGCCTTCTCCCAAGGCTGCATCTTTTTCTCTCCCTCTCTCGCCCAAACTGCCTCCTTTTATAGTCTCTACTGTCTGCGCACCCTCCTCCTCCTTTCTCTTCTGGGTGAGCCGGAAGTGCCAATCCTGGGGCCTTTGCCTCGCTCCAGCCACTCTGTAGCTCCGGAGGACTCTCTCACAGTAAGTCCTGTGCTGTGCTGCTTTGGCTCGTTCCCTCCCCATTACACTTGGCTGGGCAGGGCCGCGTACCACGTGCTAATGTATCCCAGGTGGTACACATACCACCGGTTGAAAAACCCTGGCTTAGATCTTTTTTTTCCTGTAAAGTTTTATTGGTTTTTTTTTCATTTTTACAAAAGCTTAGGACACAACGTGGTGGTCAGGGTGACAGATCATTTGAAAACAAAATCATATAAGTATAGCTCAGATTAATTATCAAAAATTTGCTCTCTATTTCCTAAATATAATGTTGCTTATTAAAATTAATATTGTTTTAGGTAAAATTCAATCAAGCAAAAATCATCAATCACATTGCGATTATAATAATCTATATCCTGTTTTAAGCTTTACTAATTACAGTTCTCATACTCCAATTATGTTTTAATGAACATATAGTTGGGATTTCAGGTATCCTTAATGATAAATCATTCATTGAGACTAATTTTTTCCTATCACAAATAGCTCTTCCTCTCTCTCTATTACAACATGGTTATCATATTTAAAATAATAATATAACTCCAACAAATACAATTCTATTTTTAAGAATATATTCTGTCATTTCATCAATCTACATCTGTAAAAAATCTTTTTAACCCCTTTAATAAAGTTTAGACCTTCAAATACTTATCAGCTATAATATCAGAAAATTCCCATCCTTCATTCATTATCAAATCAGACAAAATCTCTCTTTCTATTACAACATAATTATCATGTTTAAAATAATAATGTAAGTCCAACAAATACATTTCTATTTTTAAAAATATGTTCTATCATTTCATCCATCTACATCTATAAAGTCTTTTTAAACCCTAATAAAGTTTATTCCTAATAAAGTTTACTCCTTCAGCTATGATAACAATAAATTCACATCCTTCATTCGTTATTAGACAAAATCTCTAAAGCCTTTTTAACCCATCAAGTAACATTTTATATCATGTTTAAACCTAACTCTAGCTTTTATTCTATGCCAAGTTGGTTCCCATATTAAAGCTTTTCGATTATCAAGCCTCAAAATTTGGCTACAAAAATTTCTGACCAATTCAAACTGAACAAAGTTTTCTTCCCTTTCTGCCAATATCATCTGAATGTTATATTCACTTTTATTCCATATTATAGTTAAAAGTAAGTTATCTGCTTTGTTGTAATTTTTGGATAATTGTATCTGGATATCAGTCTCTGTCATTTTTTGGTAGTTGAACTGAATCAATTACAGTGATTCCTTGGTCATCGAAGTTATCCATCAGTTGTAGGTAACGTTGTGTAAAATTGGTTGGCTCGGTGGTTTCCGCATTTTCTCCCAGTGTAAGTTCCAATTGGGTTGTAAGCATAATTCCTCTGTCTCTTTAAATTGTATATCCTGATGTATAGAGGCCTGTTTAGGATTACTCTGCTCTTCCTCTATTGTTCCTTGTTCTATAACTTGATTCATTATTGGAGGATCAATTTGAGGTTCCAAAGTAGCATCTTTAAGTTTTCTCTGAGGTTTCAAATAAGTTTTGAAATCTTCTGTAAATTCTAAATATTTTTCCAGCATTAAATCATAGTCAAGGTATGGGTAACTTTCTTCCATTTTGGTGGTAGATTAGCCTATTCCTTTATTACAGACTGTATTTTAAAAAGATCCACAAATGTCCGCCTCCAAAGGTCTAATAGCCAGCTTCACCACCCAGCTGTCAAGTTATCTTTTATCTTCTATTATCATATGAAAGTCCAATCCCTCTTCAAATAAAAAGAGAAGTACAGTTGCAATGTCACTTGTTGCCACCAGATGTCCTCAGTGGACTGTAAAGTCCTTTTTCCAAGTTAATGAAGTTAAAGAACTTTTTTTCTCTTTCTTTAAAAAGTTAGCAAGAGAGGTGTCTCCAGCATTATAAAAATTGAAGGTAACAATGTCCCATTTTTCTTCTTTTCCCCTAAATATCCCCCCCAAAAAAGTCCAATAGTAAAAAAAACAAGCAGAAAAAACAAAAAATATTAATTTCTTTTCTTTTTAGCTCTTTTTCCCATATAGGCAGCCGCCGCTTTCTTAGAAAAGGGAAATAGTCAACTTTACAGGAAAATAATCAGGACAGCGAGAGAAGAGAAAGATCTCACCCAAATTCACCACATGGTTCTTCATGCTTAGGTGGTCTTTTGACTTGCGGTTGGTGCGGCTAGGTGATCGGCCATTTTACTGGCCGATCTTCTTCTCCGTCGGCCCTCAGAGTTAGTTCAGACAGCTGGAGGAGCCACCGTTCCTCTGCAACCAAGCAAAGCCTCCTCGATGGTAGTCGCATCCTCCAGGGTGACCTTCGACCCACATAAGGGTCTACCGGCGGAGGGAAGCTAACCGATGAAGAGAAGGATCTCTTTGTATGACTAGAGGCGCCGTAATCCGGAACTGGAAGTCAGCCCTGGCTTAGATCTTAAAAGTTGCCATGGTTAAGAAACACTGGTTTAGATTAACTAGATGATTTTGGACAACTTGGCAAATCATGATATAATGCACAGCAGGACCCTTTTGTATAATATTACATTTTAGGACCATTGTGTATAATATTACTTAAATGTTTAGATGCTGAAAGGAAAGATTTAGGGACGTGATGTACAATAGCAATATGAGTCACAGAAGAGTGCAGAATGTCTTAAATAGTAATTGGTGATTGTGCTAACTGACAGTCTGCTAATGTCTCTGTAGAAGCAAAGTTGTAAAGCTTGTGTGAAGATAATCCAAGGTAGAGTGTCAGGAAAAGACTCATGCAGAGTGGGAATTATACAAGGCAAAAAACAGTAGACCTATGAGAAGTCAAGGAAGTAATAGCAGAGGAAAGAACTAGGGAAGACATTAGTGAAAGTAAAGTTAAACGAATCCCCTGTTGTGGAAATTTGAGACAGAAATACAGAGATGCAGCAAAGAAAAGTCTAAAATCAATTTCAAAATGTGAATGGAAATATATAATTTATTTCTAAAAGACTCATAATATTTCAAAGTAAATGGTTTTGAGCATGGATTTGAGTTCTCTTGAGTGTCCTTTCAGGATTAAAGAATTCAGAGCCATTGTGAATATTAAGAGAAGATTGTTTTAAAGAGAGAGAAGGACTTCAGTCCTATGGGTACCTAGTTGAAATATCAAATTGAATTTTGTGGGACATCATTTTGAATACAAGGTTGTGAGCTCGAAACAGGTAAAACATGAACAGAAAATAAAATAGAGAAGTGATACAATAGTTTTGTCATGAGTTTTAAGTACTATATTAAAAGAGAAACTGATAGATAATATTGGATAATTCAATGGAAATAATTCCTTTTTTTAAATCGACACACATTTTAGTATCAAAATTAAGTAGACTTGAAGAAAAAGATTGGAAATTGGTTAAAACGTTAAAATGGAAACATACAACAGAACATTTTAAAGGTATTATTTATAAGAGATGCTACATGCTTCAAAAGTGTCCCAAGGTTCTACAATTGCTGGATACAAAACCATTTTAGTCCAGTGTAGAAATTCCAAGTTCAGATTTCTGCAAACCTCAGAGTGACCTAGGTTGTTCCCTATTCTGTCTTTTATCTGTTTAATATTGGCAAAAGCTAATGCTACTACTTCTTGCCATTATTTCACTTACTACTGTTCAAAAGAATTGAACTCAGAAGGATAAATACATATTAACGATTAATTTCAGATGTTGCAAAGATTATATGGTTTAGTCTTCTGTGATTATCCATAACCAGTGAATTAATAAAGGAGAATATTTGTAGCATAAGATTGAAATGAGTGGTTTTTGGTGTTCTCTGAGCTTGCTTGTTTTCTTGTAGATGTTTCATTAACAAACTAGGTAACATCATCAGTGTTAGTAAAGAGTGAGATTTGCTCTCAGTTTATTGCGCTGTCAATGTTGGTGAGGGTGGTTATAGAGACTCTTTGGTTGGGCTGTGTATTATTGGCTTGTTTGGCTGTTTCTTGATTGGGGTATTATTTACTTTATTGTTAGAGTAATGTTAATCTTGGAGTTAATCTATGAACAACAGAAAAAGGAAACAGAGCATCTATACAACACAATAACAATAACATTTCTAACAAAATAGATATCCACGCAACTTTATCAAAAAGTGCTTCACTACTGAACCCAATACAGCACAACTAACACAGACCCTAAAAAGAATAACACTACCAAGAACGTCTCAAAAGCCACAACAGACTACTACAGCCACATAGAATCAGCGTAGCACGCAAGCCAACTAAAGTCCTTCAAAACATCCTAAGCAAACCGAAAGACCCAGCAGCCGCAGAATAAAAAAAAAAAAGGATCATCTACATTATACAGGGTAATGACTGCAATAACCACTACGTAGGACAAACAGGCTGAAGACTGGCAAAACGCATCCATGAATACCAACTAGTAGTTAGAAGACATGATGAAAACTTTTTAATTTTACAACATATGGACAGACTTAATTATAGTTTTAGTTAGGAAACTATGACTATTCTAGACAAGTCCAAAAACACCAGGGAATTTCTATAAGCCTCTGACAGATTAGCCATCAATAGACAAATAGACATAAATAATATCTATAGAGTATGCAAAAAAGTCAATGAGCCAAAAGGGGAACAAAGAGACCTAAGTACCTGTCTACCAGCAGTCAGCACCCAGATGAGCATAGATTAACTCCAAGATTAACATCAAATAAACAATATCCGAATCAAGAAATTGCCAAATAAGCCAATAGCAAGAACCTCTAAGACCACGCCCACTAACCCTGACAGGGCAAACTAGTAGAATATAAACTGAGAGCAAACCCCACTCTTTACTAGCTAGCATTAATATGTTACCTAGTTTGGGTAATGAAATGTTTACAAGAAAACAACCAAGCTGAGTGAGAACCAAATACCCCTCAATCAGTGAATTATTGAGTTGATTTGAAAGTGTAGCAAACACCTGTGATGGGAACCTATAAGGATCAATACATGAGATGTTGAACAGTGGCTTCCTTGCACAATTAAAAGAGCATTTCAGTCAATTTATATTACCTGATTTCTTTATCATAGTCAGATATCATTTCTTGGGTACATTTCTGCACAAGATCAAGGTACTGCATGGCATCTCCAAATTTTTCTAGTTGTCAATGAAACTCTACTACATACAAGTGTTATATGTCAAGATGCAATGAACACCCTAAACTTATCCTAAGACATTATTTATTATGTTGCACATTATAGTTATTTCACCAGTTGTACAGTGCTTCATATTCAAAGGCAACAAAGAAATTCTTCAGGTAACACCTCCCTACCCATCTATGGTGGGTGGTAAATGTGACATGCCCATGCTGACATCATCACACAACACTGCAAATATGTGCATGTATTCAAGACATGAAGATGCAAGCACGTAGTGATGCTATTGGCTTGATGACATCTTGTGCAGGTTATGATTTTGTATAATTGCATTTGGCCACCTTGTTTATCTGCATCTCTTTAAAGTAGATGCACAGGGATTGCCTAGCTTTCCTTTGCAGCTGTTGTGTGTTTCCATGAAAAAACATGTTTGGTTTAAGCAGTTGTAGCCTGGTGCCCATTTGCATTCTGAAGTACCCCTTTGCCTTCAAATCTACAGTGCTATGCAACTTTTCCATTATTGGCATATGGAGGCCAGGTGGAATATGCAATTCTTATAAGGACTCCACAGTATGGGGAAAAATGGATTCAATATTCCAAATACATCACAGAGTACACTGGATTTCATTTAAGGTTATACAAATATTGTAAACCACCCCACCCCAACTCATGCTAAACGTTTGTATGATCATGTGAATCCATTCTGAATTGTGCCTTGGTCCCAAAGCTGTTTACTGAGAAACAAATCTTCATATTTGAGGGCAACTACTACTGATACACTTTGGAATATATTTCCCTGTAATTGAATATGTTAGAAAGCACTGTAGAAGCATTATATAATTAAGCACAGGACAGCCAGATTTTAAATAAAATGATCAGGAAGTTGTATGTTTCAAGATGTGAATAGTTGACAATGATTTCCAGTATTTTTATTTATGGAGGACATTCAAGACTAGTATGATGAACGTGATGTGGGTTTGCTTGTTATAATAATTATTTCCAATCTGAAGAATAAACAGTATCAAATGTTTCTGATGCATTGTCTGAATAAACTAGAGAAAAATCAGTAAGGTGACTGGGGATGATATAATACACCTCTAATTTTCCACTTTTCTGGATCTTTCTTTACAAAATTTTGTAGGCAGAAATATTGTTTGAAACTTTTGCTTATATGAGACTGAAAAACAGAACCAAAAGGATATTTGAAAGACAAAGTATATCTAAAAGTTGTCAAATGAAATGTATAATATTTATACTGCTTTTCAGTTGCTTCACATCATTTTGAGATTTTCCTTTGAAAGCAATCTTGGGAAGGCTATATTCCTGAAAGGTCGATTAGAATAGAACAGAAAAGAATAGAATTAAAGCCATGTTCAGTTGCCTTAGGCAAGCTACTATCTCAACCTGTTACAGAAATATATGTGTTCTTTAGAGCTTTAAACATAATAGCTTGCCCATAGCAGTGTTGTAATTTACTGGTTACTTTTGAATTTAAATGAGAAAAATAGCAAAATGCATCTTTAATATTTATATTAAGAAAAGAGAAACACTGAAAGTCTGATTTGAATTTTATAATAACATAAAGATGAAAACTGCTTATTTACATGTAGAAAATATATCCTGTCTGCCCTGTATAGTGTGGTTCAAGTACTAGTTTTTTCTTAGACAGAATTGGCACTAGAGATTAGTTTATTTAATATACTTTTGCCTCTTTAGGCTGCATTACAATTAATGTAATAATTTGAGATGTTTTGTAATGTTCCATGACCAGTCTATATTTTGCTAATATGGATACTTGGGAACATAAATCACTAAAGAAGAAAGCAAATAATAATTGTTACTATAAAATTATTGTGTTAATTGACTTCATTTCCTGTTTGAAACCTGAACACTAAGCAACAATATGTAGTGTGGAAATGTACTGCATAATATAACATTATAGTTTTCAGGAAGAAGCATTCTTTTTCCCTAGTAGTTGGTTTGTCTGCAGAGCAGAAATATCAAATGCATCAAAAGATTGAAAGCCCCATCAGGCCTGTTCTCATATTGAGTACGAGAATAACAAATACCGTAGTTGCATTTGAAGGAAAAATGCTCTCACACTTTAACATATTTACTTTCCTCTTATATAGCGTTTATCACCCTTAGCAATTTAAAGATATATGGACTTGACCTCCCAGAATTCTTCATCCAATATTACAATCTTTTATTGAGAAACACTGCTCTTTTGCAGGAACAGTGTTAATTTGCCAAGTCACCAATATAAGGCAATACCTACCATTGATCTATTGTTTTCTACCAACAAAAAAAAATCTCAGCAACTATAAAATAAAATTCTACCTGCTAAGCAAGAATTTTCAGGCAGGATTTTTAAATGGTATTTTCTTGGCGAGTGTGTTCTATAATGGGATCACAGGAATGGCTTATGTATACGTCTGATTCACCTTCACAATGTTAAATGTTCTTCTATTCAGTTTTTTGACAGCTTCTTTTTCATGAGCTTGCTTACTTCAGAAAGAGGAAGGACAATGTATTTTGTTACGTTGCCTTTATGTTAGCATTTATTAGTACTTAGCATTTATAGTGACCTTATCAAGCAGTACTATTTCTGGGTTTCAAGATAAAAATATTGTAGGTGTGCCTGCTTTTGGCAGAGAGTACTAACACAGTATTCTTAAGACTTATGAGTTTTGCCTTGCTCAACATCAGAATGTTTTGCTATAATAAAAGATTTATTTACTTTACTCCAGAATAAGGATTCCAAGTCTGATCAGACTTGGGGAGTATAAACTGACCATCTTCTTTGAGGTAGCCATATGATAATTGAATTCAAAAAGAAATTTTTGAAAAAGAAGTGTAAATAGCCATTCTAATGTTCAACTTGCTGACTTTATTATTTATCAGGCAATCACTATGTATAAATGAAAAAATAAAATGTTGGGATATCTCTATGTGTGCAGACATAATGGTATGTGAGGAGGACACTGGGAAACAAGGGGAACATATGCTACCTACAGAACAATCAGATGGGGAGGTCATGCAGCTGAATAATGGTCAGAGAAAGAAACTTAGGATCCACCCTAATGTAATCAGGCAGTGGGAGGTTTGTACCCTCAAATGAGCAAGAGTCTGTTAATGTAGATCGACAATAAAGTAGAAATAGCTCATTTTATTGTGTTTCCTGTCTGGTCTTTTTGGGAGGCTGCAGCAATATTGCTCTTGTGTTCTGGATTATGGTTTTCCTTCCCTTTAGAAAAATGCAGAAAATATACAGAATGTGAATAATTATATTTAGCCCAACTTTCTTTTTGGTGCATGTTACTTGTGTACCTGGTGACTTGCAGTAAGGAGTCAGTTGGCTTCCAAATAACATGACCAAATTCATGACTAGAAATGTGACATCCTTGTCATTATTTGAATAATTTATTTGAACAATCAAATAAAAATATTTATTGTGGCTTTTAGGATAAAGAAAATCATGAGTCCATTTTCAGGCATCCCCAAAGTGCTTTTTCCCAAAAGGCAACTGGACTTTGATTTTTCCTTGAAGACGTTTTGCTTCTCATCCAAGAAGCTTCTTCAGCTCTGAAGAAGACATTTTCAGGCATCATTATCGATAAAGAATTTCCTCAATAATTTTCCCTCAGTAATTGTCTTTCTTTTTCTGTCTGCTACCCTTATCTTAGCCAAATCTTTATTATGATCATAGATCAGCATAGGGAGGGTGGAATATAAACAGTTGGTCATTTTAAAAGCTAAAAAAATATAAAATTCCCTAATGTTTTATTGCTTTAGCAAAAAGATATGTAAGAATTAGCTAGCTTGTTTAGGAAAGATTTATGGGTTGGGAGTAAAGAGCCTAGTACACTATTATATATTTTGTGCATTTACCTGTTTTAACATATGTTTGTATATGCTATACATTCAGATCTGTTTTAGCATGCAAAGGGTGCTTTTATGTATCTATGCAGGCACTTGGGAATCTCTGCATTTTTGGATGTATATGTGGATGTATAGTCATATTCAGTGGGCTAATCTGCACCTCTGTTAAACATACACAGTGCAAAATGGGTCATTGTCCTGTGTTAGATATCATTCTCTTTTATTTATTGAATTTAACATTTAATTGGCATATATGTGTTGAACATGTTGAACCCCTATACGAACAAAATGTATCATAGTTTCAGGGGGTTCTAGTAACTTCAGGTGTGTTGGTAGTGTTTTTCTCTTGCCTAAAATTAACAATTGTAGTCTCAGGGTTTCGTTTGTTTTCTTCTCTTTTTTTGGAGAAAAAAACCCCAGAAAACAGTTTCTCAGAAAGCTGATTTCAAAGTTAGAATGAGGAAGGTAAATTGAGAAATATTTTCCATTCTTTTTTTAAAAAAATACACAATGGTCTCCAGAACAAAAATTCATTTACTTTGGTGAGTTAGACCTTTTCTGTAATTGGGCATATAGCCTAGAAAACAACATTATAGAATGATGCAATTCTACCAATGTTATTCCTCCTTGTATAAGAGAATAATGCCTTCTCACGATTAGTTTGAAGAGTAATACCAGTCTCATTGTTCTGAACAGTATGATTCAAGATAAACATTTCACAAGGTTTTTTTTCTGCCCTAGATTTACCAGATCAATGTTCTCCTAACCCATGTCACAGAGATGGTACTATAAAATGTGAAGATCTGAAAGGTGGATATCTTTGCCACTGCAAGAGAGGCTGGGAAGGCGAGACATGTGATAAAGGTAAGTCTAGGTCTGAGCTGCTTGTACCGGTAAACCTCAACTTACAATCACATTTGAGCCCAAAATTTCTGTTGGTAAGCAAGAGAGTTGTTAAGTGAGTTTTTCCCCATTTTACGACCTTTGTTACCATAATTGTTAAGTGAATCACTGCAGTTCTTAAGTTAGTAACATTGTTAAGTGCATCTGGCTTCCCCAATGACTTTGTGTGTCAGAAAGTTGCAAAAGGTGATCACATGAGCCTGCAACTCACTGCAACCGTCATGAATGTGAGTGAGTTGCCTAGCATCTGAATTTTGATCACTTGAGTTGGGTATGTTGCAATGATCATAAGTGTGAAAAACAGTAATAAGTCACTTTTTTCAATGCCATTATAACTTTGAACGGTCACTACTGTTGTAAGTTGAGGACTACCTGTACGTCTATAATTCTGACTGTTGGGTGGAGAAAAATATAGTTTATTTACAGAACATGGATTTTTTATATATAGAAAAGGTTCAATCTTTGGAATCTCCAGATGGAGATTGACAGAGTTATTCTATGAACTCTTGCTGCTCACCATAACAGAGACTGTAATTAGCAAACAGATCAATGGACCCATTAAAACAGAATAACAGAAGGCTTAATTGAAAGAGATTCTGCATAGCTTATTGCTCCAGTCAGCCTAAAAAGACGCTTGTGAATAACTGCATAAATAAATAAATTTAAACATTGTAAACTGATTTGAAAATTAAATCAGAGATGATAAAATCTTGCATATACAACATGTGGAATTTAATAAAATGATACATATGAAGAGATGAATTTCTTGTTTCACATTCTTCTGTTGGAGTTTGTTTGAATACTGAAACAGTCTTTTTCCACTTCTAGATATTAATGAATGTGCAGATCACAATGGCGGATGTAAACAGATCTGTTACAACAAACCAGGCAGCTATCACTGCTCATGTTACACTGGCTATGCTCTTATGAGTGACAGTAAATCATGCGAAGGTAAGCTATGAAATACACAAGAATAATATGAAATCCAACTTTGGCATTACACGAACTAGCCTGTTTTGAATCTAATTTGATCTGCTCCAGTTCTTTTTTCCTGCTTCCTCTTTCTTCTTTTTGGTCTTGATGCCAACCCCAAGTTTGCCAGCTGAAGCTCTATGGCAAGTTATGATTGCTGGATCTTTTGACATGTTCTATCAACAACACTTTATGAGAAGGTTACTGCACAAATTCTGTAAGAGTGAGTGAAAGCTACATGCCTCTGCTGAGTCTATTGTTCCATTATTATATAAAAGGGTAGATATCTTGATGAAAGTAAATAATGGCATCTTGAGGATTAGCATGTTTATTGTGGATATGTTCTAAGTGAATTTACGAGCCAGCAATAAAATTATTCTAATCCAGATAAAACTTATAAACCACATTAACCCTGTGCTATCTTTATTAGCATAAATAATTCTGAATGCTAAACTGAGCGGTTGTTATTGCTTCTGACTTTCTCACAACTGCGGTTTAAAATTTCAATAGGAACAGCCAGGAATGCATGCCTAAGCATGTCTGCAGTCATACCACAGAACTATCCAACCCCATAGCAAAAGAGTGATTCACAAAGGATTGGCATATTATGCCAAAATGCTCCAGCCAACAGGCTCCTTCTGGAGCTAAAAAGCAATATTTGGCAAGGTAGCATATAGTTTTTGTTAGTTTCATTACATTGCATTGTATTAGAAAATGACCTCATGTATACAAGAAGTGTGCAGCCACCTGAAAGAAAAATAATGTCTAGAGAGTTTATTCATCTCAGAAATGTTCTGATGACAAGTGGCCAATAACAATGGATATGTTTTCTGTAATTTAAAGTATAGTGCTTCAGCTTGTTGAACAGAATATTAATGTTCTGCATACTGGAAGTCAGTAAAGAGTAAAATGATAATAATGCTGCCTGGACAGAGATTGTGGAGGGGAGAAAGAAAAGGTTAAAGGAAGAAAAGAGCTGTATAGTAGCGGCAAACTAACTGAAGCTGTTGCTGAGAAACCACATTCTGCAAAGTCTGAGATATGTGCTTGAGGCACCATTTTGTTTTGGGGCATCACTCCAGCTTTTGCAGCTTGAAGTATTTGCAAAACATAGTTTTGGGTTTCACATTTTCTTTTGAACATACCTCATTAGGGTTATTTTATCAGCAAGTTAAGCAGACTTGGCTGGATAGTTCCAGAAAGGATTGCATCCTTGCATTATAGACGGTATCTACTTTTTGTTCCATGAAATCTTCATTAGTGTCACCTAGTGATAAATATCCCCTTGTGAGACAATGTATTGCAGTGTTTCTCAACTTGGCAGCTTTAAGATATGTGGACTTCAATTCCCAGAATTCCCCAGCCAGTAATTTTCTTTTTTTATTTTTATCCTGCCTATTTTTTTTATAAGGTGGTGAACATAGCCAACATACATTTCTCCTCCTATTTTCCTCACAACAACAATCCTGTGGAGTGGGTTGGGTGAGAGAGTGACTGGCTCAAAGTCACCTAGCGGGTTTTCATGTGTAAGGTAGAATTAAAACTCATGGTCTCCACTGGACCAAATTAGCTCTCAGTAATATTGAAGTCCATACATTTTAAAGTTGCCAAGGTTGAGAAACACTGAGTAATTGAAAGAGTAATAACTCAATTGTAAACATTCCTGGAGGATATTGATTATCTACATCTATTTTAGTTTTGTTTTACAATGAGAAGCAGCAGACCAACATTTTAACATTTAAAACAAAGTCAGCTAGCATAGTTGCAATTCCAATACATGTGGAAAATTTTGGCTGTGTTTTTTTCTCCAAGCTTGTTTTAATATAATTCCTGAATGTTTCATTACCAAACTAAGTAACATCAGCAGCAGGATTTTCTTGTGCTATTCTCTTTAGCTCATAAGTGCCTTGTGGAAAATATCTATATGGGGAGAAAGCTATAAACGTATTTTATAGCTTATTTGTGGAAAAACAGCTGGCAAAGGAGATCAAAATGGACAGTGTGCATACAGAGATAGGCATTAAGGATGTGCAGCACTTTGGAAATAGTTTTTAAAATGTTCCTCACAACATGTGGGTATGAACATAATATCTGTCTGTAGCTTATGAAAGTAGCCTAGTCCTTTACCTGAATTACGGATAAAATTTGCAAATGGATGCTATGATTGCATCCCCATTCCTTTGAATTACATTTTATTAATTTTGAAGTGCTACCCAGGCCTACTGAGTATATCACCTTTTGCAAATCCTCTCGTTTAAATTGCCCTTTCTCAAAATATTTTGTGGGGACAAGAGGTAAAAAGTGACACTTTCTTGTGTTGGTATAATTATTCATTTGTTTGCTAAATTTACATTCTGCCTTTCCTCCAAGTGTGCTGGGTGATGAAATGAGATGAGATAACCTTTATTGTCATTTTTTACTGTGGGCACACTGGCACACATTAAAAATGAAATTCTGTTGCTTGCTCTCAAATGTAGCACTCTTGGCTATTGTTTTTCCATCATTAAACATATATTTAAAAGAGAGCAACTGGCTCCATATTACCTAAAGAGCTTCCATCGCTGAGAACAGACTAGGGAGCTGCATCTTGTTAGCTCTAATCCAATACTTTACTCTCAACACCATGATGAAATCCACTTAGAATTTCTGATTTGAATTTAGTAAACTTGTTTTAAGAAAGTGTATTCATGTTAAACCTGAACTACAATGCGCAAGTTGGACTTTAGTATTTCGGCTTCTGGAATTCTGATATTGTGCTTTCCAAGTATATCAAGGCAGAGCATTTTACATCTTCATTAACACACTCTATCAAAGACTGAAGGTCAAATTTCTACATATTTTTACCTCCACTTAATCACACTGGGAGGCAATTTTTAGGGATCTTGGAGGTACCTTCCATCTGAGGTGGAAAATTTCTTTTGTTTCTTATTATGCTTGCAAGATGCTCTTTTTTAAATAATTAGATAGGTTGAGAACCCCTTGCTCCAAAATCACTGTAAGTTCATGATCAGTTAGAATCTGTATTTAGATAACTTATTCTGCCTAATTGGATATTTGTTTTTATAATAAATAGATGAAAATGATAATATTGTGAAACAAAAAAGGAAATAACAAAACAAAGAAAGAGGAAAGAGCATTTCCCCCAGTGCGATCCATTTAAAATTGCTGCTTGGAATCCCAGGGGTCAAAATACACATGTTGAAAGGGTTATAGATCAGGGGTAGTCAACCTTGGCTCTTTTATGACTCGTGGACTTCAACTCCCAGAATTCCTGAGCCAGCTATAGCTAAGCTGGCTCAGGAATTCTGGGAATTGAAGTCCACGAGCCATAAAAGAGCCAAGGTTGACTACCCCTGTTATAGATCATCCATTCTGAGCCAGATGTTCTCTGGGTGGTTTGGATCATCCTTACCTGGAATAGAATCAGCATGTTTGGGCAGAACTAGATGGGAAATACTCTTCAGGTAGTCCTTGACTTACAACAGTTCATTTAGTGACAATTCAAAGTTACAACAGCACCAAAAACAGTGACTTATGACTGTTTATCACACTTACAACCTTTGCAGCATCCCCACGATCATGTGGTCAGAATTCGGATGCTTGGCAACTGACTGATATTTATGGCAATTGCAGTGTCCTGGGGTCATGTATTCACTCTTTGTTACCATCTGACAAGCCAAGTCAATGGAGAAGCCAGATTCACTTAACAACCATGTGAGTAAGTTAACAATTCCAGTGATCCACTTAACAATTGTGACAAGCATGGTCATAAAATGGGGCATTCTTAGCAGATGTCTCGCTTAGCAGCAGAAATTTTGGGCTCAATTGTGGTCATAAGTCAAGGACTACCTGTACTATGTCTTTGTGTTTGTGTGTGTGTTTGTGCTTTGAGTTAGTCTTGATGCCTCTGACAACTGCCTGAACTAGTTCCTGCAATTTTCTTGGCAAGATCTCCTTTCTAGGGCTGAGAGAGAATGCCTAGCTCAAGGTCATCCTTTGTGTCTAAGGTAGGACTAGAAATCAGAGTCTCCTGGATTCTAGCTACTGCCCTAATTATTATACACACCAGCTCTCTATGCCATATTTACTTACAATGTAAAAAGTTGACATTTAGAAAGTTTAATTTATCTCAAGGGGCGGAGGGCTGTTTTAGTACGGCTGCATTTCCTGCAACTGCTCAGTATCAAAAGCACATTTCTCCTAACCCAATTATATTATTATTGAGAAAAGTGTAAATAATGCCTGCTTGGGAGATATGAGTGGGTATACGCCTCTGTATGAAGATGATACTGTTTGGCTGCCTGAAAATCCAAATCTTTTGCAACCAATTGTATATTAAAACTAAAATGGGCCAGGATACTTGCAGGACCGTCTTCTGTCCCATGAATCCCAGCGACCGGTTAGGGTAGATTAATTTCTGTATCTTGGTAGAAGATTTACTAAAGATCAGGAAAAGGTATACAGTGGTTTTAAGATATGCAAAAATTGGTAGGAAAAAAGCACATTATGAGGAAGGAATGTTTGTTAAAGTAAATAAAAATGTATAGAAGTGGAAAAATGGTTCTACTCATTTTTGTTATCGAATTGAAAATTGGATGTTTCAGAAGAAACAGAAAAATTAAATGCATTGGGAATGGGGCATTTAAGAAATAGTCTGCGATACAGCATTCTAACCACTGTGCCACCGTGGCTCAATGTGTTGTAAAACAGGGAAAAATAGGATGAAGAATGAAGAATGAATAATTGTAAAAGGAATATGCACTGAATAAAAAACTGAATGATGAGTATGAAAAGAAGTAAAAGAGAGACAGGTAGTTTTTGACTCACAACCACTATTGATCCCAAATTTTCTATTGCTAAGAAAAGCACTTGTTAACTAGGTTTTGCCCCATTTTACCACTTTTTTGTCACAGTTGTTAAGCAAATCACTGCAACCATTAAGTAAGTTTGATTCTCCCATTGACTTTGTTTCTCAAAAGTCAGCTGGGAAGGTTACAAATAGTGATCACATGGCCCTGGACAACTGTCATAAAAAAATTCAAGCACCTGAATTTTATTTACGTGACCATGGGAATGCTGCAGGGGTTATAAATGTGAAAACTGGTCATAAGTCACTTTTTTCAGTGCCATTGTAACTTCTAACAGTCACTAAAGGAATAGTTGTAATGATGTAGTTTGTCACAGAATGAATGAAAATCAGAATTCCACAACCAACAGATAAAGGCAGAGTGAATGAATGGGTTAAAAGGAAGGTGAAAGCTGAGAAAGTCATAGCAAGATAAAGTTGATGAGATCCTCAGAACATACTTTAAGAAAACAGGCAGTATATGAAGCAGATGACAAATTTGTCAGAAGTAAAGAGAATTTCTAAGTATAGAATGATATGGAATGATGTTGGTATAAACTAGTGTTGGTTATATTTCTTCTCTTTTTCTTCTCTGATGCCTTTAATTTCTGTGGTTTACTTCTTTTCTATGCTGTGCATAACATTGCTTAACCTAAAAGGGAATGGCCTGGTGGGTATGTACGGATATAGCTATACTATTCTGCATGAAATTTGCTTTGTACAAATTAGTTGCTGAAAAATGGGTGGTGCCATATGCTACTATCTACACTGCAAGATTTGACTGTGTATCCTCCATTCATTACATTAGATGCCTCATTTTCAATATGCAGAAACCAATAAAATGTGCATGTAAACATGATCTATATTCCCTGTTCCATTAAGGAACTATGTACAAAAACCTCATTGTTGACTGAAATAAGCTTTTCCCAGCCAAACAGCTGGTAATTTCCTATCCTGTGATCCTTTTTGTCTCAAAACCCTGACCCTTTTCTAACATTGCTATCACACTTTTTCCTGTGATTCTCTTCCTCTCTGCTTCCATTCCCAGAGTTCACATTTTTAATAATTTTTATAGCATTTATCCAGAAGTGCTGTATATCTTGCAGAATACCAGCCTTTTGTTTCTGGGGAGGCTGAAGTCATTTCCTAATTCCATTATGCCATTATAACAATAGAGAAAGAATGAGTTGCAGACTTGGTATAACATGGAGGGACAGGCCTATGAAACATTGTTGATAGTCTGATTATTATTGTTGATTGTCTTTACTTTTTGCTCTTTTTCAGATATTGATGAATGTGCTGCAACAGCAGGGATCTGTGGAGAAGCTCAGTGTAAAAATTTAGTAAGGTCTTATTCATGTGTTTGTGATACTGGTTATACTTATGATGAGGTCACGAAGACCTGCAAAGGTTAGTAGGTAGAATTAAATTCTATCATGAGAATTCTTACCCTCAATCAATGTATGCTGTTGCCTACCCACTTTGCTGTTAATTTCCTATATACCTCTAGATCAGCGGTTCTCAACCCGTGGGTCGCGACCCCTTTTGGGGTCGAACGACCATTTCACGGGGGTCGCCAAACACCGCAGTCCTCCATTTTTTTAATTTTTTTTGGTCGGCCACTTTTTTCCCCTTTGCGATGCGGGCCGCCATTTTTTTTGGGTCGGCCATTTTTTCCCCTTTGCGATGCGCCCCGTCACGCCGCGCATGCGTGATGCGCTCCGTCGGACCATGCATGCGCGATGCGGGCTGGGGTCGAGCCCCGGAAAAGGTTGAGAACCGCTGCTCTAGATGGCAAGTGGGTGTTGAAAAATAAGCAGATAGAGTATTGAGTCAAATTTGATGTTTTGAATGAAGATTATATTAAGCATTATGATGAATATTTTTAGAAGAATAATTTTTAAAAGGTACAATAAGTGTATTGTCTAGCACTGATGATGTTACCTAGTTTGGGTAATGAAATGTCTGCAAGAAAACAGCCAAGTTCAGAGAGCACCAAAGGGGCCCCTCATTTCAACCCTGAGCTACAGATATTCTCCTTTAAATGTATTGTCATCCAATATATTTTAAAAATCATCTAATGACTGGGAAATTCAGTGCAGGCTTATACTCAGATTTCTTGCAAATCACTAATTTCTTTATTTGCTTCTGGAGGCCAGCATTGAGAGAGCCCAACTTTCTCAAATGAAAGCATTCTTAGGTAGAAAATACAGTGCTCTGGTTATTGATTATTTTACTTAATCTGCTACCACTTTAGCTTTTTTGGCTATTGTAGTTGGCTATTTCTATTGCACAGAATAAAAAGAGGAGAAACTTGTCCTACTAGACAGCATCTCTATAGGATTCCTGAACAGTTGAAAGGTGTGTTAAAATGGAATAGACAAGATGCTCCAGAACCATCTGTAAGTGACTGGTATTCTCCAGTCATATTAATGCCAACATCAAATGGGTGAAAACAGTGTTGCATAGACTTCCAGCAAATAAACCGAGAGGAAAAATTCAATGGGTATTCAATACCAAGAGTTGATGCTTCTTGGATGGCCTAGAGATAGAGCCAGGTATTTTTCACCTGCCAAAGGATATTGGCAAATTCCACTGGAATGCCATTCAAAAAAGAAAACCACATTTGTTACTCCATAAGTTCACTTTTAATTAAGAGAATGTCATTTAATCTACACGGAGTACCCTGCACTTTAAGTGTCTAGTGAACAAGATTTCATCAGGTCAAGGGGAATGATATGCTGCCTATCTACAGTACAGTGCAAAAGTGTTGGACAGTACAGTGCAAAAATGCTGTAAATTAAGAATGCTTTCAAAAATGTTAATAGTGTTAGAAGTGTTAATAGTTTATGATGGTCACACCAAATATTGATTTGATTTGGATTTCTCTTCTGTTCATTTACTTTCCATTTTGCTAATTGATAAAAATAAACTGTTCAAAATTCTATTTCTGAAAGCATCCTTAATTTACAGCATTTTTTCACAATTGACTAACCTTTTTGCACAATACTCTATATCAAGACCTGGGAAAGACATCTCCAACATTTAAGGTTAATAATTGATAATTTAGGAAAACCTAGCCTAACCATAAACCCAGAAAAGTGCTATCTGGGATATCAAGAAACCTGATATAAGGAGTTTATGATTGGAAAGGGAGAAGTTAAACCAGAATATAGAAAGGTTGAAACCTTGAAACAAGTGGAAGCCCCCAAAACAAAGAAAGAAGTTTGTTCTAGCAGGGTGTTATCACAGGTTCATACCTCATTTTTCTATTGTGACTCAACCCCTCACAGACCTAATAAGAAACAAACCTCAAGGATAAAATTTCTAAACAGCACCAGGAAGTATTTTGAAAAATAAAAGACACATTGTGAGGGAAGCCAGTATTGAAAGGACAGGATTTTCCCCAACCCTCTGTTTTACAAACAGACACATCTAGCATAGGCTTAGGCACCATGCTACCCAAAATTATGAAGGAATGGACCACTCTATGATCTACCTCTCAAAGAAGCTCCTCCCCAAAAAACAAAAATATAACACCATTGAAAGAGAAGCCTATGCACTAAAATGGGCAATCAATGCTCTGCATGTATATTTGTGGGGTCAGGAATTCACTATAACGATTGATCATCAATCACTCACCTGGGGTGCAACAAATGAAATATGCCAATTCATGGTTAACCAGATGATATCTCACATTACAACCTTACCGCTTCAGTGTCATACATTGAGCAGGACAGCAAAATGTCACCACTGACTTACTATCGTGTTATGAGAAAAACATAGAAATGGTATTACTCTCATAAAAATAAAAAAATAATCAAATATATTGATTATTTTTATCAAAAGGGGTGAGGTATGGGAGGAGAGAAGTGGCCCAGAAATGGAATATTTTTTTGCAATGCCAAACTAAGTTCTCTAGAAAGAATAACATGTTGGATTTTTGTTCACGGTTGCTACTACTGTTTTAAAATATATCTTAGTCAAATACAACAATTTAATTTTCTACTTTTCTTTTTATTGGTGTTGTATAGATGTAGATGAATGTGAAGAGAACTTCTGTGAGCAAACATGTGTTAATTCACAAGGAAGTTATACTTGCCACTGCAATGGAAAAGGCGGAATTAAACTCTCCAGTGATATGAATACTTGTGAGGTAGTATTTTAATACTTCTATTCTGCAGGCAGAAATACACAAATAGAGCCTAAAGTTTATGAGATAGCAGTGTATAAAGTGAAAAGTTTAACTCATTCCCTTCACTTGAGTCTGGAGATCAATTTATTAAAACACTGTATGTCTATACAATAATACAAATTATAATACAAGACAGTGTTGCCTATCATGAATAGGGAAGATGCATGCTTAAAACTTTGGTTTTCAGTTTCATTCGTACAGCATGTGTTGCTTGTTTATCTTGCCAAATGAACTTACAGGTTGTCCTCGACTTACAATTGGTTGTAAGTACAACAGCCTTAAAAATGATATTTTGTAGCTTGTAAAGCACTTCTAGATGTTGTAAAAGTCTCTCCACCCACCACTCCTTTGTCGCATGATTACATTGGCAACCAGCTCATATTTATGGTTGATTGTCAAGTGTCCCATGATTATGTAGGGAGAGGAAATCCTTCAGTGGGCTTCAGGAACAGATCTCAAATCCTGAAGATTCATTAGTTTCCTAGGGAAAGCAAGCTGGTGAACGCCAGCATTCTGAAGGCTAGAAAGATTTGTGGGAAGGCTAGCAAATGTGATTGCTCTCGCATTTGTTGGAAGACCTCTTCAGATTGTGCAGTTTGGAGAAGAAGTCTTCCAACAATCAAGAGAATGGGGCCCACTTGCAGGATGGTGCAAGGTGGTTTCAATAGGAAGATTGCACCTTCATATTAACTGGGTGGGTCTACAGCTGCAGAAAAAGGCAATTTAATGACCCACATAAACACGTAACAACAGCAACTGGAAAACTGGGATTGCAGTCATTGAGTGAAATGGTCACATGGTTGTCTCAGTTGATGACTGGGTCCAGGATTACCTACACAAAGTTGCCTTCAGTCAACAGACTCTCTGGGTCTTTTACTCCAACGTTTTCTGCCTGCTGCTATTCAGCCCTTTTCACCAAAGATCCGTTAAATGGATTTGTTTTATGGTCTTTTACATCAGAAAGATGTGCTATATGACTGAACAAAATAATAATAATATACAAGTAGCCCTTGGTTTACAACCACTCATTCAGCGACCATTCAAACTTGCAAAATGCTGAATGGGTAGTACTTACCTCTGGCCATAGTTATAGTCTCATAGTTATGTGGTTGCCATTTGTGACCTTTTTTGCCAACTGCCACAAGCAGAAATTAATGGGGAAGCAGGCAGGGGGTTGCAAATAGTGACCATGTGACATTCTCACTTAATAACCCATAGTGATTTCACTTAACAGTGGCAATCAGGACTGCCAGAATTTCTATCGCTAAGTGGTGTGTGACATTTAAGTAGGGAAAAGGCTGTTTGATGGAGATGTTTACAGTGATATTTTGGACACATCAGTCATAGTAAAATGTGGTTGTGAAATCTACAGCTAAGCAGGTTGCCTAGTTTACTATATCTGCTTTCCAGGACAGTACAAAATCAAGGAATGATGTAAATATAATTCATACACACACACGCACATGCACACACACACACCCCTCTTTGTAATTGTTGATCTCAATCTAAGCAGTGTCTTGAAAAAACTTTTCTCCCTCCCCCAGGATATTGTGCCTTGTGTACCATTTGCTACTACAAAAAGTATTAAATCCCTCTATCTTGGAAGAATTTTTAGTGGGACACCTGTCATCAAACTATCCTTTAAAAGGAGACAACCCACAAGGTGAGAATTGATTGCTTTTTAAAGGCAATTTGTATAATAATTTTCCCTCTTAAAAGAATTTGATTTACCTTTCTTTGCAATTTAGGTATGTCATCCTGGGCTGAAATTCTAAGACTTACTAAGGACCTATTGCCTAGTGATGCTTAGTTCTGAATAACAATTAAAATTATGCTTTTATTTTATGCCACTGGAATCCTTACAGGAGTTCTTATATATGCCAAGATGGGTAGTCTTTGGCTGCAGACCATTTGTGATGTGAGAAATCTCCAGAGTTGCTGGGGTTCAAATTTGAGGATTTGAGATTTTAAGAGCCGTAGTAGATATTCTTCACTTTGATCTTCCTCCATGTCTTGAACTCCTCCCAGATAAGGAGGCAGGGGTTGAAGGATTAAAATACTGATTCTGTCTCTTATGCATGGGCACTAACTTTGCTAGTTGATGGCATAAAACATTGTTCATCAATGTATACATCTTTGAACATCAACATTGTCCTTTGTAAGTTCCAGGTTCTTCTTTTCATCTTTTCCTTTGTGTATATCAGAATCTAACTATATGAAACTAAGAAATACCAGAAGACCTCTTTATAAGCTCTTTCTGTAGATAACACACATGACAGATAAGGGGTAAAAGAACAATGCATCTGGCTTGGTCTGATGCTGTGCACACCATTACCTATATCAGTGGCTTGCAATCCACTGAATACAGTTCTTATGAGAGGGATGTGAGTAGCTTACCACATGATCGAAAACCTATAGTGCATAGTCAGCAATATATATGCAAGCTTCCTTTCTGAAGGTTTCCTACAGCAAAAAGTCATTGAAGAAATGTCAGCAGTCATATGAATGTTTTGGTGGCAGAAGCAACAGGTCATGTGTCTTGTCCACATATGGTTATAGTTCTTGAAAAAAATTAAGACATTTTCCAGCAATGATAAGACAGTGTGTTATAGAAGAATTGTTTGCAGAACAAGGAGAGGTTGGGAACTCATTCTCTCCCTTTTCAGGTATCTCTCTTGCTACCAGGCTAACAACTTTCACTAGAACACACAACAAGTGTGTCGTTCATTTTCTTGTTTCAGGGTAATATCTTCTTCAAATGATGCCACAGACATCACAAGTATACTAGCTTAGGGGTCAGTGAATTCTAGGGTTGGGATCAGCTAGAACAGGGCTTTTCAACCAGTGGTACAGGTACCACCTGTGGTACATTGGCACTTGGCAGGTGGTACGCGACCATCCTAGAAAAGTGGTAGCGGGGAGGGGAATGAGCTGAACTGGTGGCAGCACCACACAAGCCTGAGTGAGAGATGGCTGGAGCTGCGGGGCTGTCAGGGCTCAGTGGAAGCACCAGGATCAGCGCCAGGATCCAGCTGGAGCTCGGGGCTGATCCTGGTGCTTCTGCTGAGCCCTGAAGAAGCACCAATCAGCTGGAAAGCAGCACTGATCCTGGCACTTCTGCTGAGCCCAGATGAAGTGCCGATCAGCTGGAATGTTGCAGCATCTCCAGGGTATTGTGATTTACATTCAGATGCTTGGCAACTGATTCATATTTATGACGGTCACAGTGTCCCAGGGTCATGTGAAGTGACCAAAACCTGCTGCAACCACCCAGCAGACGGGAGGAATAAAAACCAAACCAACCCCCGCTGCCAAACCTCAACAGAAATGCTTACAACAATGAAAACCTCAGACAGGAGGAAGAGCACAGCCGGGCGGGCAGGCGTCTTGCTGGACTGTGGCTTGGGGGGGCACTTTTTTCAGTGCCATTGTAATTTCAAACAGTCACTAAGCGAACTGTTGTAAGTCGAGGACTACCTGTTACTTTATCACTTTTTTCCTATTTTTTTTTTTTAGTCATCAAGTTTTTGACACCTTGGTAGGCGACTGGTGGTACTCGGATATTGCCATATCCTAAAAGTGGTACAATGGGTGAAAAGGTTGAAAAGCCCTGAGCTAGAATGCAGTTATTGGGGAAGGAGATATAATGGTTGATTAAAATTTTCCATAATTACCTGCCAAGACTATCGTCCTTAAAATATATCAATTTATACATGAAAATAATTGGTGCACAAAATGGCTTCTACAGGTAGTCCTTGACTTACGACTAAATTGAGCCCAAAATTTCTGTTGCTTCTCAAGATAGTTGTTAAATGAGTTTTGCCCCATTTTATGACCTTTGTTGCCACAGCTGTTAAATGAATCACTGCAGATGTTAAGTTAGTAACATGGTTGTTAAGTGAATCTGGCTTCCCTATTGACTTTGGTAGTCAGAAGACCACAAAAGGTGAACATAAGACCCCGGGATACTGCAACCGTCATAAATATTGAACCAGTTGCCAAGCATCCAAATTTTGGTCAAGTGACCATAGGGATGCTGCAATGGTCATAAGTGAGAAAAATGGTCATAAGTCACTTTTTTCAGTGCCACAAAGTCACTAAACAAATGGTTGTAAGTGTAGGACTACCTATACTACAAACTATGGAGATGAAAAAAAATGACCAAATATACATCACTGTACGAGAAGGAATAGCAGAGCCAGGGTGGGGCGAAAAGAGGGATCAGCCTAGAATCACTACTTGTCCAGAGACAGAACTGAGTCCAACCCCCCTGGGCTGCCGTTGACTCTTACCTAACTCTAAGCAGGTGCAGACCTTAGTGGAGAAGGCATAGGCTTTTAGCAATAAATCAGTTAAATTGAAACATCACACGTGACCTGCTTGTTTTTTTGCCTCACAGTGCAAAACCTGACCTTTTGTACTTGCTGACTTTGAATGCCCAACGTTTGGGGTTTGCCTGATGGTGTCTTGTTTCACTATCCCCCAATGATTCTATGGTAGGAGATGGTGGAACCTCTTAGAGAACTATTTGTCAACATACAAGAGGGTGGTCAGGTTCCACCGTCATGGAAAACAGCCTACATCTCTCTAATCCCTAAAGAGGGAAGAGACAACGCTCAACCAGAAAACTATAGACCCATTTCACTATTGAATACGGATTACAAAATTTTTGCAAAAATTTTGGCTAACAGATTAATGACAGTATTACAAAAAATAATTCACCCGGACCAAACTGGTTTTTTACAAGGACGACACTGGTAGTTTTTTTTTTTAATCAGATGGTGGTAGTCTGAAAGTATAAGTGTCTGGAAAACAGACTGTATTCCCAACTTAACTCTTTTTTTCCCTTCTTATTCTCATGTGTTCAGACTTGAAGCTGAATTTGATTTTAGAACCTTTGATCCTGAAGGTATCCTTTTTTTTGCTGGAGGCCATCAAGACAGAACCTGGATAGTCTTGGCTTTGCGCAATGGACGGTTGGAGCTGCAACTCAAGTACAATGGAATCGGCCGGGTGACCAGCAGTGGCCCAATCATCAACCATGGCATGTGGCAGACAGTGGGTATAGTACAAGCTGTTATTCTCATGCCTTTAAGTCTCTTAAGCTAGATAAGTTCCATTGGTTTTAATTGGGTGGTAAACTTTATGCTGCATTGCCGGACTTTTTACTGCTTTTATTACTATTCTAGATTTTTTTTTTAAATTATGCTGGTTGGAACTTTTATCTTGTTGGCAATTTTATTTATGATTTTAAATGGTACATCACTTGGAATGATGTGTAGATATTTTTAAATAATACAATGACCTGTACTTTGCCCATAGTTAAAAACTAACATTCTATTTTATTAAATATAAAGAATTCTATTCTTAAATACATAATACTTTTATTTTTCTGCAATTTTGTGACATTAGTTAACTTTCAATGTATTTGCCTCTGCAGTTGTCTTTAGAATTGTAGGTTAATGCTGAGGCAGGCAGGGTAGAGAGGTGTAAACCTTGGCAAGTACCAGTCCCATTATAGTGAATCCTTTTTAGCTTATGAATTTTAGACACGTGGAAAGGGGAAAACCACTGTCAGTTTAGCCAAATAATCAATTTGCTTGCAAGAAGATGTATATACCTTCCTACATAAAAGAAATAGCTTTGATGCTATCAAACATACCATACCAAAGTCAAAACATATGAATAATTGCAAGAGTTAAAATCCAGTTTAACTCTTTATATATAGAAAAGCAGGAAAAGTGTAGGTTGATTTCAAATACATAATTTCCAACTAAGATGATTAAGAGGTTAGTAGTCTTGCAATTGTAGATACATCTGGAAGATACTGATTACGCAACTGGAATTTGAGGCTGAGATTGCTTTTCTTGGCTTATGGATGACTTATGTCAGGGACCCAAGAATGCACCCATCTAGTTCTCTTGGATTACTTGAAAGCTTTTAATTCCCTGTAGGATTGGGCCTTGAATTTAATAGTAATTGTGTTTGCTCCTGCCAGGACATGTTCAGAAAGTGATTTGGAAGACTACTGCCTATAGTGACGCACATCACTGTACAGATGACACTTCTCTCTAGTTTAGAGTGGGTTTTAATGTAATCTAATTTAAAATGTTTTATTCCCTTGACTGTCTTTGAGCCTAATAATGGGCTGGACGAGTGCGAAGAAACTGAAATTAAATTCAGACAAAATGGAGAAGCCTTTGATTGATAGCCCTTCAGATTCATCCTCTTGTAGATAAAATTGTATAGTTGTCCAAAAGAGCTGGAGTGCAAAAACTGAAAGCTTCTTGATCTCCAACTGTTTGTGAAATTTCAGATGATAAGGAATGTGCTTGAAGCTGGTGCACTAGTCATAATTGTTTGTAATGATTCTTGAACCAGTTCTAGTAGTAGTTTCCTGTGTTTTGGTAAGAATCATATAATACCGTAATTGTACGAGCCTAATGACAACAGGAACAACCAGTCTTAGAATTGACAATGAAGATACTAAAGTGGGAGACAGATTCTGCCTTTCAAGATCTACTATCAATAGTAAAGAATAAGCAGTCAAGTCTTGTTCTAGGCTACTTCTTGTATTTTTTCTTTGTGATTACTTTTCATGAATTTCAGAATCTGATCTTTAATTATCAATATATGCAAAATAATGGATAACAAGAGCTACTTGTACATATTTCAAAATTAATTTATTTCTATCTGTGTATATGAACCATTCTCTTTTGTAATCTTGTACGTTTCTCAGAAAAATTCAAATGTGCACAATCTTAATCCCCCACCCTACCCATGGAAAGGATAAAAGAAGGGAGAATCCTTGTCTAAACATTATAAAAAGGTTTAAATTTACCAAGCAAACCATTTCTCCAGAATATCCACTAATCTTTAAAAATGTTCAAAGGCACCGTTCTGTTCACAGTCTTTTGCTTATTCCTTTCTGTATAATAGCTTCTTATCAGCCATTCTCCTAGTTTTTAGATAATTATTTAGGGGAAGATATTACTTGGGATAAATCTGGTAAATACATGAATCTATGGTCAAATGTCCCACCAGTTCTATATAGATAGTCCTCGACTTACAACAGTTCATTCAGAGTTACAACGGCACTGGAAAAAGTGACTGACCATTTTTCACACAACTGTGAAACACCATGGTTACATGATCAGAATTCGGATGCTTGGCAATATTGTTCATATTTATAACAGTTCCTATGTCCTGGGGTGATATGGTCTCCTTTTGCAACCTTCTGACAAGCAAAGTTAATGGGGAAGCCAGATTCACTTAACAACTGGGTTATTAACAACTGCAATGATTCATTTAACAGCTGTGGCAAGAAAAGTTGTAAAATGGGGCAAAACAAATGTCTCACTTAGCACTATAAATTTGGGGCTCATTTGTGGTTGTAAGTCAAGGACTACCTGTATGTGATTCGAACATGAGAGAAAGCTATTTACTGATCATATGGTTTGTCTTGTTATTGTTAGCAAATATATATGTATGTAAAATACTGTCAGACTTTCAATTTTAATATGTGAAGTCTCACTTGAAATGGCTCACAGGAACTGCTTTGTTAAGCCAGCTTTCCCTTTTGTTCCTTGCTTCACTTTTGAAATTACAGTGTTGACCTACAGAATGAGAAAAACAAATTATTGGGGTGTATGTATTTCTGAAGACAAGACTGATTCATGGACACCAGATGACTTGAAATTAACTCATTGAATAATATTGTTTTATATGGGTGATGATGTGTTTTTTTCATATTTCGCTCTTGATCCCTTTGTAATTATGTTCTGTCAGATATCAGTTGAAGAAGTGGAAAGAAGTTTAGTTATAAAAGTCAATAAGGATGCAGTTATGAGGATAGCTGTCTCAGATGATTTGTTTACTCAAGACAGAGGACTTTATCAACTAAATCTAACTGTTGGAGGAGTTCCTTTCAAGATCCATCATCTTATCCATTCTGTAAGTAGGACCATTTATTGCATTCATTTTGTAATCTATAGTAAAGCTGGGCAACTGGTGAAACGAGGGATAGATCTATCTTAGATTCAAAGTAAGGAAAAATAATTAGTCCACGAGGGAAAAATATAATACTTTTTTTTAAAAAAAAATCTCATAAGTCAGATCACTTTTAACCACAAAAGTAAATTTGTGCAGTAGAACACATACTCAGGAGGTATGTCAAGACAGCAGAATTACTCTCAACACTATAGAAATTGGCTTTTATGCTCTTTTTGATTTTTATTTTTCATTGTTCACTTATATCTATTTTTAGCTGGGACTCTAGGTCAACATACCTTATGAGCAAGTCTATTTATTCCTCCGCATTCTTTAGGGTTCTTCCCCCCCTTATACTTCCCTGCTGATAGTGTTTTGCAACTTTTATCACACCAAACTCTGTAAAGGTTCAGTACTTAATTTGCTGACTATATGGAATCTTACATTTTATCTTGCAATGCTACTATGCTTTCTTGAGAAAATTCTGACTGAAAATTATTTATGATTCGTTTCATTTCTACATTTACTCCCTCTGGAAGAATGCAGAATGGTCTATATAAGTCCAGTCCAAATAATAAACTGAATAAAATTACAAAAATAAAATTACAAATTAAAATTACAAATAAAAGCAACCGGCATACAAGCGGCATACAAATCCGAAAAATAAATAAATAAAATAAATAAAACCACTCTAAAATGCAGAAGATAAAGCAATGATCGATTTCACAAAAAATGGAAAGATAATTTTACAAAACCAGGCTCATGGCAGTGAAAAAATTATATAATGTTCTTCAAATAGAGAAAAAGTGTATAAAACTAAAATGACATTATTTTAGCCTAAGAAATGATATCATGCTGCATTAAAATTTATTTTCTTACCTTACACGCCTTCCTGTTCATGAATCCTTCAATCGCTCTTTTAACGAACTGTTCCACCAGCTCTGCACCCAATTTCTTCACTCAAGATGGATTCACATTTTCATAGCCTGTAGAAATAGTTCTTTTCCTCTGGTTCTTTTCTCCATGCTTTGTGACACTGCAGCTTTCTATGAACCAGTGAAAGCAGCAGGTGGCAAGGTGCCAGCAGGGACCACATGAGCAGCACCTGCCCTTCCCTTCCTTCCACTGCTTTTATTTATTTGGAAGAGGAGTCAACTGCTGCCATCTCTTCTTATCTGCCCAGTTTGATTTTTTTTTTAATGAAAAAATTCTTTTATTAAAACAATCAGCATTGAACATAAAATCATAGTATGCATCAATCATCATAGCACCTGATATACGGTACATCACTAAGTATTAATCTTTATAATCGTCTGGTTTGGTAAACATTTTTCACTCCGCACATCAAGCCTCGACTAAACGCCTGTTACGATTTATTTGCTTGGTGTTTCTCTTTTCTATAGTCTATCCACAGTTCCTAGTCTATCACATATTATTCATCTCAGTATTAGTACAATCTTTTATGATCCCTAACAAAAAATCCTGAGGTAGAAATTCAGTATCCTGAGGTAGAAATTCAGTACGCTTTCCCAATATTAAAGCAATCAACATTAAATCTGGGTTCATATTAATAAGCTGTCCTCATAAGACCCGAAAATACATCTCTTGTATATGGTCTATCTACATTCATACAATCAGCATTGAACATAAAATCATAGTATGCATCAATCATCAGAGCACCTGATATACATCACTAAGTATTAATCTTTGTAAACGTCTGGTTTGGTAAACATTTTTCGCTCCTCACATCAAGCCTCAACTAGACGCCTGTTACAATTTATTTGATTGGTGTTTTTCGTTTCTATAGGCTATCCACAGTTTCTAGTCTATCACATATTATTCATCTCTGTATTAGTACAATCTTTTATGGTCCCTAACCAAAAATCCTGAGGTAAAAGTTTAATAACCTGAGGTAAATCTTGTATATGGTTTATCTACTATATCTAGTCTATCACATATTGTTCATTCACGCTTCTGAATTAACTTCGTCTCAGTAATAGTGCAATCTTTTATAGTCCCTAACCAAAGATCCTGAGGTAGAAGTTTCATAACCTGAGATAGAAATTCAATCCGCTTTATCAATATTAAAGCAAACAACATTAAGCATAAGATCATATTAAGGTGCTTTCGTCATATAACATAGGCATACAACATTAGGTGTTAGTCTTTGTAAACATTTGATTTGGTAAACATTCTTCCCTCTTTACGTCGAGTCTCAACTAAACGCCAGGTGCATTTTGTTTGAGTGGTGTTTCTCTTGTATATAGTCTATCCACTGTTTCCAGTCTGCCAAATATTGTTCATTTGAGCGATCTTTCAGGTATGCCGATATTTTCGCCATCTCCGCCAGATTTGTTACTTTCACAGTCCATTCTTCTATAGGCGGTATTTCTGGATTCTTCCAGTATTGTCCCACCAACAATCTGGCTGCTGTGATCAAGTTCAGAAATAAGCTCGTCTCTGAGGTAGTGCAGTCCTTTGTTATCCCTAACAAAAATACCTGAGGTAGAAATTCAATACGCTTTTTGAAAATGGTTTGGAGTGTCCACCATATCTTCCTCCAGAAGGCTTTGATTTTTCTGCATGTCCACCATACATGAAAGTAGGTAGCCTCCCCGTCACCACACCTCCAGCATTTGGGCTGGGAGTCTGGATAGATGAGTGATAGTTTTTTCGGGTCGAGGTGCCACCTATAGAACATCTTGTAGAAGTTTTCCCTTAAGTGTTGCGATTTTGTAAATTCTACATTTGTCACCCAGATTTTCTCCCACGTGTCCATGGTGATAGAATGCCCAAAGTCTTGTCCCCACTTTATCATACAGTTCTTGACTAGCTCGGTTTCAGAGTCCATTTCTATCAGAATGCTGTACACTCGTTTGATGTGCATGATCCCCTGATGATCAGACGTAGATGTTGTCCTCTAACTTAAAGAAATAGAGGGGAAGCTGTGGCAGAGAAATGGCACCCTTTTGCTTAAAGCAGAACATTCTTATGTTACCTGTTACATGAAGCAGTTTTGGTTGGCTTACGATAGCCAGTCAGTTTCTATCCACATCCTACAGCCATGATGCTATAAGATGAATTAAGTTTTACAGATGCCTTTCCCCCACCTGCTCTGAAGTTAAAATCTCTCAGGTTTTATCTTCTTATTGTAGGGAAAATGCTATAATGATTTCCCCCAGTGCTGTTCTCTTTTTTTAGATGGATTGGATTGAGCACAGCATTACAAATGCAACTAAACTATAAGCTTA
The DNA here is from genome assembly GCA_034064705.1 of Bothrops alternatus. Lineage (NCBI taxonomy): Eukaryota > Metazoa > Chordata > Lepidosauria > Squamata > Viperidae > Bothrops > Bothrops alternatus. The sequence goes on along the minus strand of JARGCV010000112.1, from coordinate 16,929,289 downwards.
CATAAGTCTATATCAGTAGTTCTCAACCTTGGGGTCGTGACCCCATTTGGGGTCACGAGACCATTTCGCGGGGGTCGCCGGGCACCGCCGGCCGCCATTTTGTTTTTTTTATTTTTATTTTTTTTAATTTTTTTTATTTTTTTTTAATTTTTTTTTAATTTTTTTTTATTTTTTTTGGCGCGCGGGTGCCGCGCACGCTCAGATCCACCCGTCGCGCCGGGAAAAAAATTTAAAAAAAATTTAAAAAATTAAAAAAAATTAAATAAAATAAAATAAAAACAAAATGGCGGACCGCAACGGGTGGATCCGCGTGTGCGCGGTGTGTGCGACGGGCCAATCCGTGCATGCGCAGATCCGCCCGTCGCGGCCGCCATTTTGTTTTTTGTTTTTTATTATTATTTTTTATTTTTTTAAATTTTTTTTAAATAAAAAATAAAAAAAACAAAATGGCGGCCCGCAACGGGCGGATGTGCGCATGCGTGGTGCATGTGACGGGCCAATCCGCGCATGCGCAGATCCGCCCGTCGCGGCCGCCATTTTGTTTTTTTGTTTTTTTGATTTTTTTTATTTTTTTTAAAAAAAAATTAAAAAAACCAAAATGGCGGCCCACGACGGGCCGATGCGCACATGCGTGGTGCATGCGACGGGCCGATCCGCACATGCGCAGATCCGCCCGTCCCGGCCGCCATTTTGTTTTGTTTTTGTTTTGTTTTTTTTAAATTTAAAAAAAAAATTTGCGCCCGCGCACACACGCGCGCGCCCCCGGGTCGGGGTCGCGGCGTGCACAGGCGGGGCAAGTGGGGTCTCAACCTCAGAAAGGTTGAGAACCACTGGTCTATATGATCTATCTTTACCAAAAAAAGGCCACTGAAGTAGTGTAATACTACTGTATGTCGTGGCAGTGGTGTCAGATCATGGTTGATTAAACCTATGTTGTCTTATAATACATTATATTTATTGAGTATAAATATAATTCAATATATTGAAGAGAGATTTGGGATTACTGAAATGCATTGTTTTCTAAGTTAAAATATTTGGATAAACCCCATTCCATTTTCATCAGCAGTTCAAGGAAAGGTAATTCCCTTTATCTATATTAGATTAACCCTCGACTAGATGGATGTATGAGGGCTTGGAATTTGCTGAATAAGGAAGACACGACTATCCAAAATACAGTCGGAACGAATGATAGGATGCAGTGCTTTGCAATTGCAGGAAGAGGCTCTTTCTACCCTGGCAAAGGATTTGCTATGTTTAATCTCAGTTATGGTAAGTACTTGTTCTTAGTTATTATATAAATGAAAGTTTTACAAGAAAATTAATATGTCTTCTAGGCATGGATGAAGAAAAATTAATAGCACGATTGTAATATTTAAATAACTCTGAAAAAGCTAAACTCTTACAAAAGGATATTGAATATATGTATAATGCACAATCTAATAGCTTTTAGGAAAGCACAGTACATATAAGGTGATTTACTTTGTGTGGGTTGCAATGTGATATGCCTCTTTTCCTGCCAACATAACCTGGCAGACAATGCATGGCATGATTCATTACCTTGGAGAGAAAATTCACTAGGGCCTAAAATGTAATTGTCATTTTTCCTCATGACATCTGGCAATGTTGAATGGATTCAGACTTCATTGTTGCTTGCCTTCCCAATGATAGATAAACATCTCTTGGCTGAATAATGTACATAACTATTACAGGTACAATTCAGATCTTCTCTGAGCAATAACATTGTTTTTAATTTCAATATTATGTTCAAATAGAAAGTAAAGAGATGTTGAAAGAAGAGCATAGACTTCTATTTTTTTTTAAAAAAAAAATCTAAATTAGCAAATTACGTCAGGTGCCAAATTTTTGTATTGGCATTTTCCAATCATTTAGTGTAACATTTATCTTTTAATGAACTGGTTTGAATCTGTTTTCTTTCTCTGCCTTAGTTTTACTGGGTTTTTAAACTCCTTCAGGATTCTTTGCTATGAGAAATGATAAAGAAATATTTCGCATAAATAGATAAAAATAAGATATAGAAATACAAAAAGTTGGCAAGCTTTCTGTACTATTACATATATAATAATGCACTGAGGTAAAAATAGAACTGAGAACAGCTTTATTTCTTTGTTCTCTTTTGTTTTGATTAGAAACACAGAATTAATTCCTGCAGCTCAAGATATTGTATGATTAGGGACCCTAAAGACCCAGCAGATTGACCAGGGTCTTGCAATCCAGATGTCTTGGTGATTAAAAAGTATAATCTTGACTTTAACTACTCAAAGCAATCACAATGCTTTTTATGAAATTAACAAAAGAACTGTTAAAAGGAAGGAAATATTATAATATAACATAGCAACATAACATAGCAATATACATTGGCTAACTGAAGAAGATTTGATTATGGCCATTTGTTCCTTACCATGATTGAGAAAATCTTACCTACTGTTTGATTATTTGAAATGCTAAAAATAGTAGAGTATGCACTTAGTCCTCTGTTTCTCTTTCTGTAGCTTATCCATTTAATATCAATGAAACCAGGAAGCAGTGGGAAGTAAAAGTAAATTTTTTAATTCGTCCAGCCACAGATACTGGGGTGCTCTTTGCTCTTGTTAGCAATGAAGCAATAGTCCCTTTGTCAGTGGCTCTGATTGACTATCATTCCACAAAGAAGCTTAAGCAACAGGTAAACACACAAATATGTACTGAAATATTTCATGCATGTGTATGTGTAATTTCAACAAGGAGAAACTTTTACATTATTGGACAGTTGCAAAGATACTAATTCATATTAATAAATGCATTGTGTTGTGATTAACTATAAAACTATATTTTCAAAGATTTCTGGGGAGTGGGAATAGAATGGTTGTCCACTGCAGTTTATCTGTCATAATAACATCTTCAGTGTTTAATATTTTTTAGAAATACAGTAGGTCAGTGTTTTATTAACATACTTTTTCTTTATTTCCTTGCTGTACAGTTTATTATCTTGGCAGTGAAGAACATTGTAATTTGCAGGCTGGCAGTAAGCATTTGTGACAAACAAGAGCACTTGGTGGACATCTCCATCAGCAATAGTCAGACAGTTTTGACCATGGATGGGACTGTAGGACAGAACGAACTAAGTCAGGCACAACTGGAAGATAACCTGTCTGTTTTAGATAATTACCTACAATCATCTGTAAAGACCTATGTGGGAGGACTGCCAGGTGAGTATTAAATGCTACATCCAGAATGTATATGATCTGCTCATTAATAGAATAGGGGCCAACAAGGTGGCCTGTGAAAATAGGGACTTTTGCATCTTTTCTGTATGACTTTCTCAAGAACAAACCTTATTGACTTGTTTCCTTTTAATCACATTATAGTGTGTAAATTGTATCCTTTGGGAAGATAAGTAAATGAAGCACAACTAAATCTGATGTTATTCTGATGAGGAAAAAATATAACCTCAAGCTGTCTTACGCCTGGTATTGAATAAAGAGCCACAAAGAAATAATTGAAAGTGAATATAATACAGCATACAATATGTATATTGTTCATGGAAGAGCAAATAATTTTCCCTTGAATGTTTGTCCATTATATTAGAGCTAACGATAGATTTCATCTCAAGGCTAGTTATTATTTTGTATAATTGTAATACATGAATTCAGCCACATCAGATCATTTGGGATGCAGAGGCTGTTATTTGGCTGTTCATGCAATTAAATATATTCCACTAGTAAACATCATGATTTTCTTTTTATAATATCCAGGCAGTGCACTGCAAGTTATTTACAGGAAATAGTCCTGAAATCTATTACAATTGCTGGATGTGCAGAGGTCATAAAAATACCATTCCTGATGCTTAGAGATGCTTTCATATGGCTGTCATCAAATGATCAGTACCTTCCACCACTGCCAAATATTTCAGTAGATATGTGATTATTTGGGATAGCTTACACAATGACTCAGAATTCTGAAATAGTTTACAAAGCATTTTCAAAATCCATACATGTTTATGGTTTCTATAATCATTTGGATTAAGGCACATCTTAACCTTGATTACATTTGGTGACTCTTAGGGCTATGCAACCTTTTGGTACAAACCGAGGAAAGGTCCTAAGGAAGGACATAGCTGCTTTAAAGGAAAATTTTATTATGGTTTTTATTTTATTTTCATTATTTTTTCATTATCTATTTCATTATACACTTGGTCTATTCATTATCATTCATTATTTTATTATGGTTCATCGCAGTCAGCCAGATGTTGAGACTAGTTTTAGCATTTTTGTCTATCTATTGAGTCCTTTCCAAGGACCTGGCTAAGCAGATGTGGATGTTTGATGGTGTTACACATATTGTCGCAGGATGTAAGCTATTCTGAGTAAAGTCGCTTTTTGCAATTGACTGATGGTGAATTTGTCAATGCTGATGGTGTTCAAGCAGTGCTCCATTGTTTTGGGATTGCATCCAAGATGCCTCTTACCATTGGTATTACCTTTGCTCGCTTTTTGCCAAGCAGTTTAACAACATACCACATGGATGTAAAATTGAAGAGTGGCTAATATCTGGCAAAGCCTACCTGATAATGAAAGATTGAGAAAAAGGGATACGTAGGACCAGGCAACTATAGGCCAATTACCTGTTTACCAACAACTTTCATATTACTAACTGGTGTAATACTGATGCAAGAGTTTGCAGCAGTTTGTAGAGAAGTCCTGCAGAAGTGGAATACAAATGTCAACTGATATCTGCCTTTCCTTCTGTTTTCTGCCCCACCCCATCCAAGCATTAAATCACTCTGTTGTTTTTTCCAGCTAAGTAATATCTTCCTGATAAGTGCAAAGTTCTTCCTGATTCTTTCTGGATACTATCCAAGGCCCATAGGAGAAACTACATTCCATATGTTTCAGGGAGAGAAGAGAGAGTGCTATAGATAATGTTTCATATGAAAAGTATAGGTTTTTTTCTACTTTTGTACAAGGCATGTGGGGACCTGGTGGGGGGAGGGAAGTAGGCCCAAGGGCTGTAGGGATCCTGAGGGCAGCAAGCAGAGCATGTGGTGTCTCGAGGTGAAGAAGGTCTTGATAGGCCCATGGCAGATGGGTCAGTGCCTGCATTAGGCCTCTCAGGGCTTCTCCCACTCCAGAGGCACTCCATGCTCCACTTAATGACATGCATGGTCGTTTGACCTCATCAGGGAGAGCAGGGGCAAGGTTAACAACCATCACAACATGCCCTTAACATCATAGGTCGAGGACTACCTGTTAGGCTAAAGCTTAATTGGCAGGTGAGATCAAAGGAAGCAAATGACGAATGCATGTGCATTCATCATTTTAACAAAAACTGTGATCTTGCAGTACTTCTGAGTCCAGCAAGGCAGTGGAGATAAATATACATCCCAGAGACTGATTGTATAATACAAACATGTTCACAGGGTAAAAAAAGTCCCAATGCTGTAACTAATGGGGGGAATCAAAGCTAGTCCTGTTTGTTATGTGTATTGTGTGTTAGCCTTTTGTCTAAGAGAAGTGTCATCTACCAGAAGGGACAAAGCTGGTAAGATAGGGAACATATTTCAATCCATTCCCGCACCCTTTTCTACATATGGGATGCATGTACAAAGAGGCAGGGCTTGGGGAGCTAAAGATTATTTTAAAAATTAAAGGGAAGATTTTGAAAGTAGATGTCAAAGCAAGAATAAAATAAAATAGATGTCAAAGCAAGAATAAAATAAAAGCCTGGAAGTTCTTTGAAGTGTTTCGTTAGCCAGAACCATAACAGTAGAAGCTCTTGCCGTGCTGACCCAGTGCCTGGAGGCCGTGCGGGTTTGGATGGGGAAGAACGGACTCAAGCTCAACCCTTCCAAGACCGAGTGGCTGTGGCTACCGTCGTCCCGGTTTAGTCAATTGACTCCTTCATTGTCCATTGGGGGCGAAACAGTGGCCCCCGTCGAAAGGGTTCGCAATTTGGGAGTCCTCCTGGATTCACAGCTGTCTTTAGAGGACCATTTGACGGCCGTGGCCGAGAGGATGTTCTATCAGGTTCGCCTGGTACGCCAGTTGCATCCCTTCCTAGACCGGGACTCGCTATGCACAGTTACTCATGCCTTCGTCACTTCCAGGCTGGACTACTGTAATGCTCTCTACATGGGGCTCCCCTTGAGGTGCACCCGGAGGCTTCAGCTGGTCCAGAATGCGGCCGCGCGGGTAGTGACCGGAGCGCCATGGCGCTCCCATGTAACATCGCTCCTGCGTGAGCTGCACTGGTTGGCAGTGGCCTTCCGGGTGCGTTTCAAGGTGTTAGTGACCATCTTTAAAACGCTCCATGGCATCGGACCCGGATATCTACAGGACCGCCTTCTGCCAGCAAATACCTCCCGCCGTCCGGTACGCTCCCACAGAGAGGGTCTCCTCAGGGTGCCGTCGGCCAAACAATGTCGGCTGGCGACCCCCAGGGGGAGGGCCTTCTCTGTGGGAGCTCCAACGCTTTGGAACGAGCTCCCCCCCGAACTCCGTACGATGACGGAATTGCGTTCCTTCCGTCGAGAGTTAAAAACATATTTATTCCGACAAGCCGGCCTGGGATAATGGCTCCAGCTCCAACAATGGCCATAATTGTTTTTAGGGGATTGCGTTTTTAGATTATGTATTGGGTTTTTAAATATTGGGCCAAATTATTTAATTTATTTTTAATAATTTTAATTTTTGTATGTTGTCATTTTAATTGGGCTGTACACCGCCCCGAGTCCTTCGGGAGGGGGGCGGTATAAAAATCTTTAAAAAAATAAAATAAGAAAACAGAATTCATTCCAGAATATAAGTTATGGTTCTTCATTTGCAAAGGTGCTTTTTGTGAATATTTCCTTTCATAATGGGGCTCAACTGCTCATATAGCTATTATAAGATATGTGAACCACTTACACCATCAAAAAGAACAATTGTTCTATATATTTTGAAATTAAGAAGAATGTGGAGCTTGGTAGTAATGTTTATTGAAGTTGTCTAGTGTTTATTGAAGATGTCTTCCTTTGTTGTTTGTTTTAAAAACACCACAGATGTTCCTGTCACTTCAACTCCAGTTACTGCTTCCTACCATGGCTGCATGACGGTGAAAGTTAACAATCAAGCTCTGGATTTAGATGAGGCGCTCCAAAAGACCAATGACATCACCTCCCATTCTTGTCCTCCAGTAGAAATTGGTCAATAGATGCCACTGCAACACACAGAGAATTTTTGTATTCAACATATGTGCATTTCAGTTATAAATTATTCAGACTTCCAGCACTGCGTGTATAGTTCCCTTGAACACTGAAGTTATGTAGGATCTACTGAGTTAATTATTGAAATATTTCTTTGCTTGAGAGGATTTAAAATATGTAATATATTTGTAAATAGTTGAGAAGACTAATGTTAATAATCAGAAGTTGCAAATTGTTGTCTGAGGTGAGTAGTTGAGAGACAGTTCATGGTTGCTGGTAAATTAGTTTGTGTGGACTGGAAGATTAAAAATAATTCTGTATTTTTTTAATGCTGCTTCCTGACTTACAAAATATGAAAAAAATAAAATTTTTGTTGAATTATATGATGCAAAGACAGCATTTACTTTAGCTGAACGTGGGCAAGTGAGATTTTAATATTTGTTCCCTTTCAAAGTTTAAGCTTAGCAAATGTGTTTTTCTATCTAATTTAAACATACCAGTAATAAGTTTGGCTTTGAGTTTTAGAAAAATCTTTCATGGCAAACAGCAATTACAGAGGGAATAAGGGACATTTAAATCCACATGTTCAATAGTTTCCATTCTCCTCTCTTGGTTCCTTTGGCTTTGTCAGAAGTATAATCTGTAATGGAAAATTAAGGCTTGTAAGCTAAAATCCTCATGCTAATGCTATTCTCACTTTGGATATAGTACAAACATATGCAAAAGCATGGGATAAAATGCTCCACCATTTTCCTTTGGCTTCAAAGGGTGGTATGGATTTTAAACCTGTTTTCCTATTTGGATAACCAGTTCCCTCAGCTCTCTGTCTCACAGTAACAAATGTAGACTTGACTTTATCCAGAAGAGTAGGAGGATCATGAAATACAGCAGAAGCAGTTTAGGAACCATTTCCTGATGCTTGATAAGTTCATCATTTAAAGAAAGGAAGACCCAGCATTTAAGTTCAATTTTAAGCCTCTACAGTGCAGAACACTCTCACTGGGGATGGTTGTAATCATGTTCTGGATTGAACAAGTTTAAACAGATGAGCTCCAGCCTGCTTCCAACTTCGTTCATTCTGGGAATAGGGTTCTCCATGCCTCAAGTATTCCCTTTCAGTCTTCCTTTTTTCTTTCACATGTACCCAGTGGTTTTCTAGACTAACCTGGAATCCAATAAAAGATAGCAAAACAGATTGGCCTTATGAAGTCTTAATATGCTACAAATAACTAGCCCATTAAGAAATTAATTTAGAAAAAGTAACAAGCTTGGGTTGTCTTGAATTTTTATATAGCCCATGTCTATATAACTGTTTGTAACAACTTGCTGTTGTTTATTGAGATTATTTGTGTTATTTCAGAACATGTTTGCCTTTGTCTATGATTGGAAAGCTATTTGCCCCAGAACTTTTGCCTTTCTATCCCAACATAACAGCATTTCTTCAAATGTAGCCCACCAAAAGCTGAAAAAATACAGGAGTAAAGCAATGTATTTTTTCTGTGAGGGGGATAGTTACAAAGTATTATCATATACTTGCATTATGTCACTATAACATTATCAGTAGCTTACTAATTGGATTGCTTGGCAAACTATAGAACAGCAGTATTGCGTTGGAGAAGAAAGAGGTGAAGCTTAAGCTTTTGCAAAAACATACCTGTATATTTTTAATAATATATGTGTAGCCCTCTGATTTATCACCTGCTATTGGATGCTTTTTGAGATTGGTTATCTTATTTATATCAAGTCACTTTGTGATGCTATATTTTCCGTATATAAGAAGAGGCCCACAAAAACATTTTTAAAGGATTTTATTTAAACACATGGCATTTATCCTGCATTCATTCATCTGTTCACATGTTCTCCTTTCATGCATGTACACAGACATGCCCACAAATATATATCACTGTATTTTTTTTTCCTCCTTTCTCATTGAAAATATAGAGAGCATAACTGTATGTGTCTATTGGAGATACACTGGTAATATTTTCAACATGATTGGAAAAGCTACTGTGATTGAGAGCATAAATCCTGTAGCCAACCTCCAACTGAGCTTGAAATTTCACCATAAGAATAGGAATTACTAATTCTAATATCTAACCCTATTCTACTTTGCTGGTGGTCTAGAATTCCTATCTCCTAATTTGCTCTTGGATGATGTAGATCTGGAACAGAGATGTGAAACCAGGGAATTCAGTCTTTTGAGATACTGGCCTGGCTCAAATTTCAGTTATTATTTAAGCTCTTGGTATACAAGATAATGAACTTTTCCAGTTCTTTTTCATTATCTGCAAGTACAGTATACAATGGCGTTGATTAATTTACACTCTCTGAGCTACCCTTCAGCTGGTTGGGTTGATTTTAGCCATCGCTTGGAAGTGTCACACTACCTATAGTACTTCAGATACCTTTGAAAAATATCAGTCTGTATTCTGTAGTAGATAGGAAGCTAAGTACTGTCACCAGAGTTGAATTTTTCTTCTTATAGGCATTCTGCCCCAAATCTAGCTTTTTGTTTTTTCAGATTTGTTATATTGGAGCAAGTATCATTATATAAAACACCTCACATATTATATGGGTTCCTGTCTAGTCCCAAGCAGATTCCAAGACTTTTATTAATCATCTTACTTTAGGAACTAGACTACTGAAATTTATTTTCCCAGAACTACACCTTGTCTAGGAATGGAGGTTGCCCTCTGTATTGGTTTGTTCAGTGTGGTCAGAAATATCTAAAAGCACTAAATTATTTAATTATAAAATAGTTTTAATTGTCCCAAATTACTTCATTCTAAAAATATTTCCATTGCCTCTTCATGCAATGGAATTGTTACTCGGTTAAAAATATGTTTAAAGCAGATAATTTAGAGAACAAGTCCCAGAATGCCCATTATATCAGGTCAAGCATGTTTGGAATCAATAGAATATTTGCAGTTCAGGGTTGAAATGAGAGATCCTTAGTGCTCTCTGAGCTTGGTTTTTTTTCTACAAATCAAGAAGACAACCTTTTCTTGTTCTGAAATGTTCTTGGTTGTAATGAGTTATATAAGGTTCAGAATTGACTGCATATCATAGATCAGTGTTTCTCAACCTTGTGAACATTAAAATGTTGGACTTTAACTCCCAGAATTCCTTAGCCAAGTGGCTGGGGAATTCTGGGAGTTGATGTCCACACATCATAAAGTTCATAAGATTGAGAAATACTGTCAGAGATAATTCAGCATTTTGAAATTTTAAAATATATGTTTAAATTATGGTGTTAGGTGTTATTATGCAAATTAAAAAGAGAAAAGCAAGCATATACCTCATTTAGATTATTCAGAGAAATATTACTGTAGATTATAAATATATAACAATATAGGAATAATGGCTGGTAATACTACTATTGAGGATATTTGGGGAATACAATACAAAATACATTTATTTCTTCAGGGCTATAATTTTAAATAACTTTTTCCCCAAGACCAATCCTTTTTATTTCAGATTGTGCATATATTTTCTCAGCCAGCATTTTTGCAAGCCCTGATAACTTCCTAGGAGAGATGTACTGATTAAGGCATCAGGCTGGAAATTGGGAGAGTGTTGAGTTCACCTCTGCCTCTGGTGATCAGGAGCCAATTGTTTTTTCTCATACCTAGGAAATGGCAAACCACTTCTGAAGGAAAACCTTTGCCAAGAAAACTGCAGGAACTTTTCCAGGAAGTTTCTGAGAATCAGAGACAATTGAGTGGAAGAAAACAAAACCCTACTATTGCTGCATCCCCTATGGCAGGGGTCCCCAACTCCTGGTCCCTGGACTGGCACCGGCAGTGCCAGAAACCAGAAACCAGGCCGCACAAACAAGCAAAGCCCCATCCATGGGATGCAGGCAGCACACAAAGCCACACTCCCTCCGGTCCGCAGAAAAAACCTCTCCCCACAGAACCGGTTCTTGGTGCCTAAATGTTTGGGGTCCTCTGCCCTATGGCCTTCTGAGACATTGACAACATGAGTGTTTTTAAGCTAGAAACAGGCAATGGGGAGAAGGAACTCTGTCCAGCCTTTTCAAAAGTTGTTGAACCTCAAATCCTCCTCTTTCCCAACAGATTCTTTTTACAATGTCCTTTTTGTGCCCAGTTATTGATTGGCTGAATCTGCAATATGCAGAAAGCAATAACTTTATTTCCAGCAGTATTAAGTCCTAAGCAACACAAAAACTATTCAGACAAGGAGAACAAATCCAAATATTTAAAATATATTCCATGTTTCAATATAGTACCTTGGGGTGGGGAAGGAGAGGAACCTAGATCATAATCAAGGATTAGATTATCCCTTTTGATAAAAGGCATACCCTGAACATATGAAAAACATGTACATAATATTTTATTGTAAAATAACTACCACAATCTTTTGGAACATATCTTTACCCAAAATAAGATATTGAATAAGCAGAAAAACAGAGAAACATCTCTTTTCCTAAGACAGTTGGCTATATATATGCTCAGAGATATTTAAATTTAGATAATTTTTTACTGGACATAAATCACCAAATCGTCAATTTTGGATAATAAAATGAAAAGATTGCATTCTTATAAAAATTGATGAGGGTTGTTATTAGAGAGTTAAACCATATATGAAACAAATGTGTATCTGCCTTGCTAACCTATTGCAGGTGGCTGTAGGGATAATATTAGAATATTCTTATTTTGGTTTTGACTAACCTTATTTATTACTATACCTTATCCTGAATACAACTCAGTATAGTTCTGGCTTAGGAAAATTGGGCAATTTGATTTGGTCTGCATTTCAAAGGAAAAATAACTGAATGCATATCTCAGATTACATTATAGTTTTGGGAGTCTGCTCTTCTCTGGATATTGTAATACAAATCTCATGTCACAAATTGCATACAAATACTGTATATAGGGAAAATATTTATAGAAATGACTGTTATTGAAAGTGCATATGAAAACAAATGCCATTTTTCTGGCATTTTTTTCTTTATTAGAAGGAATTAATAGAAGTTATGTGACACGTAGATCAGTTTAAAGGTTTTCATTGGTAAATAAGAGTTAAGTCATACTATTTTTTTAAAAAAAATATCTTAAGTTTAACCAGACATAAATCTCACATGCAGTCACTTGTGACTCTGTCAGAGAAGGTATCTCTGTTGGGGTGAAAAAAAATTACTTGATATTGCTGGGAATAACCAGTAACTAATTGACATTGATTTTATGGACTATTTGCTTACATTCACGCTGCCCATTTTCCATTCTGACACTGAGACTTAAAATGGGGAAATACAATGCCACACAAAATGACATTAATGAATGGAAGCTAACCTAGTCAGCACACATTGATCTCACTGCCAAAGCTATTTTTCTTTTGAAAAACAGGTGGATAATAATCTGTTGGCTACGGTACGTACGGTGGAGGCTTTTCACCTGATAAGAAATAGGCTGGTGTGTATAATGGAGGAGCATTAGGAGGCACCCCATGGTTACAGCTGGTCTGAGAAGGTGGCTGGGGGTCATCAGCTAAAGATACATCAGTAGATGAAGATGTTGGGAAATTGCCGGTAGGCTGCACCAAGACAAAGAGAAACCTTACAATGAATGAAGTTGAACTGTAAAACTATTTAAAATGTATGTTGATATACTTCATAATTTCTAAGCCCCAAATTCTGCGAAGTTTTACACACATGCATCTACTTCAATCTACAGTCATTCTCAAGTCTAAACCAGTGTTTCTCAACCTTGACAATTTTAAGGCATGTGGACTTCAACTCTCAGAATTCCACAGCCAGCAATGCTGGCTGTGGAATTCTGGGAGTTGAAGTCCACATGCCTTAAAATTGTCAAGGTTGAGAAACACTGGTCTAAGCCATAGGGTTGTTTAAAAAAAAATTGATGTAGTGAACAAAAGGAAGGAGTGAGACACCTTTATATATAATGAAGCACAGTTTGAAAATATTTTTAAGTGGATAAATCTTTGGTTATTTTAATTATATTTTATTGTGATATTTTAAATCCAGAATCCCAAGCTTCTGGTTAGATTTGTGATTGGCCCAATTGTCTATTGCCAGAAGCAATAAAGCAAACAAACAAGCATATGCTTATCTGAAGGAATGACTCTGTTTGTTCTTGCCTTGTCCAAGGACCATTATTGGTAAAGTAACTCTTGGCTTAACACTATCAGTAAACATTGTCTGTGTTAGCTTTCAATATCAACAAAACTCTGATTTATCTGCTCTGTTTTGATTCTTTGTCTGCACAAACCCATTTCTGTTGACTTTATAAATCAGTGTTTTTCGAGACTGGCAACTTTAAGATGTGAGGACGTCAACTCCTAGAATTTCCAACCAGTCTATTCAAATGGTTAAGCTTGAGAAATGCTAATATAAATCTTAAGATATTTCTTATAACATACATCTGAAAAGGTGCCCTTTTGTCCACCTGGTATTCATTACATAGGCTTGGATTAGAGTAACCAATATGCACTCATTGATTCACACACAAAATTCCCCATTATAAAAGCAATCCAGAATGCCACTGTGAACACCAGATGTCTTGGCACCCCTCCTGTACTCTACCTGAAGAGGCAGGTGATAGGTAGGATAATGAGGAACAGAAGCTGCTGAAGGACAAAATCCAGCATATGTCAAGATCTGCTGAGCAGGATTGTAAAGGATCTGTGGTGGCGGAGCAGAGCTGAAGGCAATTTGGGAAACAGGCACCTGCAGTGGCAAAAGATAAATCAATTTTACTTCCTCTTCAAGTCTGATTTCAATACTGAATATTTTTTCCCTTGATATACATTAATCATACCTTCCCAAATAATATGCTATTCCATTTATATAGATGGGCAAATAAAAAGTTTTTCAAAAGAGAAATAAATCTTTCTTTTACCCGATTTAAAAGTTCACTATTTTGAAAACAAGCCTGCTTTTATTTGGAGCTTGTAAAACGAGCTAGTAATGGGAATGGCAAGTTCTCTTTCCTAAGGCCGCAAAAAATCACACAACACTACAGGGCAGCAAAGAGTTACAGCAAAGCTTGATAGCTTTAAGATTCACTCTGGGAGGGGAATTCTGGAAGTTAAAGTCCACCATCTTAAAGCTGCCAAGGTTGAGAAACAATGAGCTAGAGGGTTCTGTAGGCCAACATCTAGCAGAAAAATTCTGTTTCATTCAGGTGACTTTTGAACATTTGTTTCTAGTTTCTAGTACAATTCAACCTTTTGTTTTCTATTCATAGGGGCAAAAAGAAACATTCTTTTAAGACATTGCTTCAGGCATAGGTTAGGGAATTTCAACTGCAGTCAGATTTGGATATTACACGGGGGGGGGTGAATTTGGCAACTGCTTTCTGCCAAGAGTGGATTTTTATATAAAAAGTCCAACTCAGTACTGCATGACTGCTTTAAGTTGCCTTTCTTTCAGTTGCCTAGCAAATCTTGAATTTGTGTTTCCTAAACAGTCATTTATTTCCATGCCCCACTTTGGAAGTATAAAATTGTCCACATTAATAATTGCATGAGAATTTAGTTACAAGTATAACATTGTCAAACTTTTGAATAAAAGTGAAGTCTGATAGCTTGGTATACAATGCCAACCAAAAGTGCAAGATAATTCTGTAAGCAATCATGTTTTATTTAACATCCCAACATTCATATTAATTATATTGCTGGCACAGTCAGTTCTAGAAGATAGCAATGCAGGCATATTCCATGGAGGATAAAACATTATGACCAGCAGACAATTATGATGTAATGTTAAATTGTATTAGAATTGTATGTAAAACTGCCCCACCACCCTTGTGTTGCTATCTGAAGGATATATATACACCTATGTTTCCCCCAAAATAAAATCTATCCCGAAACTAAGCCCTAGCTTGATTTTTGGGGGTGGGCCTAATATAAGCCCTACCCCCAAAATAAGCCCTAGTTAAGTCCCTGCCCACACACCCGCCTCTTCCCTTTCACTCCTCTTCCGAGCCAGACTGCCATGCTACGGAGGATGGGCAGGGGAAGCGCAGTCACTTTACCTGGTCCCCCTCTGCTGTTTTGGAGCCAGTGGGGAGCCATTTTTATTTATTTTCTTTTTCACATTTACTTCACTATATTTTTGAATGTATTTCTTATTTTAAAAAAATATGACCAGCAGAGAACACATTTTAAATTTTAGCATATTTACACAAAGATGACAGATAGTTAGAAGCATGTAGTAGATTAAACTTCTAATAAGGCTATGTGTATTTTCCTTTCAAATTCCAAATACTGCATAGCCCTATTACACAATGGCATGTGATTGTTACAATTCCTTAATTTTTATTTCTAAAAAAAAGGAATTGCCCCAAAGCACTAAAAATTTTTGAGTTTTCCATAGAAACTATTCATCCAAATGTCATGAATGCTGCAAAATAAAGATGAGAGGCATAACTTCAAACAGAAGTTGAAGTTGGAGAGAAGATACAATATAAAGCTGATGCACTGTCTTCTGTCTGACCTGGTTTTTTTTTTTTTTACTCCTTGCCCCCCCCCAGCAGAGAAATTGCTTAAACAAGCTAATCACCTTCTGAGCCGCTTTTCTTTACAGGATAGCGTTTCCCTAAAAAAATGCTAACCACAAGACACTCCGCTCTGTAACCTTAGTTGATTAGAATACTGCCCCACCACCCTTGTGTTGCTATCTGAAATAATCAGTTTCACACTAATGTTTTCTTTGGCCTCCTAAGATACTCACAGAAAACAAACTAGGCAAAGAACAGCACTAACGCATTGCTTTGTTTTCAAGATATATTCCTCACTGTTTGACTCCTTACTCTCTTGTAATCCCTTCCTCTCCAATGAATGTACAGTTTTCTTGCTAATTATCCCAACACTGGGATGAGCATTAGAAAGGGGAAGTGAGGAAAATGGCTATATGTTTTGCCCCTTTATGCAGTTTCTTTGTGATTTGTGTTCCAGAAACCTTCCCCTCCATTTGGGCGCACTTGACTGTTTGGGGCCAAATCCTTGACCCCAAATGCTGTGAGTATATTCAGTAAAACAAATATTAATAAACTTTTTTCAAGATTTATTATCATCCTGGCATCTCCCTTAATGTTTTCATTCTTAAGTATCCATCTTACAAATTATAAGTTAAGCATTGATGCACAGATTATGGCAACACACGTGCAACATCTCTAGGCTGTCATATGATGACAAGACCTGCCTCAAATTGTACTTCTTTCATTAGTCAAATTATAACTGATACTATTAACTATTTAATCAGTGACAGACAGAAATGAATCTTGCTTCATTTGGTTTTGGTTTCATGGGCAATTAATCAGATCTATGAAGCATCTCATGAAATCTATCCTTAAAAATTGTTTTTAATGCATCCAGAACACAAGGAAGTGACTCAAAAAGGTAAATGTCCTTGAAGAAAGTAACAACTAATCACATAGACATTGTCGACAAGAAAACAATATGAACACAGTCTATCCATGGTCACCAGGATTAGATTTAATTTTAAGGTGGCTTTATATTTATAATCCCTGCAGGGAGCCATAAGGCACACACCATCAGCAACTCTTTAATTCAACCACATATTTTTCCTTGGCCACTTCAGCCATCCCAGGAAAACAGGCCTCTAAGGAGGGATGTATGAGTATAAAGTGCATGCCATACTTCCTCTGGGTTCAAGTCCAAAGTACTGCATATTCATATTTTGTTTTGCCAGGACAACATGAACATGCTAGCATGGATCAATGTCCATCAATAGCAGGCAAGACTTACCACATCTTTAAAGGCTCCAAGTATGGCTGCTGTGATTATGCCAAGGAACAAGCCAATGATGTTCAAGACGGTGGATGACCAAAGCAGTCGATAAAGGTGAACCACATCCTGACAGCTGCTCACACCAAGGAATTCATAATAGCTGATAGAGTGTTCTGAGCTGGAAGCAGAATATTAGAGCTTTAGCACCTGGTGAAAAGTAAAATGGTGCCATTCCAATCTTGTCCCTTCTCTCTTATAGTAGTCAGACTGTACTAACTCCTTCTTTTCCTGCCCCTCCAACAATAGCTCTCAGGGTAAATTGACAAGAGGCCTAGGTTTAAAAACTATAACAAGGTGCTAGATATCATGGTTTTTTTCTAAGACAAATACAAAGAATGTGAAAACATTTGTAGTTTTAAGGAGGAATACACTTTTTAAAAAATCCATATTTTTACTCTGGAAAACATTGTATAGTTAAATCCTTGTTATCATTATGCTCTTGTGATCTCTTTTCTGGATTACTGAAATGCGCTCTACATGGGCTGCCCTTGAAGAGCATTTACAAGTTTCATCTAGTGCAGAATGCAACAGCGCAAGTAGTAAATGCTGCCAGTTATTCAGTACATGCACCCCAATACTCTGTGAACTACAGTGGTTACCAATGTGCTTCCAACTGTAATTCAAGGTACTGGTTGTCATTTTTAAAGCTGTTTGTGGTTTGGGACAGGGTACTTGAGGAACCATCTCTCCCCAATTGTTTCTATTAATCTGATCTGGTCAGGCAGGATGGGCATGCTTCGGCTCTTGTTGAATAGAGTATGCTAGTTGGCGAACCTAGAAGACATGTCTTTTCTGGGGTAGTCCCAGGAGATGAGGATGGCCCAACCCTGCGGGCCTCTCCTGAGGCTCTAAAGACATGTTTCTATGCCTGGGGTTTACAGGGTGCAGGAATCGGCGTATTGGTTGTGCTAGTGATTTTAGTTGCTTATATTTCAAGCCTCCCCTTGTTCAGGAGCTCATGATGGCCTCCATTTATCATCTACCTGTCATCTACTCTATCTATCTATCTATCTATCTATCTATCTATCTATCTATCTATCTATCATCTGTCTATCTAGCAAATTTATATGGCTGCACATCTCACAAAAAGCAACTCTGGGCAGCATACAACAAAGTTCCCTTCTGCTCCTCCATAGCTACCCTATGATAGGTTGGTCTGAGGCAGTGGTCCTCAACCCTTCTGAATCCATGGACCTAGCTCCTGTGCATGTGCAAAGGAAGCTTTACACACTCATCCACCACTTGCATCATCTAGTTCCCAACCGGCCATAAACTGGTACTGGGGGTTGAGGACCCTGGTCTAAGAGATACTTACTTTTCACAGTTATATAAATCACAGCAGTAACACGTATTGCTTTTCACTTTCAGCTGGCATTTGTTATTTAAGGCATAACAGGTCACCTGTGTAAAGAGAAGGCAACTGATAATTATTAGTGCCACCTATTGCACCAGAGTATTGCTGAACCTCTTCTTATATGGATGGGCAATCAGAAGCCACTGAAAGCTCATAAAAAAGGGCTGCCAAATTTGCTTTCAGTGTGCTTGAATAAGGTTGTCCTTCACCAGAAGAGAAAGGCCTTCTCTTGCCCCACAGAAATCCTTTCCTCCTCCCACCAGGTAATATCCATCCAAGACAAGCAAACCTGGCCAAGCTAGTCACCTGGACCTCACTAATGTATCAAATATAGCTGATGAAAAGGCAGGGTTGCAGAACAATCTGGATTCTTAGATGATTTCCCTGTTTATCTCTGGTTGAACTGTAACTCCCCAACATGTTTCCTGGCTGCATGGATGGCTGCTACTGTTCCTGAGGACACAATTTATAATACCAACAGCACGGCAATGCCCAAAACACATAGAAAAGCCTGTTAATAGAGGTGTGCATGTGTGTGTTTTTGAGATATTCTTGTATCTTGGTGACTGCTGGGCTAGTCTCTGCAGTTTTCTTGGCAAAATTTCAGAAATGGTTTGCTGTTATCTTAGGAAAGAAAGAGAATGGCTGCTCTAGATCACCCAGCTGACTTTGTGCCTAAGACGGGACTAGAACTTACAGTCTCCCAGTTCTAGCCTGATGCTTTAACTCAAGGTCAACTTCAACTCCCAGAGTTCTTAGTTGCTAAGGTTAAGAAATATTATCTTAAGCACTATACCAAACTGGCTCTTGATGAATAAAGGTGTTCAGAGAAATTTTATATATCTGCAGTGCTTTTTTTGTAAAAAAAAAAAAAAAAGGGTGCTGGAACTCACACGTCATCCAACCCGCTTTGCCTATCCTATAAGGTTCCATCCAAAAAAGGTGCCGGAACTTCGTTCTGGGCGTTCTATGACAAAAAAAGCCCTGTATATCTGTATGATATACTGAGGATAAGGGGACTTTGATCCACTGAAATCTGTGTGATAATAAGCTACCCAGGAGAAGTTGGGCTCCCAACTATTGAACTATCAAATGCTAAACTGCTATCTGTTAGAGATGCTTTAAGCAGAATCCTACCCTGAGAGGGCTTGGCCTGTACAATTCTACACTTCTAAGAGTCTACTCTATGCCATTACAATTTATTATCATATATCCTTGAAACTGTTAACCCTTGCTTTTTAGGAAGGAAAAACGTGATAGGAAGAATGAAAACTATAATATTTTATTTCAGAACTGAGATATAATCATCAGCAATGCTGGCCAGAAAATCCTAAACTCCAGAGATGTTTCATTGAAGAAACAAGGATGCAGCTGAGAACCTTATTGCTGGGAGAAAAAATAGGCAAGAAATGAAGAAGGGGGAGCATTTACAGCTTCTGTTGTTTTGTTTTATTTTATTTTTTTTTTAAAAAGTCATCCAATTTCAGTCAGTGGGAAGAAATAAATGAAGGCTAGCTCTGAGCTGCTCTGAAATCCCTATTTTCTTTGATCCATTGTTTTTACATTAGTTTTCAACTCTGGAAAACCTATCCACATCAATAAAGGAAAAGAGAATCATTTTTTCAGGAATGGAATCCTTCTCCTCCTCCATTTTTTGGGGGGAATTAGTCCAAGTCTGGAAGTAGTCTCTGTTTTCTGAAACATGACTGGGAAGCAGCAATTATTTCCAGAGCAAATAGGATTTCATTTCTTCACTGTTATTTCAGACTTAGATTTGGGTCGTTCTTCACTTGATAGGAATTCAACTGGGCTCCTACTGAGCTTACTCTTGTAAGATCCAAAGTTTTGCTATAATTAATAATTGTGATTCTTGTAAGTCCAAAGAAACTAAAAGAACAAGCAATGATGCATATCTGGAGCTTTGCAATATGCATTATTTGCATTTTCAGTTCTGCTTTATTTACTTTCTATTACAGTATCTCCTTCTACAATCTTCATTTTGTAACAGTAGCTTTGAAAACAGTGCATATTTCGCAGACACTGCAAAATCATTTCTGTGTGACGAAGTAGGAGGATATTAGAATAAGAAGGATGTGCAAAACATCAAATTCCATAAGAAAAATTAATAACATAAATGAATTGCATGGAGATAAGCAAGTCAGAATAAATCTATGTAATTGCTTTTCAAAGATGCAGGTATGTCTGCAAGTTATAGTTTAAAAAAGTCAAGATGGTAGTTGTGATGTCCAGACAAGGCATAGAAAAATTGGCACTGCATTAATCAGATTGCTGTAGCCACCATGTTGATTTTTTCTTTTTTTACAATCCTGAAAGTTTTAAACAGAGAGCAAGAAAATTAAGAACAATGATGGTGAATCAATAGCAGTAGAGAAACAGAAAATGTGAAACATCTTCAGATATGTTTTGATGTCAGACTTCAGGGCTCCTCAGACAAAACCCACTGGCTGCCCAGCCAAAATGAGTAGGAACATAAGGGAAATTGTCAGTTTTCAGAATGGCAGATTCTGTTCATTGCACTGGTTTCCATACTTGTGAGTAATTAAGCATGCAACAAAAACTGTCTGGATAAGTAAAAATCCTAACGCTGCTAGAGATCAAAGGGGCAAAATGAGAAGAGACGAATGATGAAAGTAGCATTCCATCAATGTGATGCAAGTTTCCAAAAATTCCAATTTTCAGGAATAGATGGTACCTAAAATCAATATTTAAAAGAGAGGAAAATAACAACACCAACAAAAAACCCATAAGAGAACTATAACTATGAGATCTAGTTTAGTCTAGTGATTAAGGTACCAGGCTAGAAAACAGAAGACTGTGAATTCAAGACTTGCCTTAACCATGAAAGCCAGCTGGATGACTATGGGTCAGTCACTCTCTCTTGCAGTCCAACCCACCTCACAGGGTTATTGTGTGGAAGAAATAGGAGGGGAGAATATGTTTGCTGCCTTGAGCTATTTGTAAAAATAATAGAGGCAAACAAATAAACTTCAGAAGTAGGGTGCAGCCAGAGAATTAAACATCAATATATATAGAATTCCCTTGCTTTTTTCAATAGTATAGAAGCAGAATATGTTGTTCAAAGTAGATGAAAAATATGCAAACATGTTAAAGAAGCCTTAATTTTATTTCTCAGAAAACAGCAGTTCATTGAACAGGTTAAGTTTAGATTCTCTCCTGGGCTTCTTCCCCCCCCCACATCCTATTTTTGTTTTGTTTATGTGGATGGTTTCTTTATTCAATAGGCTGGAAGTATACTCTGCCAAAACAAAACAACAACAAAACTCCTGAGAGTAAAGGAACCAAATTTTTTCTTCAGCCCCAGGATTGTGCCTGGTTGTTCCTGTCCTTGGCTGAAGACCATCACTCCGGATAGAATCTGCAGACATTCTTGGATTTTGTCAGGTTATTACAATTAAAAGTTGAGGTTTGGGGGCCAATATAAATCATCAGCTATTAAGGTAGCTTGGGTACATCTGACAGAATGTCATTCCGCACAAACATCCGCAGGAAAAGAGCAATGGCATTTTCCAACAAATCATTTATGTAACAAGAATGGAATGAACTTCAGTTCCAAAGCAAATATTCTTGCCACACATACAATAGCATTTCTATGCTGCCAAAATACAGAAAATAAACCTCCAGTGATTGAGCCCTGAGATTAAAAAAGTCACCTTGTAAGTCACCTTTCCATGTACTGTACAAAGCTAGATCTTAATCTAACAATAATAGCTTACCTCTGTCTGGTAGGCATCAAATAAGTATCCGATTCCACTTGTATAATACTGGCACCTTTTAGTATATAAAGGTCTAGGTTCCTAGAAGAACAGAAAGAAGAAAAATGAAGAAGAATTAAAAATGTGCTTTAAGTTACATTACAGATCTATCTTTACTTCCCCTACACAGCTAAGCTCTGGGAGGTTTTAAATGAAATCCAGATACAATCCAGATAATTTTGAACTTTGTCAACTATTTCCTCTTCAGCATGCATTGATTTGCTTGGAAATTAATTATAGAGTTGACTCAGTTTAACAGAACAGAATAACAAGAGTTAGAAAGGACCTTGGAGATCTTCCAGTCCAACTCCCTGCTCAAGCAGGAGACCCTATACTATTCTGGACGAGTGACTGTCCAATCTTTTCTTTAAAAACCCCAGTTTTGTCAGGAAATTTTATTTTATTTTTTTAAAATTTTTTATTAAGTACCGGTATATATTTGTAAAAAAAACAGAAGTAAGTCAAACAATGGACCATGCATTAATGTTTGGAAGGTTATAGCAATACATGCTTGGATCAGATTTCTCAGAACGTAGAAAAGAAAGGAATAGTTTTAAAATGACTGTTCTGTGCCATTACCATTTAATGGCACAACGAATTAGTTCACTCCCCTTCTCCCATCAAGTTCTTCCAAATCTCTGGAGCAGTTCTGAGGGTGCTTCAACACAGGAGGCAGGAATTAAGAAGAGCACCCAAGAAGAGGAAAATATCATGGGATCTGCCCTCAAGTTATTTTTCTGAAACGTTTGGGGGTTTGCAATCTTCCCTTGAGGCCTTTGGCAATTAATAGTATTTTAATCTATGTAAGATAGCATCTCTTATGCTATCACATCAAGGGTATTTTAAATTATATAGAAACCATTGTCTGCCAAAGCAGATAAAAGAACAAAAGGTCAGTTTCTGCTTTTGGCCCACAGCAGAAAGATAGCAAGCTCTCATTGTTGCATTTTTACATTCTCATTACTTGTTTCTGAGCATGCCAGTTTTCTTTACCACAGTACCTTTCAACTCAAGTAACATTTCGAAGGTAGCAGTTTGATAAAATCTAGAGTACAGTTATATAAATATCCCTATTTTTGAGTTATTTTGGAAGATCTGGATTTATGAACCAGAACTAACACTGATCCCTTTTGGCTTTGGGAAATTGTAGAAGACTAGTCAAGTACGCTAGAAATCTATGATTACTGAAACTTACATGTATAGTCAACATAAAAGATGCAGATAAAAAGGAAACAGGTAAACAATACCAGATATAATTCCATTGTAGCTGTTTTTGTTAAACCACTATTATGCCTTGGAGGATTGACCAAGACATTTTAATGTTTACAAAGAAAAAAATATAAAACTACAGCAATTATAAAAGAAACTGGATAAAATAGAAATAAACCTAACCCCAGCATATATGAAAGCCAAACATTAAAGTGCTCAATTATTAATATCCATTATTAGTTATTCTATTTTATTTTTGTTTGATAGATTTTAGTTTTTGAATTATGAAAATTAGCAGCTACTGAAATCTCTTCACACTGAAAACCAAGATATGATAATACATTAAGTAACCATAAATATCTTTATGTCCTTGAATGGAATTAGGCTTGTCCAAGAAATACCGTATTTCGCGCTCCATAGGGCGCACCTTTTTTCCTCCAAAAGTAGGAGGAAAAATCACCAGCGCCCTATGGAGCGAAGGTGCAGGCAGGGGGGGGGGCGCGCTGGAGCAGAGGGAATGTGACGCAAGCGCCGTTGCCTTAGAAGACGGCACGAAGGGGTGCCCGGCTAGAGGGGTGCCCGGCTAGAGCCCGCGAGAGGGTCGTTCCTGCAGCTGGGCGGCTCCGGAGCCTGCTGGGTGCCCCCCCTCCCCATAGACGCCCTGCACCGGGAGGGGCCCAGAGGGGAGGGGGCGTCCCCTGCAGCCCCCCCCGCCTGAAACTCTCTCCCCCCCACAACTGGGCACCCCCGAGGGTCGCCCCCCCTCCCAGCCTGCTCCCACCATGGTCCGCGCCTTCTTGATCCACCCGCTGCGCCCGTCCCGGGGAGGCGCCGGATCCCTGCCGGCCCCTCTTCTGGGGCTTGGGATCCAGTCCATGGACCGTGTCCGAAACGGCTGCCCGGGGAAGACCGTAGGAATCGAAAAGGACGCGCGTTTGAGCCAAGAGCAGGCTGAAAAAAAAAACACAACCCACCACCAAAACGCCCGCGCCCACCTTCGGGCTCGGCTTCCTTTCTCCTCTTCAGCGCTCCAACCCAACCCCCACCCCTTTTTGTTCCCTTCACGACCCCGATCGCAGGGACGCCGTCCTCAGAAGTCAATCCGCAAGGCTCCCAAGGACGAGCGTTTGCAAAGCGGGAAGGTATGTTCAATAAAACTCAACCTCCAGAAGCCAGGGCAGGCCAAGGTTTTATTTTATTTTTTTTAAAGTACTACTGCGTGTAAATCCCTCGGCCCCACTCTGCCCTGGGGGCCCTGGCAAAAGTAAGGACGCCTTTGCTGAGGAGGGGGGAGAAAGAAAGGAAGTTTCCCCCGAGTCCGCGGCTTGGACGCACCTCGCTTCCTGCTGCTCGGCAGCCGGCACCAGCAGCTAGGCAGTGGTGAAGTCCGACTCGCAAGAAGGCATTCGGGAAGAAAGGCTTGTAGCCCAAAACAACCATGCCCGGGAGCTGAGCTGATTCCCCAAACACTCACTCTAAGCAAAAGCTTAAGGGACTGGGGAAGAAACCTTGTCTAGTAATGCAACCCACTCAGAAGACCTGGAGGGAAACAAACCGGGTTGCTGCTCTAGAAACCCCGACACCGATGCACGCACGAATACTCACAGTTCGTAGGAACTGTATCTCGTCTTCCCCTCCTTCGCCCCCTTCAGCCATGGCTCTGGAAGTGTGGGGGGGCGGGGTGCGCTCTGCTCAGCCTCCGATCGATCGCCTCTTCAGCGGCAGCTCGCAGACTCACCTCAGCTCTTTCCCGATTGGCATTAGCATAACCCCCTCAACCCCGCCCACACAAGAGGGGTGGCAAAACAAGGAAGGGAGCAGGCGGTTTTTTTTTTTTAGCCTGGAAAAAGCTTTATGCCGGCGCGCTAAAAAGACAGGAGAAGCTGTCACCCTGCGGCCAGGCAGACGAGCTCAGCGCCGGCGGTGAAGCCATGAGCCGCAGCAGCGAGGCGCTAGGAAAGCTCCTGAGGGTGCAGGCATTCCGCAGATCCGCGCCGGCCGGCAAAATGTAGCCTAGCCCCGCCCCGCCCCCGTGACGACTCGGAAGCCCAATAGGAGGCCGCTTAGCATCCGCGTGACTCTACGGCGGCGTTTTCTCTTGCATGCTGAGCTTCCAGGCTTCGGTTCGAGTCGGGAGGTTTTTCCATTGCTAGGAGGAAACTGCGGTGGGGGTTAAGAATCCGCTGGTTTTACCACCATCTGTGAGTTGAAGTCCACCCGTCCTCAAAGAGCCAGGATTGCCTACCCCTGCCTGGCTTAGCCCAGTGCTTTATTCTTTGGAATACCGTACGTAAACTGCCCAGCACCTTCTGAGCCCTCATTGGCCGGCAGCTGCAAAGACTGAAAAGGCTGCAAAGGAGGCAGGGGCGGGCTGAAGTGGGCAAGGACGAAGGTGTTGCTAAGGTGAGTGAAGAGCCGGACTGGGGAGGGGAGCTAAGCGGACCCAAAGTCTCAAAACGCCAACTGATTCCTCGGAAAAGCGTGCCAAGAAGAAAAAAATGGCAAAACACAACATGAATTCTCTGAACTGTCACTACACAGAATCACTCAGTGACAGTTTCACACATTCATGTACATGGGGTATGTCAAAGAAGAGAAGGCTAAGCTATAAAATCCCATTTAAACTGGAGGTAGTAAAATACGCCAAAAAACATGGAAACAGGGCAGCTGAAAGACATTTTGGGCCACCTCCAACTGAAAAAATGATACGGGGATGGAGGAGACAGGAGGAAGCACTGCAAAAAGCAGATAAAAGCAAACACACTTTTCGTGGGCATGCTGCAAAATGGCCACAGATAGATGTGAAAATGAAAGAGTGGATCAAACATCACAGGAACAATGGATTATCAGTCTCCACGAAAATGATAAGATGTGAAGCCAAGCGTTTTGCTGCAGAGAAAGGCATTGACGACTTTACTGGATCAGCATCATGGTGCTACAGGTTCATGAGAAGATCTGGCCTTGCTATGCGCACCAAAACTAGAATTGCGCAAAAAATGCCTAAAGAATATGAATCCAAGATTCTGTCTTTCCATACATTTGTTATTGATGCAAGAAAGAAAAATGGCTTTGAAGTAGGGCAGATTGGAAATATGGATGAAGTCCCATTAACCTTTGATGTTCCATCAAACAGGACTGTTGATGACAAAGGTGCAAAAACCATAACTGTGAAGACCTCAGGACATGAGAAAACCCATTATACTGTTGTGTTGTCCTGCTGCGCGGATGGCACCAAGTTGCCTCCAATGATAATTTTGAAAAGAAAAACCATGCCGAAAGAGGTGATCCCACGTGGAGTTATTGTCCATGTTCATGAGAAAGGATGGATGGATGAAGGTGGAATGAAAATATGGATAGAAAAAGTGTGGTCCAAACGCCCTGGAGGTCTTCTGAAGAAACCTGCCCTACTAGTACTTGACCAGTTTAGGGCACATATCAGTGACAACACAAAAAAAAACTTTAAAATAGCAAACACCCATCTAGCTGTCATTCCTGGGGGGCTTACTAGCCAGTTGCAACCTCTGGATGTTTCACTTAACAAGCCATTTAAAGTGTTCATGCGAGAGGAGTGGAACAAGTGGATGGCTGCTGGGAATCATGACCTGACACCCACTGGAAGAATGAAAAGGCCCACCATCACTCAAGTTTGTGAGTGGGTGAAAACGTCATGGCAAGCCGTGAAGGATGAAACAGTTGTAAGTTCCTTCAAGAAATGTGGCATCAGTAATGCCTTGGATGGTTCAGAGGATGGTGCCCTTTATGAAGACCCTGACACCAGTGACACCAGTGACAGTGAGCCAGAGCCACTGGACTTCGCAAGTTCGGACAGTTGTGAGGAATTTTTTGGATTTACCAATGACTAGAGACCTTATCTTTTACAGTAATGATGGTTCTTAATGCTGCTGTTGGCTATTGTTCATGTTAAGATATCCTGTTATTGTAATAAATATTTTAGCCCACTTTTTGGCTCAAAACATTTTTTCCGATTTTCCTCCTCTAAAAATTAGGTGCGCCCTATCAGCAGGCGCGCCCTATAGGGCGCGAAATACGGTAATACCTGACATGTCCATTGTTTTAATGGCTCAAACAGGAGATGGTTCAGTTCAGTCTTTGAAAGACAAACTTCACCCCAGATTCCTTGGAAGAATCACTGTATAGTTTCTGTGAACATTTCTAATTGTGAAAAAATATTGATGGGTGTGCAAGTCCACAGTGTCTTTTATTTAGAAAGTGATCATTTTAGATTTGTTTTGTGACATTAAAATTATTGCCAGCTTTTTAACAGGAACACCGTAATTTCCATCCAGTTTGGTTGACAATTTCCATGAATATGATATTAGCATTTCCTTTGTAAAGTATCAGAGAGAAAGATTTGGATGTTCAAAACATACAAAGACATGGTTCTGGGGATTGAGGAAATAAAAAACAGGATACAATCATTGATTAGAATATATGGAAGTGAATCCAACACAGCATTAAGCATGTTGTGTATAGTTTTACAAAAAGCTTACTTCTATCCCTTTTACTCAGTAAATTCACATCCCTCCAAAGATAATACTGGATTGAGGCCCTGCTACTTCTCTTTTCTAAGAATGCCTTTTTTAATGACTGATGAACATTTTTTATTATTTGATATCCATTTGTACATGTAAACAAAGAAGAAGAAAAAATAATTTCAAGTTAAAGCCATTCAGCTCTATACAATCATTTTAAATTTGTAGACCTTCTTCACTCCATATATCCAAGTTTAACTATGAACCAACTACATTTTAAACATTTTAACTTTCACTTCTTTTCAGATCAATCCATTGGACATCAAACAAACAAGTCATCTTATTAATGTTAATAATTTCCATGTCGATATACCCATCCCTTCAACAAGTACATTAAGAATGCCTTTTCAGTACGCTGTGTTTCCCCGAAAATAAGACCCGGTCTTTTTTTTTTTTTTTTGCCTCCAAAAGAGGCATCAGCAGTGGTGGGATTCAGCTGGTTGGCACCAGTTTAGCAGAACCGGTAGTCAATTTTTTGTTGCCCTGGCCCAGAATGGGCTTCTGGACTTCTGGTTGTTCACCTATTTGAATCCCACCACAATAATAATAATAATAATAATAATAATAATAATAATAATAATAATAATAATAATAATAATAATAAAGTTGGAAGGGACCTTGGAGGTCATCTAGTCCAATCCCCTGCTCAGGCAGGAAACCCTATACCATTTCGGACAAATAGCTGTCCAGTCTCTTTTTAAAAACTTCCAGTGTTGGAGCATTTACCGCTTCTGTAGGCAGTTGTTCCACTGATTAATTAAGATAATCAGTTCCATCCTACTTGGAGTGGCAGTAGATATACATATGTAGCTACATATGTTTGCATCTGTTAGGCCGCTGTCTCTTAAACAGCTTTCAAAGAGTATGGGGAGACATCAACCTCAACAGTATTTGCAACCATATCGAGGACCACTGTATCATGGTCTTGAAAGGGGACTATGTGAGTGTTTTTTTCCACTTTTGCTCATAACACAATGCCTTCCCTAGAATATTTTTCCTTTGATAAGCAATATTTGGTGGATGTGATGGGTAGTAGAACAGAAATCAGTTATTCAGCAGCTGCAAAAGTTAATTTCTGTACTTAGTTGTTCAATGAGGATAAGTGATGACAGAGCATAAAATATTCCTGAATATTCAACCAGTTCTTAGGGTTCGTTTCATCACTATCAGTAGAGGTCCTCTGTGCTTCATATTGAAAAAATCAATTATCATTTCAGAAAATCTGGTCCTTCCAAAAACAAAGAATCATCCCTTATAGAAGACTGTAAGAAGTCTCTTATTGTAATTTTCTCTTCCACTCTGTATTGCAAATATCTATTCTGAGAAAGAAAGAGTTATATTTTCCAATGACCAAAAGTTGACACAATTCTAACAATTAGTATCATAAGCAATGCATAGCTTGAAGCTCACTTTGTTGTGGAATAATGGGAATAAAGCTCCTCTTTCTGCTGGTGGTGATTAAAAAAAAACAATCCTTCCCTCTTCTGAACTCAACAGGTTCACCATCTGCTAGAACAGAGGTCCCCAACCTTTTGGGCGCCAGGGACCAGTTCTGTGGAGAGAGGTTTTTCCACAGACCAGAGTGTGCATGGTTTTGTGTGCTGCCTGCATCTCGCAGAGGGGCCTTTGCTTGTTTGTGCGGCCCGGTTGCTGGCATGCTGCAGCCCAGTACTGGTCCATAGACCGGGGGTTGGGGGACTCCTGTGCTAGAAGACTTCCTATTTTCAGAGGGCGAAAATTCCTAGCCTGGTGATCTGTACACAGTAGTAAGTTGGAGGGAAAGGACGTAAGTTGTAGTTACATTATGAAGCAGGCTAAGCAAATAAAGTTCCCTATGGTGCACATGTTAATTTGAAGTAGACACTGTATCTGTGGTTTTTGAAATACTTGGGGATATAGCTGGCAAGAGTGTGGTGCTCTATTGCAGTTTCAGAGATAAGTGGAAGACAGTGATTGGGCTAAGTTTCCTTGATATACTTTAATCATCTTTTTTGACAGCATAACAGCTACTATTGTTGACAAAAGAAAGACAAAAGATATTACATGTGTCAATATTATAACAATTTTGATCATTCCTTCCACGAACTCCATTCAACAGTATAGAATAGAGCTGGAAGGGATCTTGGAGGTCTTCTAGTCCAGTCCCCTGCTCAAGCAGGAGGTCCTATACCATCTCAGTCAGATGATTGTCCAGTCTCTTTTTAAAAACTTCCAGTGATGGAGTGCCTATGATTTCTGGGGGTAAGCTGTTCCATTGGTTTATTGTCCTCACTGTCAGAAAGTTTCTCCTTAATTCCAGGTTGTTTCTCTCCTTGACCAGTTTCCAACCATTGTTTCTCGTCCTTCCCTCTGGTGCTCTGGTGAACAACTTGACCCCCTCGGCCTTGTGGCAGACCCTGCTATCATGTCTCCCCTATTTCTTCTTTTCTTTAGACTAGCCAAACCCAAGTTCTGCAGCCGTTCTTTGTACGTTTTGGTCTCCAGAACTTTTTTTTTTTTACAAAAATTTTATTGGTCTTTATAATTTTTACAACAAAGTGCTCAAAGCACACCATGGTGTTAGGGTAAACAATCATCCAAAAGCAAAACATTTAAACATAATTCAATCAATACCTCTAGTATTCCCTCTATTTCCCCTTAACTAACATAGTTTATTTAAGATAGTTCAATCTAGCTTAAATTTAGTCAACCTGTACCTGTTTCTAACACTTTAAAAAATTTATACAACCATAATCAAATTAACTTTGAATACAAACTCTATCAGTTCGGGTATTCCTTCTAAATATATTCTAGTACCTTAGTTTTTATTATAAATTTTATTTAATTCTTCTTCCACTAATATCCCTTAATTAAAATAAAGCATTAGTCTATCCAATATATATATCTAATCTATTAACTAATCAATCTCTTTTAGCTAACAGACATAAAAATAGAATAAAAAGTGAAAAAGTGAAAAAAATAACAAAAGATAAAAAATTTAAAAAAATCAAATCTTAAATTTTTTCAATCCATTAAACATAGTTCAGTTCATATCCAATTAAATTGTCGTAACTAATAAGATTGGTCTTATCAAGCAGAAATCATCTTATTAGATTAATTCAAGATTACATAATAATTTTCTTACAAGTGACCCTATTGTCCTAAACAAAAAAAAAAGAAAAAAAGAAAAAACATTCTTAAAGCATTTAATATATATTTCATTAATCACTCCTTTTTTCTCTTACTTGTAACTCATAATCTTAATCCTAAAATCAAATCCATAAATCTGAATTGCCTTTAATCCATTATCTCACAATATCTCTTTTTTAGGCTAAAGTATTAATCTAACCTAAAACTATATAAACCATCAATCAACTTTAAACTAACAAGATAACATCAAACTTTAAGATATTTCAATTCATTAATCATCAAACAAATAGATCATCAGTAATTTCCATATAGATACATTTTATATCTTCCATTAATCCCATTTTTCTTACATCTAACTCATAATCTTGGTTCTTAAGTCAGTCCATAATTCTAGATTGCCTTTAGTCCATTACTCAAAACTTTAACTTTCATTTTTTTAAAATCTTATTCTAGGTTTTTTCAAGTGCCAAGTAGGTTTCCATAGCAAAGCTTCCTTTCCAACAGATAGGTCTCTCTTTGTTGTTTGTAGTATCTTTTGAATCAGTGAAAACCAACTTGACCTCTGAATTGGCCTTCTGATTTTTTTTAGCATAAAGTCTTGTTGCTTTAAAGTTCCAAGTCCCAGTCTTTGCTTTTCCTGATTCTCAATGCCATAACTGAGTTGCATATAAGGCAGAGTCAATTTCTCTTTGTTCTAAGTTAAGTCCTCTTCTTGTAGGGTCTGTTTGATAGAAGAATCAGGTACAATCAAAAGTCAGTTTTAAAGTTTGAAGAAGAGATTCTGGCTCTTAGTTCTGTAGTAAACTCTTTCATTGCAACACATATTTCCTCTTTAGTCTCATAGATTTTTTCCAGAATAAGTTTACAGTTTAAATGTGAGTGCAGCTCCATTTTAGAAGAAGATTCAAACATCCAATTAACTTTCATATAAAGAAATCATCTCCTCTCCAGTTGCAATATCACTTTTTAACCAGTAGATGTCCTCAGTAAGCTAAAAAAATCCTTTTTTTCCCCAAAAGTCATTTCATTTCTCATTTTTCTTTCTTTGTTCAAAAAAAAACCATAGGCTAATAATAAAGTTCTTAAAAAATTTTCCCGATACCCCAAAACTTGTATAAAAAAGTAACGTAATTTCCAAAGCTTTATTCTATTCCTTTGTTCGCCTTTCTTCCCCAACGAGTAAAAGCTGCCTTTCCGAACTAGGGAAATATTTCCAACACAGCTCTTACAGGCAAAGAACAAAATGAAAAAGAAAACAAAGAGAGGGGAAAAAAAGAAAGGTCTCACCTGGATTCACCACGGTGGGTCTGAAGCTTAGGTGTTCTTTGACTTGCGGCTTCTAGTGGCAGAGAGATCGGCCATTTTACTGGCCGATCTTCATCTCCGTCGGCCCTCGGAGTTTCATCCAGACAGCTGGAGGAGCCGCCGCTTCTCTGCTGCCGGATCGCTGCCTCGTCGGAAAGCCGCACCCTCCAGAGCGACTTTGGACCCGCATAAGGGTCCGCCGACAGAGGGAAAACTAGTCGGCGAGGAGAGCAATCTCCCCGCTTGACTAGCAACGCCGCGAACCGGAACCGGAAGTCTTGGTCTCCAGACCTTTGATCATCTTAGTTGCTGTTCTCTGAATTTTTTTCCAGTCTTTCAACATCTTTTTTGTTATATGGTGACCAAAATTGGCTGCAGTATTCGAGGTGTGGTCTTACTAGAGCTTTATAAAGTGGTACTAATACTTCGCGTGATCTTGATTCTATGCCTCTGTTTATACAACCCAAGATTGTATTAGCTTTTTTGGTTGCTGCTGCACACTGCTGGCTCATAGTTAAGTGATCATCCACCAGGACTCCAAGGTCCCTCTCACAGTTACTGCCTCCAAGCCAGGTCTTGCCCAATCTGTATTTGTTCCTTTGGTTTTCCTGCCTAAGTGTAGGACTTTGCTTTTCTCCACATTGAAACTAATTTTGTTGGATAGGGCCCATTGTTCAAGTTTGTGAAGATCTTTTTGGATCCTGAGTTTGTCTTCTGAGTTGTTGGCTACTCCTGACAGTTTGGTGTCATCTGGGAATTTGATGAGTTCCTTTTCAATTCCCTCATCTAACTCATTGGTGAAGATATTGAAGAGTATTGGCCCTAAGACGGATCCTTATGGTACCCCACTCCCTTTTTTTAGGCTATGTGTGTAAAAAAATAGATTGACAGATCTGCCGGCAAAACCACTGTGGTGGTTTAGCCCCCAGATAAGCAACTGTTCTACCATTAACAGCACCTGCAGAATGGAAGACTTGAGCTATAAAGATTGCTGCATGGTCAAGTTGCTATTATTGCCACATCAGCTCCAAAATTAGCCAATCCAATTGCTTTTTTTAAAAAGAAAACTCAAGTTTTTAACTATTTAATTTCAGTCTGAACAAGACATGACATTTTAAAACTTTATTGCATATTAGAGTCTGTGTGCCCTCTAGAGGAAGTAACAGGACCCTCTGGGCAAAACAGCAGTTTCAAGGAAAAGATCAGAAAACATAAATTGACTAGCTGCTGTACACATTTTTATTCTTGCAGACTTTAGCTTCGTTGCTACTGTGCAGCAAAGACCATCTGCCATTTTATCCATTTTTCATATACCTTGGGCAGAGACTTAAAATGCTGAGAGATTTTCTCATTTAGTTTTGACCTATAGGTTTTAATTTGATTTCTTAAATATGAATATGCTTTTGGTGTACACATTCCAGGCACACATCCTGGATGTGTGAGAAAATCAACATGAAATTATATTTTAATCTATCAAGTAACACTAATGCATAATAGCTACAATCTGTTAATTAAAATACATTTGATAGAAAGTGAAACATCTACAGTCTGTAAACATCATTTCAGTGTTATTTTGGTAGTTCTAAAATATAAAAACCAGGTCATGGTTAAAACAAAGAATAATAATGAAATTGAGATGAAAGAGTCTAGTAATTTAGATACTTTGGTTTAAGTGATACTGTTGTGGGTGTCTCTGGACCAGCTGGGGAGGTGTCGGAGGATGAGGAGGGGGAGCCGGGCCCCTCTGAGTGTTTGCCCCTCCCGGCAGCCGAGCCAGGCCCCTCTGAGTGTTTGCCCCTCCCGGCAGCCGAGCCAGGCCCCTCTGGGTGCTTTCCCCTCCCGGCAGCCGAGGCAGACAGGGAGGAGATTGAGATGCAGTCTGCATCGGAGTCTCAAGGTGCAGAATCAGACTTGGAACAGGAGAATGTATGGCTGGATCTGAGAGTTCGAAGGGTTAATAGGAGGAGGGTTCAGTTAAGTAGAAAAAGGAAGTGACGTATCGGAAACTGTATTAGAGGAGGAGAGAGAAATTAAGCCTTTGTCACGAGCAACGTTAATTAGAGATTGGCATGGAAACTTTCGCAGTGAGTTGAAACTGAGTTTTCTGGTGTTTTTGAAACCTACCGAAAAATAATGAGGTCTTGGACAATGTGATAAAGAAAGAGTGTTTTAAATTAGAAGGTGGGAGGATAGCATATTTATCCTAAATGTAAATAAATCAGTGTTGGCCGTTCCAGCCAAAATAATGCCAGCCGTTTGCTTTGAAATGACTTCGTTTGAAATGTGTTAATTAAAAACTATTAAAGACATCTTTATGTGGATTTTAATGAGCTAAGAGTGGCCAGACATAACAGATTGCTCGTGACCCAAAAAAGAACAGAAAAGACAAAACTTAGTCCGAGCTTTCAGTGACGTCATGGAGCAACTCCTCGCTGATAACCCGGCTCTGCATCAATTAGTTCAAACTCTCCAGCAACAAATTGGACATTTGCAACAGCAGATTCAGGCCGCAGGAGCCCCAGCTCCAGCCCCCCCTCCCAGACGGAGCAGATGTTATTTAGCCTTGCCTGATAAGTTTACTGGAGAGTGTAGTAAATTTCCAGCTTTTTTAAACCAATGCAAAACATTCATTGCCTCAACTCCAGCAGACTTCCAGCTGGATGAAACGAAAGTAGCTTTCATTTTAAGTTTACTCTCTGGGACAGCTGCTGATTGGTCGTCTCCTCTGATAGACGGACAAGATCCTGTCCTGAGCAATTATGCAGGATTCTGCCAGCTGATGGAAAGAGAATTTGTTGACCCCCTTCGTAGACAAAATGCCACCCGGCGGATACGAGAGCTACGTCAAGGATCGCGCTGCGTAGCGGAATATATCTCAGATTTTCGCCGCCTAGCTCAAGAAATTAATTGGAATGATGAGGCTCTCATGGAAATCTTTCTAGATGGTCTGTCTTCCCAGATCTTGAATGGATTGAAAGTTACTGAAATACCCGCAACCCTGGATGCATTATACCAACATTGTTTGGCTATTGAAGCGCGAACGCAAGCCATGGATGCCCGCCTGGTCAAACAGATGGTTCCAGTCACCGGAAGTGCCAAGCCAGTTCCTGCACCACGCAGAGGATTCCAGACCCTACCTATCACTCCACCCGTCCCGGCCCCCAGACGTATTTTCCAATCATTGCCGGCTTACACTGAGAGGCGTCCCGTACCCATGGCCAGAGAGGAGCCCATGGATCTTGGGGCAGCCAGATCTCGCTTGACCGAGGCTGAGAAGACAAGACGGAGAGTTGAGGGATTGTGCCTGTACTGTGGAGAGATGGGTCACTTCGTCATGGCCTGCCCCCAGAAACGACGTGGTACGGCAGGTCCTACTCCTGTTCCAACTCGGCCTCCCATTCAGCAATTTCAAGCCACCTTGCCGGGAAACAGCCAGAGCCCGGCCTGATGGAAACATTGGGTCGGGCAGGCGCCAAACCCAGTTCCAGTTCCGCAGACAAAGACCCCGGTCCTCCGAGACATCTGATCCTAGCAACCAATATACTTCTGGGAAATCATGCCCAGGGCATTCCGGCACACGCCTTGTTGGATTCTGGAGCCACCACCAACTTCATGAATGAAGCTTTCGCTCGTCAGCATGCCATACCTTTGTGCTCTGTAAAGCCGCCTATGTTGGTTGAGACAATTGATGGTCGTGAATTGTTGTCTGGACCGATCAAGTTTATGACCCAGCCCATACGCCTGGTCATAGGACAACATGAAGAAGCCATCCAATTCTATGTTACCAAGGGACTTCATTTCCCCTTAGTTCTCGGCTTAGCCTGGTTGAGAACCCATGATCCTTGTGTGGTGTGGTCCCAGAACTTTGTTTCATTTCCCAGTTTGCAATGCGTTGACCACGTACGCCAAGTTTGCGCAGCCCAGCTACCATCCCACTCTGACATCACCTTGCCGGCCGACCTAGCGGACTTTGCAGATATATTCAATGAGAAAGAGGCGGACCAATTGCCTCCGCATAGACCATATGACTGTGCCATTGATTTGCTGCCAAATGCCAAACTTCCAGGGGGACGCCTTTACTCCATGTCAGAACCCGAGTTGGCCGCCTTAAAAGACTTTGTGGACAAAAACCTGGCCAGAGGTTTCATTCGTCCCTCTTCCTTGCCTTTGTCAGCTCCTGTGTTATTCGTGAAGAAGAAAACCGGAGATTTACGCCTATGCTGTGACTATCGCAAGCTCAATGCCATCACGGTGCGCAACCGGTACCCTCTGCCTTTAATTCCTGATCTCATGGACCATCTCCGATCAGCGGCCATCTTCACCAAGATAGACTTACGGGGTGCTTACAACCTGGTTCGCATCCGAGAGGGAGACGAGTGGAAGACCGCGTTTGGGACCAGGTATGGCCATTTTGAATATACAGTCATGCCCTTTGGACTCACCAATGCTCCGGCCGTTTTTCAACATTTCATGAATGACATCTTCCGGGATTTATTAGATCAATTTGTGGTGGTTTACCTCGATGACATCCTGATTTACTCCCCGTCACGAGCAACTCATCTTCAGCATCTCCGACAAGTTCTGCAACGCTTGAGAGAGCATCACCTTTACGCCAAGTTAGAGAAATGTCAATTCTATCAAACCACCATTGAGTTTCTGGGACATGTGATTTCTCCACAAGGCATCGCCATGGATCCTGGCAAGGTTGAGGCCTTGCAAACCTGGCAACCACCATGTAAAGCAAAAGATGTCCAAAGACTTTTGGGATTTGCGAACTATTACCGGATATTCATTCCGAAGTTTTCTGCCTTGACTGCGCCCCTTACTCGACTGTTACGGAAAGGCATTAAGTTCCAGTGGGGCGATGCCGAGCAACAGGCGTTTCAGACCCTCAAAAAGGCTTTTGTTCAGGAACCCATTCTCAAGTATCCAGATCCTTGTCGTCCCTTTGTAGTGGAGGCCGACGCCTCAGATGTTGCTGTAGGGGCCGTGCTTCTTCAAACACGCCAAGATGGCGGCCTCCTGTTTCCGTGTGCTTATTACTCCAGGAAACTGAATCCCTCCGAATGCCATTATACCATTTGGGAGAAGGAGCTATTAGCCATCAAGACGGCTTTTGAGACCTGGAGACACCACCTGGAAGGAGCCCGCTACCAAGTTGAAGTTCGGACTGACCATAAAAACTTGGAATTTCTGCAATCTGCCAGGAAATTGAATCAACGTCAGATCCGTTGGTCTTTGTTCTTCGCTCGATTCAATTTCAAAGTCACCTACATTCCGAAAGGGTACAACAAAAGAGCAGATGCCTTGTCCCGTAAACCAGAGTATCTACAGATCAAGGACCCCTTGCCGCTTCGAACCATTCTGCCTGTCGAATCGATCGCAGCCGTGCACGATCCGGTAGATCTATGACGACAGATTAGGGAAGCGCAACAACTAGATGATTTTGTGGCACAGAGGCAGCAAGAAGTGGGTCCCGACTCACCTGGGACCTTGTCCGAGGGTCTATTACGCTTCCGCAACCTGTTATATGTTCCAGCAGGCCCACTCCGTGGTCTCATTCTGACTCAATGCCATGATAACCCTGCGGCGGGTCATTTTGGTTTCTTTAAGACTCTCCACTTAGTGTCTCGGACTTTTTGGTGGCCCAGGCTTCGCCGTGATGTTCATTCTTATGTGAATTCCTGTGTACGGTGCCGTCAGGCAAAACATGCCACGGGAGCCCCTCCGGGATTGTTACAGCCGTTACCCACGCCGGAGAGACCCTGGGGGGCTATTTCCATGGACTTCTTGACTTGTTGTTGTGAGTGTCCCTGAACCAGCTTGGGAAGTATCAGAGGATGAGGATCAGCAGCCAGGTCCCTCTGGGTGTTTTTCCCTCCCGGCAGCCGAGGATCAGCAGCCAGGCCCCTCTGGGTGTTTTCCCCTCCCGGCAGCCGAGGATCAGCAGCCAGGCCCCTCTGGGTGGTTTCCCCTCCCGGCAGCTGAGATAGACAATGAAGAGCTTTGTATGCATTCTGAATCAGATTCTCAAAATGATGAGTCAGATTTAGAACAAGAAGATAAATGGATTAATCCGAGGTTCCGAAGGTTTGATAAGCGAAGGTGTCAGTTAACTGGAAAAAGGAAGTAATTGGGGAAGTGACGTATCGGACACTATATTAGAAGGGGAAAGAAAGACTATGCTTTTGTCACGAGCAACGTTAATCAAGGAGTGGGCTGAAAACTTTGGCAGTGTTTTGGAACTCAGTTTTCTGGTGTTTTGAAAACCTATCGAAGAATAATGAGATCTTGGACAATGTGATGAAGAAAGAGTAAGTTAATTGGGATGTAGGAGGAGGAGAGCCTGTTTATCTAAATGTAAATAGATCTGATTTGGCCGTTCAGGCCAACATAATGCCAGCAGCTTGCTTTGAAATGAATCCTTTTGAAATGTATTAAATAAACCTCTTAAATACATATTTACGTGGATTTTAATGAGCTGCGAGAGGCCAGACATAACAGATTGCTCGTGACCAAAAGAACAGAAAAGACGAAAATTAGTCCGAGCTTTCAGTGACGTCATGGAGCAACTCCTCGCTGATAACCCGGCTCTGCATCTATTAGTTCAAACTCTCCAGCAACAAATTGGACATTTGCAACAGCAGATTCAGCAAGCTGCAGGAGCCCCAGCTCCAGCCCCCCCTCCCAGACGGAGCAGATGTTATTTAGCCTTGCCTGATAAGTTTACTGGAGAGCGTAGTAAATTTCCAGCTTTTTTAAACCAATGCAAAACATTCATTGCCTCAACTCCAGCAGACTTCCAGCTTGATAAAACGAAAGTAGCTTTCATTTTAACTTTACTCTCTGGGACAGCTGCTGATTGGTCGTCTCCTCTGATAGACGGACAAGATTTTGTCCTGCGCAATTATGCGGGATTCTGCCAGCTGATGGAAAGAGAATTTGTTGACCCCCTTCGTAGACAAAATGCCACCCGGCGGATACGAGAGCTACGTCAAGGATCGCGCTGCGTAGCGGAATATATCTCAGATTTTCGCCGCCTAGCTCAAGAAATTAATTGGAATGATGAGGCTCTCATGGAAATCTTTCAAGATGGCCTGTCTTCTCAGATCTTGAATGGATTGAAAACTACTGTAATACCTGCGACCCTGGATGCATTATACCAACATTGTTTGGCTATTGAGGCGCAAACGCAAGCCATGGATGCCCGCCTGGTCAAACAGATGGTTCCAGTCACTGGAAGTGACAAGCCAGTTCCTGCACCACGCAGAGGATTCCAGACCCTACCTATCGCTCCACCTATCCCGGCACCCAGACGTATTTTCCAAACAGG
The DNA here is from genome assembly GCA_034064705.1 of Bothrops alternatus. Classification (NCBI taxonomy): domain Eukaryota; kingdom Metazoa; phylum Chordata; class Lepidosauria; order Squamata; family Viperidae; genus Bothrops; species Bothrops alternatus. The sequence continues at coordinate 16,889,637 of JARGCV010000112.1, read as the reverse complement.
GCCGGCTTACACTGAGAGGCGCCCTGCACCCATGACCAGAGATGAGCCCATGGATCTTGGTGCAGCCAGATCTCGTTTGACCGAGGCTGAGAAGGCAAGACGGAGAGCTGAGGGCTTGTGCCTGTACTGTGGAGAGATGGGTCACTTCGTCATGGCCTGCCCCCAGAAAAGACGTGGTACGGCAGGTCCTACTCCTGTTCCAGCTAGGCCTCCCACTCAGCAGTTTCAAGCCACCTTGCCGGGAAACGGCCAGAGCCCGGCCTAATGGAAACATTGGGTCGGGCAGGCGCCAAACCCAGTTCCAGTTCCGCAGACAACGACCCCGGTCCTCCGAGACATCTGATCCTAGCAACCAATATACTTCTGGGAAATCATGCCCAGGGCATTCCGGCCCACGCCTTGTTGGATTCTGGAGCCACCACCAATTTCATGAATGAAGCTTTCGCTCGTCAGCATGCCATACCTTTGTGCTCCGTGAAGCCGCCTATGTTGGTTGAGACAATCGATGGTCGTGAGTTGTTGTCTGGACCGATCAAGTTTATGACCCAGCCCATACGCCTGGTCATAGGACAACATGAAGAAGCCATCCAATTCTATGTTACCAAGGGACTTCATTTCCCCTTAGTTCTCGGCCTAGCCTGGTTGAGAACCCATGATCCTTGTGTGGTGTGGTCCCAGAACTTTGTTTCATTTCCCAGTTTGCAATGCGTAGACCACGTACGCCAAGTTTGTGCAGCCCAATTACCATCCCACCCTGACATCACCTTGCCGGCCGATCTAGCGGACTTTGCAGATATATTCAATGAGAAAGAGGCAGACCAATTGCCTCCGCATAGACCATATGACTGTGCCATTGATTTGCTACCAAATGCCAAGCTTCCAAGGGGACGCCTTTACTCCATGTCAGAACCCGAGTTGGCCGCATTGAAAGACTTTGTGGACAAAAACCTGGCCAGGGGTTTCATTCGTCCCTCTTCCTCGCCTTTGTCAGCTCCTGTGTTATTCGTGAAGAAGAAAACCGGAGATTTACGCCTATGCTGTGACTATCGCAAGCTCAATGCCATCACGGTGCGCAACCGGTACCCTCTGCCTTTGATTCCTGATCTCATGGACCGTCTCCGATCAGCGACCATCTTCACCAAGATAGATTTAAGGGGTGCTTACAACCTGGTTCGCATTCGAGAGGGGGACGAGTGGAAGACCGCGTTTGGAACCAGGTATGGTCATTTTGAGTATACCGTTATGCCCTTTGGACTCACCAATGCTCCGGCCGTCTTTCAACATTTCATGAATGACATCTTCCGGGATTTATTAGATCAATTTGTGGTGGTTTACCTTGATGACATCCTGATTTATTCCCCGTCACGAGCAACTCATATTCAGCATCTCCGGCGAGTTTTGCAACGCTTGAGAGAGCATCACCTTTACGCCAAGTTAGAGAAATGTCAATTCTATCAAACCACCATTGAGTTTCTGGGACATGTGATTTCTCCACAAGGCATCGCCATGGACCCTGGCAAGGTTGAGGCCTTGCAAACCTGGCAACCACCGTGTAAAGCAAAAGATGTCTAAAGACTTTTGGGATTTGCGAACTATTACAGGATATTTATTCCAAGATTTTCTACCTTGACTGCGCCCCTTACTCGACTGTTACGGAAAGGCATTAACTTCCAGTGGGGTGATGCCGAGCAACAGGCGTTTCAGACCCTCAAAAAGGCTTTTGTTCAAGAACCCATTCTCAAGTATCCAGATCCTTGTCGTCCCTTTGTAGTGGAGGCTGACGCCTCAGATGTTGCGGTAGGGGCCGTGCTACTTCAAACATGCCAAGATGGCGGCCTCCTGTTCCCGTGTGCTTATTACTCCAGGAAACTAACTCCCTCCGAACGCCATTATACCATTTGGGAACAGGAACTATTGGCCATCAAGACTGCTTTTGAGACCTGGAGACACCACCTGGAAGGAGCCCGCTACCAAGTTGAAGTTCGGACTGACCATAAAAACTTGGAATTTTTGCAATCTGCCAGGAAATTGAATCAACGTCAGATCCGTTGGTCTTTGTTCTTCGCTCGATTCAACTTCAAAGTCACCTACATTCCGAAAGGGTACAACAAAAGAGCAGATGCCCTGTCCTGTAAACCTGAGTATCTACAGATCAAGGATCCCTTACCGCTTCGAACCATTCTGCCTCTCGAATCGATCGCAGCCGTGCACAATCAAGTAGATCTACGACGACAGATTCGGGAAGCGCAACAACTAGATGACTTTGCGATACGGAAGAGACAAGAGGTGGGTCCCGACTCACCTTGGACCTTGTCCGAGGGACTATTACGCTTCCGCAACCTGTTATATGTTCCAGCAGGCCCACTCCGGGGTCTCATCCTGACTCAATGCCATGATAACCCTGCGGCAGGTCATTTTGGTTTCTTTAAGACTCTTCACTTAGTGTCTCGGACTTTTTGGTGGCCCAGGCTTCGCCATGATGTGCAATCCTATGTGAATTCCTGTGTACGGTGCCGTCAGGCAAAACATGCCACAGGAGCCCCTCCGGGATTATTACAGCCTTTACCCACGCCGGAAAGACCCTGGGGAGCTATTTCCATGGACTTCTTGACTTGTCTACCTGTTTCTGCCGGCTACACCGTTGTCTTTGTAGTGGTGGACATGCTGACCAAAATGGCACATTTCATTCCTTGCCGAAGAATACCGACAGCCAAGGTCACTGCTCAGCTGTTCATTCAACATATCTTCCGGCTACACGGTTTGCCTGACAAAATAGTGTCCGACCGAGGAACCCAGTTCACCTCGGAGTTCTGGAGAGAACTCATGTCTGTGCTTCAAGTCCAAGTTAATCTAGCCTCCACGCATCACCCAGAGACTGATGGGGGTACAGAGAAAGTGATTGGCATTCTGGAACAGTATTTGCGTTGTTTCATCAACAACCAACAGAACGATTGGTCCAAATATCTCTCCGTGGCCGAATTTGCTTTCAACAACTCTCAGCACACTTCCACTCAGACCACTCCGTTTTTTGCCAACTACGGCTATCATCCCAGGTTTTTCCCGCTCACGCTCCTCGATTCTCCAGTTCCAGTTGCAGAAGACTACTTAACCGAACTCCAGTCTGTCCAAGAGATGGTTAAGCACCATTTGACTAAGGCCAAGGACGACTACAAGAGGGTTGCAGACCGCTCTCGTCGCGACACGCCGCCGTTAGCTGTTGGAGATCGGGTTTGGCTCTCCACCAAGTACTTGTTTCCAGGGAGAATTCACCGCAAGCTTGATCAACGTTTCCTGGGTCCTTTTCCTGTGGAGACGGTCATCAATCCGGTGACCTATCGTTTGACTTTGCCTAGGTCTCTTCGTGTACATCCCGTGTTTCATCGCTCCTTGCTTGTTCCTGTTAACCCTGATTCTCCGCTTCGACCTCCTGATCCGGGCCCGACAGCTCGCCGTGCTCACGTTCCCGTTTCCCGGTTGGAGGTGTCCGGCATCCGAGATTCCCGATGGCTCAACGACCGCTTCCAATATTTGGTTGATTGGACCGGGGGTGGGCCAGCCGCTGGCTGTTGGGTCGATGCTCGTGATATTGAGGCTCCTCGGTTAATTTGGGATTTTCATTCTGCGTTTCCCTACAAACCACATCCCCTGCGACGGCCCCGGGGGGAGGGGCCTGCGGGGGGGGGATAGTGTTGTGAGTGTCCCTGAACCAGCTTGGGAAGTATCAGAGGATGAGGATCAGCAGCCAGGTCCCTCTGGGTGTTTTTCCCTCCCGGCAGCCGAGGATCAGCAGCCAGGCCCCTCTGGGTGTTTTCCCCTCCCGGCAGCCGAGGATCAGCAGCCAGGCCCCTCTGGGTGGTTTCCCCTCCCGGCAGCTGAGATAGACAATGAAGAGCTTTGTATGCATTCTGAATCAGATTCTCAAAATGATGAGTCAGATTTAGAACAAGAAGATAAATGGATTAATCCGAGGTTCCGAAGGTTTGATAAGCGAAGGTGTCAGTTAACTGGAAAAAGGAAGTAATTGGGGAAGTGACGTATCGGACACTATATTAGAAGGGGAAAGAAAGACTATGCTTTTGTCACGAGCAACGTTAATCAAGGAGTGGGCTGAAAACTTTGGCAGTGTTTTGGAACTCAGTTTTCTGGTGTTTTGAAAACCTATCGAAGAATAATGAGATCTTGGACAATGTGATGAAGAAAGAGTAAGTTAATTGGGATGTAGGAGGAGGAGAGCCTGTTTATCTAAATGTAAATAGATCTGATTTGGCCGTTCAGGCCAACATAATGCCAGCAGCTTGCTTTGAAATGAATCCTTTTGAAATGTATTAAATAAACCTCTTAAATACATATTTACGTGGATTTTAATGAGCTGCGAGAGGCCAGACATAACACTTGTCTACCTGTTTCTGCCGGCTACACCGTTGTCTTTGTAGTGGTGGTCATGCTGACCAAGATGGCACATTTCATTCCTTGCCGAAGAATACCATCAGCCAAGGTCACTGCTCAGCTGTTCATTCAACATATCTTCCGGCTACACGGGTTGCCTGACAAAATAGTGTCCGACCGAGGAACCCAGTTCACCTCGGCGTTCTGGAGAGAACTCATGTCTGCGCTACAAGTCCAAGTTAATCTAGCCTCCACGCATCACCCAGAGACTGATGGGGGTACAGAGAAAGTGATTGGCATCCTGGAGCAGTATTTGCGTTGTTTCATCAGCGACCAACAGAACGATTGGTCCAAATATCTCTCCATGGCCGAATTTGCTTTCAACAACTCTCAGCACACTTCCACTCAGACCACTCCGTTTTTGGCCAACTACGGATATCATCCCAGATTTTTCCCGCTCACGCTCCTTGATTCTCCAGTTCCAGTTGCGGAGGAATATTTATCCGAGCTCCAGTCAGTCCAAGAGATGGTTAAGCAGCACTTGGCTAAGGCCAAGGAAGACTACAAGAGGGTTGCAGACCGCTCTCGTCGCGACACGCCGCCGTTAGCTGTTGGAGATCGGGTTTGGCTCTCCACCAAGTACTTGTTTCCAGGGAGACTTCACTGCAAGCTTGACCAACGTTTCCTAGGTCCTTTTCCTGTGGAGACGGTCATCAATCCGGTGACCTATCGTTTGACTTTGCCTAGGTCTCTTCGTGTACATCCCGTGTTTCATCGCTCCTTGCTTGTTCCTGTATACCCTGATTCTCCGCTTCGACCTCCTGATCCGGGCCCTACAGCTCGCCGTGCTCACGTTCCTGTTTCCCGGTTGGAGGTGTCCGGCATCCGAGATTCCCGATGGCTCAACGACCGCTTCCAATATTTGGTTGATTGGACCGGGGGTGGGCAAGCCGCTTGCTGTTGGGTTGATGCTCATGATATTGCGGCTCCTGAGTTAATTCGGGATTTTCATGCTGCGTTTCCCTACAAACCACATCCCCTGCAACGGACCCGAGGGGAGGGGCCTGCGGGGGGATAGTGTTGTGGGTGTCTCTGGACCAGCTGGGGAGGTGTCGGAGGATGAGGAGGGGGAGCCGGGCCCCTCTGAGTGTTTGCCCCTCCCGGCAGCCGAGCCAGGCCCCTCTGAGTGTTTGCCCCTCCCGGCAGCCGAGCCAGGCCCCTCTGGGTGCTTTCCCCTCCCGGCAGCCGAGGCAGACAGGGAGGAGATTGAGATGCAGTCTGCATCGGAGTCTCAAGGTGCAGAATCAGACTTGGAACAGGAGAATGTATGGCTGGATCCGAGAGTTCGAAGGGTTAATAGGAGGAGGGTTCAGTTAAGTAGAAAAAGGAAGTGACGTATCGGAAACTGTATTAGAGGAGGAGAGAGAAATTAAGCCTTTGTCACGAGCAACGTTAATTAGAGATTGGCATGGAAACTTTCGCAGTGAGTTGAAACTGAGTTTTCTGGTGTTTTTGAAACCTACCGAAAAATAATGAGGTCTTGGACAATGTGATAAAGAAAGAGTGTTTTAAATTAGAAGGTGGGAGGATAGCATATTTATCCTAAATGTAAATAAATCAGTGTTGGCCGTTCCAGCCAAAATAATGCCAGCCGTTTGCTTTGAAATGACTTCGTTTGAAATGTGTTAATTAAAAACTATTAAAGACATCTTTATGTGGATTTTAATGAGCTGAGAGTGGCCAGACATAACAGATACTAGGTTAATTTCATAAGAAGGGAATAATGCTTCTTAATTTTTCGTACTCCATAAACAGTGAATATATACAATTTGCAATGCTTTATATATTCTAGCATTAAATAATATATTATGTACCAAAAAATAATCTAGTTTCAGAACTTTATAACATTCCCTTCTTTTTCAGATCAAGGGTGAGGAATCTGTGGCTCTAAAATTGCATGTCACCCTGGGCTTAATTTCAAACCTTCAGTTCAGGTTTCTGGAAAGAGTAGTTTTTCCTCTTCCACTGCTTGCTGTTTGGAGAAAATGGAAGGCAATATCTTCATGTCAGAGTGAAGAAAAAAATGAGTTTGTCTGTGAGATAATAGTATCCCCACTTTTGACCTGACCTTCTTAGACTATAAATACCTACTGATCTTGGACTTTTAATCTCAAGAGCTAGTGGGAGAGAAAGAAAAAATTGACTTTTGAATATATCTGGCTGCAGGGAGGTTGAACATTTTGAACACTTGGAACATTGGGGATTACAACCTTGCCTGACTGATAATTTTCAGGATACTTGAGACAAAGGATTACTATAAAATATTGCTATTAGGATGGGATTATAAAGGCCAGAATACTAGAGGAAATTCTGTTCCACTCTTACTGAGATTGGTGATACTAGAGGATTTCTAGGAATGATGCCTCAAGAAAAAGCAAATACCTTTCAGAAGGAAATACTCTCTATGGTACAGCAAATTCATTAAACAATTCTTTCACATAAAGAGGACATAAAAAGAAATCATAATGAGACTAAAAATAATCTAGATGACATAAAGGACCAAATTTCCAAATTGAAGCTACAACTCAAAAGCTCCTAGACCAGGGCGTTTCAACCTTTTCACCCATTGTACCACTTTTAGGATATGGCAACATCCAAGTACCACCAGTCGCCTACCAAGGTGTCGAAAACTTGATGATAAAAAAAAGGAAAAAGTGATAAAGTATAGGTAGTCCTCAACTTAAAACAGTTTGCTTAGTGACTGTTCAAAGTTACAATGGCACTGAAAAAGTGCCCCTCAAGGCACAGCCGAGCAAGACACCTGCCTGCCCACCCGGCGGTGCTCTTCCTCCTGTCCGAGGTGTCCATTGTTGTGAGCATTTCTGTTGAGGATTGGCAGCAGGGTGGGGTGGGTGGGTGTTTGGTTTTTATTCCTCCCGTCTGCTGGGTGGTTGCAGCAGGTTTGGGTCACTTTACATGATCCTGGAACACTGTGACCGTCATAAATATGAATCAGTTGCCAAGCATCTGAATGTAAATCACAAGACCCTGGAGATGCTGCAACATTCCAGCTAATCGGCACTTCTCCTGGGCTCAGCATAAGAACCAGGATCAGCACTGATCTCCAGCTGGAGCCTGGCACTGATCCTGTCACTTCCAGTAAGCCCTGACAGCCCCGAAAAAGCGCTGATCCTGGTGCTTCTGCTGAGCCCTGACAGCCCTGCAGCTCCAGCCATCTCTCTCTCAGGCTTTTGCAATGCTGCCATCTGTTCAGATCATTCCCCTCCTCCGCTACCACTTTTCTAGGATGCTTGTGTACTACCTGCCGGGTGCCAATGTACCACAGGTGGTACCCATACCACTGGTTGAAAAGCCCTGTGCTAGACAACTACAAAGTATGAACAAATAAACCAGACATCAGAGGGTGAAGCAGAAGAAATAGACCTAGAGATGGAGGAGATAGGAGAAGGGCAATATGGACTACCATACACAAATAAAATACTCCAAGACCTACCTACTGTATAACAATGAAAATACGAAAGACCCTTTACTCCTTTCTCCAAAATACACCCGATGACAAGGAAAAGAATCTAGAAAATGGAACATAGAGCGAGCAAGGCAAATGTCTAGGGAATGTGGATGGGCGGAGTTCCCCCCCCCCAAATACTCTACCTAAACTATCTTTCTCATGCCAAGCAGCTTGCACAAAAATAGAAAGAAAATTCTTGGGTGATCTGCTTGGCAAAGAAAGAAAGTGAGAGTTAGACTTAAAAAACAGAGGATTTTATCGGGGGGCACTATCTATTTGATATATTTGTTCGAATATGATTAAAAGAATGGATGACCCTTAGATTTTGATAATGGAAGATATGATTTAGAATGAAAATAGCATTTTTTTTCTTTTATATGGGAAATTTGAAAATAAGAGGAGGGTTGGTATGAATAAATTTTTTAGCTATATAAATGTAATTAATATTGAGAAAATCATAACTGACAAAGATACTTTAAATATGGGAAATCAAACTTTAATAAGAGCACAAAAACAGGATATTGACTTATGAATTGATATTATAAATATTCTATAATATTAGTAAAATATGATGAAGATTTTTATACCTAATTTTGTATATATCAATAGTATTAAGAATTGTAATTGTTTAATGAGGGGAAAAGGGGAAAATATGGGGAAGAAAGGAAGATTAAGGAAAAAATACTGGATTGTGCAATACTGAATATTTTTATATTGAAGAAGTTAATGTTTAATATGTGAACCCAGACAACATGTTGTTTACTAAGCTTTAAATATTGTAATTTTTAAAAATTAATTAAACCTATAAAAAAGGAAGGTAGAACTTTCAGATTTTAAATATTCTGATCCCCTTTGTCTTCCAGTTATAAATTGCAAGTTACAGTCTGTTCATATTAACTTTTCCATTGTCTAAGCAAAGGTCAACTTGCTTGCTTGTTAATGATTGCCTATTTTTAATTGAAATACTGGACTTGATGCTTAATAGCTGCTTTCAGTTAAGCCAAAGGATACGTTATGAATCATAGCAAAAGAACAGCCAATATTCCACCCAGCTTTTACATTTTAAACTAGAGAACATTCTGCTTTAAAACTTAACCTATCCCCAATAAAATAGAATGAATAAAACAGATATTTTAAAGAAAAATTAAATTACAGTTTGGAAGCCTACTGTTACTGGTAAATTAACTCAGTAAATTAACACAGCTGCTCTGACTTAAATTAATGACTCGCTAAGAAAAGAAATATTAAAAATAATTTACAAGGATTTTGTTTCATCACCAGTAAAAAGAGAAAATACACTGAACATTTTCCTTTAAAGCAGCTTGTTAATTCAATTGATATGGTTATATATTATTGAAATTCACCTTCCTATTACCTTATTTATGAAACAAATTGTTTTGTACCTTTAGACAAAGGTGATAAGGCTATCTTCCTGAAGCCATTGGCTTTCTAAAAAATATTAAGAAGTTAAAGAAAGAATGGGCATGTATGAATAAGCCAGATAAAACCTGATTTTTAAAAATATTTTTTTCTAAAACAAAATCACCAATTAGCACGATGCCTGCACATCACTGACTCAAATTTCAATTTTGTTTTATGCTGTAGATCAGGGGTGTCCACCTTTGGCCACTTTAAGATCTATGGACTTCAACTCCCAGAATTCTCCAGTCAATAGTTTGGGAAACCTTTGGAGTGCTGTGAAAAAATCACTAAAACACTGACAGTGACATGAACTAAGAAATTTTGGGAACCCTTACTATACAGATGTAGAAAAGAAAAAAAAGTTATTTTTGGACACTTATTATTATTGCAAAAGAAATCCACCAGATGGCAACATAATATTCACTCATTGTTATAAAGAACAAACTTAAGAAGTGTTTTGTACTGATTGCACCACATTAAAAAAATTTTGAACAGTTGAGAAAGTAACTTATTCTGATTTCTACTGGTTGAAGAAAGAAAATCTATCTAATAGGCTTTACTATCTTTCATGTGCAAATCTGTAGTTTTGCAGCAAACAACACATTTTATTTTATTATAAAAAGGTCTACAAAGTTTCAATAACCAGACTCACTTATATTTTGACAAATGCATGTAATCGGAAGGTTACTGATAGAAGAGAATACTTGCAGCTCGGGGTTGAACTGTGGGGTCTTTGGTGCTGTTTGAGTTTGGTGGTTTTTTTGGTGGTTTCATTATCAAACTAGGTAACTTCATTAGTGGTAGATTGCACTCCCTTCTAGCACTGATGATGTTATCTAGTTTGGTAATGAAATGTCTGCAAAAAAAACACCAAGCCCAGAGAGCACCTAGGACCCCACAATCACAAGATTATTGTTTGAATGTATTTGAACATATTCTACTGTTTTAGCTAATTAAGCCATTTAGATCTTTTTAGGCCTGAAAGAAGCGCGGATGCACAAAGACTGACACTTCCAAGTGGCAGGCAATGTGAAGATTCTTGGAATCAATAAAACTGCAATACAGGTAGTCTTCAACTTATGATCACAATTGAACCAAAAATTTATGTTGCTAGGTGAGGAATTTGTTAACTGAGTTTTGCCCATTTTATGACTTTTCTTGCCACATTTGTTAAGTGAATCACAGCAGCTGTTAAATTAATAACATGGTTGTTAAGTGAATCTGGTTTCCCCATTGACATGGCTTGTCAGAAAGTCGCAAAAAGGTATCACATGACTCCAGAACACTGCAACCATCATAAATATGAGTCAGTTTTCATGCATCCAAATGTAAATCATGTGACCATGAGGATGCTGCAACAGTCTTAAGTGTGAAAAATGGTCATAAGTCAGTATTTTCAGTGAACAACCACTAAACAAACTGTTTACAGGTCGAGGACTACCTGTATGAAGTATGCATCTCATCATACCTGCTTGTTGATTCAATAGAACAATATCAAGTGCCCTAGCCACCATTCCCTCTCTAAGATAGCCACACTACATTCTCTTTGGTGTGTTGGTTGTAATCATTAATTAATAGGATTTGCACTAAATGTGCTGCATTGGTTCAGAACACTTTACACTGTAGCTTCATGGTCCACGACGGTGAGTGATGAGAGCCCCACTCATCTCAGCATCTGCTCAGGAAGGGAAAGGGTTAGAAGCTCTTGCTGAGGAAAGCAAGTTAAGTGGGTTTGGGAACCCCCTAGAGCAGCGGTTCTCAACCTGTGGGTTGCGACCCCATTTGGGGTCGAATGACCATTTCACAGGGGTCGCCAAACAATGCAGTCCGCCATTTTTTCCCCGTTTTCCTTAGCTGTGCTACCCCCTCTTATTCTATTGGCTTTTGAAAGCCAATAGAATAGACTCTCTTGAATAGAGTCTAATTCTATTAGCTTTCAAAAGCCAATAGGAATTGTCCAGGCTGTCTCTGCCCTGCTGAGCCTGCTAAAAGTCCCAGTCTGCAAACGGTGCTGCAAGTTGTCTGCAGCAAAGGCGAGCTGTCTGGAAGTTTCGACTCCTCCCTGCTGAGCAACTACTAAAAATGTAAGTAAAAGAGGGCCAGGGGTGGGAGGTGGGAGATCGGCGGGCGCAGAGAGGGTTGCTGGCGCATGTGGGGCCCGGCGGGTGCCTTACCCTGCTTGGGCTGGGCCAGCTGGTGGCCCAGCCGGTGGTCGCCCTGCGCTGTCGCTGCCCCTTGCCAGCTACGCCTCGGCCGGCGCAGAGGGTGGCACCATGCATGCGCGGCGCTCCTGGGCAGGGAAATAGTCCTCGACTTACGACCAGTTGGGGTCCTCGACTTATGACCGGTTGGGTAGTCCTCGACTTACGACCAGTTGGGTAGTCCTCGACTTACGGCCGGTTGGGGGTCGCGGCATTAAAAAGGTTGAGAACCACTGCCCTAGAGCACAGGTCCTCAACCCCCAGTCCATGGACCAGTACCAGGCCATGGCAGGCCAGCAACTGGGCTGCACAAACAAGCAAAGCCCCATCCGCGGGATGCAGGCAGCACACAAAACCACATCCCCCCCCCTCCGGTCCATGGAAAAACCTCTCTCCACATAACCGGTCCCTGGTGCCCAAAGTTTGGGGACCTCTGCCCTAGAGTTTTAATATTCATAGAAGTTTGAAAAACTGACCATTAAATAATGTAATGGTCATATGTGTGAAAATTGGTTGTAATTTTTCTCAGTGCCATTGTAACTTCAAACAGTCGTTAAATGAATGGTTGTAAGTCAAAGACCACCTATATTATTTTTCACATTATCCCCAGATCCTACATTGTGTTCTGTTTCAATTATTTGCTTATTCTGTTTGTCTCTCCATCTTTGCCTAAGAACCTAATAATGAGCCTGGATTGAAGTTTAGCATTCAGAAGGAATTCTGCTATTTTGATGCTGCTTTGGACTAATCAAGGAGAGAAGCAGCTTAGAACTAAAGAGAAATTTCCTGGCAGAACAATTAATCAGTGGGATGATTTGCCTCTAGAAGTTGTAGCTGCTCCAACACTGGAGGTTTTTAAGAAGAGATTCGACAACCATTTGTCTGAAATGCTATAGGGTTTCCTGCTTGAGCAGAGGGTTGCACTAGAAGACCTCCAAGTTCCCTTCCAGTTCTGTGATTTTGTTTACCAAACTATATATTTTATTTTTAAAAATTGTGTGAATATGGTTTTTCCCCCTCCTTTTCTAACCAAAGAACTGTTGTCTGTCAGTTTTATCTTGTACCCAGGCAAAAACGAGACGTAGTAGAGACAGGGGGCCAGTCCTAATAGCTGATGAATGTTGTATGTAAAGTTATAAATAGGTCAGATAGGTCTTTTTATGTCAGCTGTACAGTGTGAAAGAAATATCATGCCCAGATGCCTAGATTTAGAGACCCCATTGCAGATATTTGGGGATGGCATAGAAGCGTATAGCATTCAAACGAAAATGGAGGTCGTCTTTGTTTTCCATAGTTTCTGTAAAAATACATTGCCCTGATAATGTGTGAAAGGAAAGCAAGCATTGAAAGTGAGGTACAGTTTCACACAAGGCCCTGAAAATGCAGTGTAATCTGAGGTTTGAGTGTCTAAGTGCTGCTTTTTTCTTAATTTGGGGGCAATGTGTGTGTGTTTTATGAACAGAGAGAAAGAGACTGAGAGATCAGTACTGTTGTCACTGGTTAATGCCAAAAATACTATCAGAGTACAAACAGTGATTTTGCTTGTAGAAATGTAAATTTCATAACATAAACATTAATTTAGGTCTCACAGACTGGTCAATATGAATGCCAAACAGTGGTTTCCTAGCAGAAACTTCATTTTGCAAATGGCTGCCCAATTTGCAAAACAGTGTTTCTGTCCCATAAACCAGGGCTTTTCAACCAGTGGTATGCATACCACCAGTGGTATGCGAGCACCTGGCTGGTGATATGCGTAGGACGGTTGAAAACAAATGTAAAAAAAGTGTAAAAATGGATGAGGTGAAGCGGCAGCAGCGCCGCACAGGTTTGTGGCAAAGTCAGCTAGAATTGCACATTGCCTGGATCCTACTGAGAGCCCAGGATCAAAGCACGCAGCTCCAGCTGATTGGCAGTGGCCTTGGGGTTAGCAGGCAGCCTCAAGCAGTCTTCAGTGGAGATTCCGCTGGAGATGTGCAACCCATTGCCTGGGCCCCCCCTGCCCCCACCCAGATGCCTTCACCTCCCCAAGTGTTTTTTACTCACCTGCTTTCAGCAGCATTCCCTTTCTCCTGTCCTTCTCAGCCTTCATGTGTTTGTGACACAAAAAAAAAAATTCCATGAGACTGCCCATCTCACTTGCTTACAGAAAGCAAGTGGAAAGCAAGCGAGTGAAATGGGCAGGAGCACGAGATCGGTGTTTCTGAGTACATGCCGATTCACGCCCCTGCCCATCTCATTCGCTTGCGGGGGTCCTGATCGACCCTCACTGGACCGGAGTGGGGAGGGCATAAAAGAGCCCGGAGGAGGCAATTGGAGTTTGGCTGCCGCTGCTGCCACCCCCGCTGTTGCTGAGTAAGATGGTTGTGCGACGGCGGCTGCTGCGATTCTTGCCTGCTGCTTCTCCTTGGCTGCAGGGGGAGGAGAGCACAGGCAGCGGAGGAACGCACAGGGGCGGGGAAAGAGCCGTGGCTGCCAGACTCCCTCTGGTGCATTGCACATGGCTGCAGCCGGAGAAAAGCAGCAAGCAGGGAAGCGGCTCATTCATTGCTGCAGCCAGCCCCAAGAAGAGCTGGCACAACCCGCAGGCGAATCCCGCCTGGCTACATTCTTTGCGGCCGAAAGAAGGGCTTTGATCCCACTTCCCCTTCACTCTGTCTGGGTCCGTGAATGCCAGATCTAACCCCAGGGCGGTTTGAAGGCCAGGAGGCTGGCTGTGGGTTTTGGGGTGGAGACATGTGAGCCTTCCTCCGTCTTCTTGAATCTGGCTTTGATCCCGCTTCCCCATCACTCTGCCTGGGTCCGTGAATGCTAGATTCAAGAAGACGGAGGAAGGCTCACATGTTTCTACCCCCCTCAACCAGAGACCCATGAATTCTCCCCCACAGGCATCCTGCAACCTGAGGGAGGAAGGGATGGACAATGGAAGGGAGGGAGGGAAGGAGGAAGGGACAAAGGAGGGAAGAAAGGAAGGAAAGAAGAAAGGGACAATGGGAGAAAGGGAGGATAGGGCACCCATCCCAGTCCTACCCCCCTCCACCAGAGACCCATGGATTCCCCCCACACAGGCACCCTGTAATCTGAGTGATGAGCTGGCCATGAGCCCCCCCCCTCCGGTCATTGACTTTGTTTGTCAAAAAGTTGCAAAAGGTGATCACATGACCCTGGGACACTGTGAATGTCATAAGTATGAATCAGTTGCCAAACATCCGAATGTAAATCACATGACCCTGGGGATGCTGCAACAGTCATAAGTGTGAAAAATGGTCATAAGTCACTTTTTCAGTACCATTGTAACTTTGAACAATCACTAAGCAAATTGTTGTAAGTCAAGGACTACCTGTACTTTATCATTTTTTTCCTTTTTTGGGGAAGGGTCAAGTTTTTGACACCTTGCTGAGCGAGTGGTGGTACTCGGATATTGCCTTATCCTTAAAAGTGGTACAATGGGTGAAAAGGTTGAAAAGCCCTGCCATAAACAATGGTTTATTAGGGGCCAAATTTTTGGATGCAGGATACTGATTCAGGCCTGTGAGAAGCAACTACAGCAACTAATGAACCCTTCCCAGGTCCACTACACTGGGCAAGCAACAGCAAGTAAACTTTGTGCGGATTGTGCTGCTTTACATAAATGAATGCCTCTCCAATGATTTTTTTTAAGCCTTGAAATATGATAGCCTCAGCTACTAAACTCTGATTCAGCAGATCACATTGCCTTTTCCGTAGTAGCAGAAATAAAGAGGTTATAAATCCTTATTTGAGATCATTGAGGAATGGTGGGCTATAACTCTAGTCTGCTCTACATTGGAGCTGACACTCCTCACCATACCTTCCTATCTTTGCAAACACACAAGATTCTACCATAGGCAGATTCATACACTGTGTTTTGCTTTTTACTACTCATGTCTTGCCCAATCACACCTTTTTCAGTTTTCCTTTTGATTTCCACCCACCCATTCTTCCATATTTTTACATAAAAGCTAAACTAAACTGTTACAGACTCAATGGGGCCTTCTTCAACAAACAGGTCTTGGCAGCCCTAGGATATGTCAGAACTTGTGTTATGCTTAGACCAGCCTATTATTAAACCAGCTTAAGAAAATCCTGTTGAGACTGAAACATTGTGGCAACAGCTTGCAAACTATTCAGTCCAACTATAGGCCACCATGAACTCACTTTGGATCTACTGGGCTTTCCCAGTTTTCTGTTTTATAAAGCAGCCACCTTCCCTCCTGTTGGGGACAGTTATGGAGGAATCTTACCGGATATATAGTATGCATGTATATATGAATACATCCATGCATACCTTTATACACAAAGTTAAACTGAACTTATACATATACAATTAAAGCATCAACATAATATATATGCAGTTTTTAAAATATCACTTCTTATTCTGTTTTTAATGTCTTTTTGTGAGGGCTATAATAACTCAGCTATAAAATTTATCTTGTATACAGAAGGTTTCTGGTTCAGGATGTGGCAGAAACTTTTTTTTCTTTTCCTGAGATTCCTACTTTTCCCAGTGCTTTTTTTTCCTACCAGGTTCCTCCAAATGAGCAACCTTCCATTTACAAAGAAAGAGTTATAGTCTTTGTGATATTGCAGCATCCATGGGAAGAGAAGCTCTGAAAGGTATAACAGACTATACTAAGCATTGAATCAGTTTGAAGGGGTATTTCTGGGTCTGTAAAGTAGCCAACTGCTGGGGTTCACCTGCAACAAATGGATAGGAACATGACATAACCTGGAAAAGTGTACTTAGGAAGAGGAGCAGAAAAGCATATCCTGAGGTAACTCTGATGATAGGTTGGGGATTAAAGGAAGCAATGTCCTTTTCTACTTTCCAGAAGTGGTTGTTGGTCTGTTTTGGCAATGGGTGGTGCAGATAAACCCTTAGGTTTTGGAAATAATTATATCCTTATATCCCTTATTTCTTGACCCTGTTTGAGTAAAAGCCATACAATGAAGACATTCAATTAGCATCCCACCTGGTTTAGTCCTTGTCTTTATTATTTATTATACATTTATGCACATTTGTTCTAGTATAAAATCTACAATGAAACAATTCTGTGCTATTCATTCTTTTATAAAATAACAGACTGTTTAAATATTGCAATACAATCATTCTCTACTCAAATGTCACATACCTCATTCAAGCTACCAATGCCTTCCCTCCTGGCTTAGTTTACCCTCTTTAGTTTCTTTTGAAAGTTCATATTACCTTTACTTGTATTCTGCCTCTCTCGCAGTGGCAGCCAAGTTTTCCGTATATGTTTCCAATGACATAATAAATGCACAGTATAGCTCTATGTGATCTGTTCTCCATTTCATTGGCTACCCAATTATGCATTTATCAATTATTAAAGAGGTATCACTTGAATTTTTTTTCTCTTTTCTTTTAAGGAGGGTGATGCTGGGTGCAGAAGAGAAATTGATTTGTTTTGCTTGTTCTGCAAGGGCAATTGTTTGTAGCATGTAAGGAGCAGTGTCACTGCTATGTAACAATATATGTGAAAACAACATAATTCATGTATAATAGGTTCCGGTAATTTTCCTTTTTATCTGCACTAACATCATTATAAGCTACTTTCAGCTGTATTTATTTCATCTGATTTAGGCATTTCAGTCATTTTTAAAAGTGAACAGTGGGTTCAAATACACAGATGCTTGATGGAAACAAAAGCAAATTACAAGTACTAAAATTCTGAAATAAAACAGGAATACATTAAACCAAGCTACCTTTACATCCATGTCTAATTTTTTTAAGTGCTTTTCTTAAGTGAAGTGTTTTTCTTCTGAACTGGACGAATCATTGTACAGATATAGATATAGACAAAGACACATGCAGATATTTTCTTTCTGCTATTAAGTTATGTCATTTTTGAACATTGAAAGGATTGTCTTCTAATTCATCATCTTTAAAAAATAAAATAAAACTGAAAGCACTTATCACTGAGATGAAAAGATACTAAACTTGTATTATTCTTGATATTCTTTAAAAAAATCAAGGAAAACATATTTTTTCATGTTTGAAATAGGAATACACTGGCAAAAATGGATAGTACTGGCATTTTTCATTCTAGCTCTTGCCAAAAGAAATCAGAGTAAAGTGCCAAGTTATGTCCCTCCCCAAGGTTAAAGGGGTTCATAGTTCACTTGACATTAGACATCCATTATATCGGGGTTTTCAAATTGGGTCTAATAAAATTTGAGTGGGATCTGCAGGACTAAAAGAGGAAAAAAACTCTCTGAAAATGATAGAGGGTTTTTCTCCCTTAGTCTCTAATGGAAAACTCTCCACATGAGGAGAAAAAAAAATCTATAAGGGGTTAAAAAAAACTGTCCATAAATGACTAAGATGAAAAACAATATAAAAAAACCTCTCTGCAAGGAACGGATAATTTTTCTCCTTTAGTTCTTTGCAGATTTTTTTTTAATAACCAAGGCACAGCAGAATGTCAACTGGCATTCAAAAGTCCTCCCCTCCCTGGTCAGAGATTTGGGGGAGAATTTTTTAAAATAATTTTTATTGAATATTATAGTTAAGTTAAAAAAAATAAATGCAAGCCAAAATAAAGAAAAAAGGAGAAAGAAAGCAATAAAAAGGAAAAAAGGAAAAGAAATAGAAAACAGAAAAAGTTAAGGAAGGAACTTCCAACCTTCTTCACTGCAGTTATAAATATATTTAAAGCTATTTCTCCCCTTCAAAATTATATGGTTCCTTTCTTCCCATTTTCTGCTCTTATTAATCAATAAAATCAGAATTCATCATTTACCCCAGATTTTACAGACCCTCCTGTTTATCCTTCAACTTTTACCAAGGACAATTAGTGGTTTAGATTCATCCTGCAAAGTGTTCAGACCTTACAGGGAATATACACCATAAGAAACTAAGATTCGTGCAACTTGTCTACGTGAAAAAAACTTGCTTTATATTTTTATATCAATGTAGCAATTCAGTCAAGTGCCCTATCGATTGTGTGCAACTGTTTGGGAATAAGCCCCAATCAGATCAGTGTGACTATTTTAAGTTACGGTAACCTAAATAGGAAGGATAAAACGGCAGATTTCTTATAAATAGCCCCTATGATGTGAGACGATATTCCATGGAGTGCGAAAACTTGGGTTTTCCAAATTATAGTGTATATGCATAATTTGTTGCCATTATTTTGAACTTTTGTAAAGACTGTGAGAATATATCAGAAGCGTTCTAGGGGTGCGGGGTATAGAAAAGTGGGAACCACTGCCTTATGATGATCTAATTAGCTAAATGTCTAGATTTGCATCACAGAATGAAGAAGTTGTTGGTTACACATAAACTGCATAAGCAATTTAATGTTAACAAGGAGGAAGAATACACAAAAGGACATACTTACTATGTGACGTGCTGCAAACACACCATCAACAATTGCACAACAGAAAGCTGCTACCACTCCAAAGCTGATGAACACGATGGATGCTATCAGCTAAAAAGAGAAATCAGGGAAATTAGGAAACAGAATTGCTTGCACATGCTATAAACATTGAACACATGTGCTGTGCTCTGCAACACATGTAAAACACCCCTTCATGTCATAAAATACACAGTCTTGCTAAATAAGCCTATTAATAGTTAAGTATATACCAGACAGATGCATGGCAGGAAATAAATATGTAGCTGATCTTACTGTGCATAAAATGGACACTAAATGATGATTCAATGATTCTAAGTAAATATTTCCCATTGGTGCACTAGGTCACAAGTGTCAAACCCACCACATCACGTGATGTGTTGTGACTTATCGTGACTCTTTTTGCATTGCCAGCAATGGAGCGGGCGTGGTTTTGGTATGATGAAACCGGCCCACGGGCTGGCAGTTTGACATCCCTGCACTAGGTGAATGAAAAAGGTTCACTGGATAAAACTGACAAGTAATTTGTTCAGCATTAATTACCTAGTCTATAAAAGAAAAACAAGATGGAGCTAGGCTTAACCAACCTATAATAGTTTCCTCTATCCAGCAAGCATCTGCTTGCATATGGCAAAGAACTGGATAAACTTGATAGTTTAGATATGATTATGTGCTATTTACCACTCCATCCTACAGACTGAAGACCATAATTTTTAATGCTTCCCTATGTAGAAATGTGACTGCATGGAGAATACTGCACTGAGCACAGTAACTGGAACAGATTTTCTGAAGGGGGTTTGGCATTTGTTGTTTAATTAAAATGTTCTACCCTGCATGTCATCTGAAATAATGCACCCTATTTTATCCCTCATGAGCAATCTTGGTCATGAAGTGATATGCTTAATTTTTTATTTCTAAAGATTGCTTTCCTAAAGATTTTCCTAAAGATGCTTCATTCAGCATTCTGCTTATAAAAGAATTTATATCATAACCCACAATCTCTGATTAGTCTATCCAGCTAATGCCTCCATTCATTTGTACAAAGCCTCTCAATGTTTGCATAGCTAGATTTGGTGTAGGGAAACAATATAGTATAGTATAGTCCCCTGGGGTTGAGAAGCAAACAAATAAACAAATAATAACCAAGGATATTTGTAAACTGGAGTTCCCAGCCTTCTGCTTGAGCTGGTACCATTATCAGACTGTTTGTGAGTGGCAGGTAGACTCATGATAATCGTTTAATGTACTGTACTATTTTGCCCTGTCTTTTAGAGAACCAAGGATACTGAAATGCCACCTCCACATATGCAGCATACAATCAAATACATCTTGTCTTGCCTGGTTGCCCCTCTGCAGCTATTAAAGCAGCTTATCATTGCAATAGGCACCAAGACATACAATTTATACTCTATTCTCTCCAAAGGTTGGTGTCATGATAAGAGCCTGGGTGTAATTGAGACTTCACTCAAGAAATGTCTCATTACAGGATACGATTATATCACAGGTACTGGATGTTCATTATTCATTTATATCTATTTGAGCTGCAGCACTTACGATGATTACAATGGATTTCTAATGAGAAAAAGCTTTGTAATTACCTAGCTGCAACTTCACCTCTTGTGGAGGAGGAAATTTAATTATTTTTTTCTGAAAAGCCTCAAAGCTTTCTGATCGTCCAGAGGGACAAAAAATTATGCAAAAAGTTGATTATTCAAGTGAATTCTAATAAATAACTTGAAGATATTTCAGCAAAATTAACTAGCCCAATATATTTAAAAATGGCATTGAAAGAAAAAAAGAAAGAGAATCAACTTAAATGGTTGTTAAAAGAAGGATCAAAGAAAGGTCAAGTTTACTCATTGATGATGATTAAGCACCTCTGTACAGTACACTCAAGATTAAAACAGTACACTCAAGATTAAAACATTTGGAACAGTTTGCAGTACACTCAAGATTAAAACATTTGGAACACTTCCTTCCTATAAAATTTAAAGATCAGGAGGAAACTATTAATTTACTCTCCTATTTGAGCTACCCTGAAAAAAATAGTTGCTGTGTTAAGGCAACAATGTTAGTAATTTCTGAATCCAGCTTTCCATATTGGAAAAAGGCTAAACTGGATGTATTAATAAACAAAGTATCTTGAATTGTCAAAAAGAAAATAGGAGTTCTACTATTTCTCACAGTTCTTAACAGTGTTCATCATCCTTGGCAGCTTAAAGATGTAAGGACTTCAACTCTCACAGAGTTCCCACATTTTCACATTGCCAAGGTTGAGAAAAACTGGCCTATAAGATAAGATAAGATAACCTTTATTGTCATTTTTTTTACTGTGGGCACAATGGCACACATCAAAAAGGAAATTTAATTGCCCGTTCTCAAAGTGAAACACATGCATGACACACACCTAAACATACTATATACAACATATGTATAGACCCACCCCCCTACATATACATAACAAATAAATATTAAACACTGTCCATCTTGAATATACAATGGAAGGGGAAAGCTTGAGAGTTCACAAGGTTAATGCTGTATGGAATGAAACTACAGTATGGCTGAATCTGGATGTTCTGTTACAGATACCATGAAGCCTCCTCCCAGAAGGTAACAAGGAGAACAGGTCGTGAAGAGGATGTGTAGTGTCCCAGATAATCTTACGGCCCCTGCTCTAATGTACATATTTGTTTATCATTTACTGGCACCACGAGAAGTGAATGCTTGGTGTTAACAGCTATGGGGAAAAAAAGCTTGGCAACAGCTTATGAATTATATATTTTTTTTTGCTCACAACTTTAGGTTACAGGTAGTCCTCAATTTACAACAGTTCATTTAGTGTTACAGGTGGCACTGAAAAAAGTGACTTATGACCATCACAGTTACGGTCGCAGTTACAGTTACAACCTTCGAAGCATCCTCATGATCATGTGATCAAAATTCAGATGCTTGGCAACTGGTTCATACTTAAGATTGTTATTGTGTCCCAAAGTCAGGTGATAACTTTTTGCAACCCTCTGACAAGCAAAGTCAATGGGGAAGCCAGATTCACTTTCAGCTGTGTTACTAGCTTAACAACTGTAGTGATTCACTAAACAACTGTGACAAGAAAGGTTGTAAAATGGGTCAAAACTCACTTAACAAATGTCTCACTTAACAAGAGAAATTTTGGGCTTGGTTATGGCCATAGGTTTGCTGCATTACTTGACAGTGCAAATATATTTAATATTGCATTTTAAAATATACTCCACAAATGAAGAATTTCAAACTTAGAAGGACAATGTACAGGCTGAAGCATGTCACCTATGCCATCAGCCCTCTGTTAATATGTAGACTGAATTTATAACCAGCCTTGTTGTGTAATACAAGCCCCTGATCTTGTGGGGAAAGTCCAACATGCCAAACCTAGAAGAAATCAGTGTTTGCTGTTCAGCCCAGTTGAACCTGGTTTGTGCCTGTTATGCATCTGTTCCCTTTTTGCCTGAATAATACCTGGGATTATGATACCTGACTCAGGACTGAACTTTTTTTTGCAGAATTTAATGTTTTGCCAACACAATGGTTCTGCCTCTTAATCTATAATCCACTGAAATCATGAATATTCTGAATTGTGCTTCTGTCTTCTAGAATATTGTCTGTCTTGGCCTGTATTGTTATTTACAAATTTGATAAGAATTTCTTTCATTTTTCTCAGCTGCTCCCCTTCCCCCACATTGACATTTCCTTAAGCTCCCCTTAATTTTTTGTGGTAAATGGTATGGCCCAACACATGAATATATTGTCTTATTCTAGTAGCATAAGGGACTACACATAGTGACTCTCTTCTTATTATATTCTCATATAAACTTAATGAGGTAGGTTAAACAGAGTAATGATGTAGTAATGATGATTGGCAGTCAGCCCCACTGGTTAGATCAGACCAAGAGATCAACTCCACAGGAAGGCTAATACTACTTTTATTGAGATTGATTATAATAGAATCTGGAACGTCTGATTGTATTGCACCTGTTGCTCCTTCTTGTAGTTCATTGAATTAGGGAAGTTCTGTCTCAGCCACTTCCTAACATAATCTAGACCAGTGTTTCTCAAGCTTGTCAACTTTAAGATATATCAACTTCAACTCCCAGAATTCCTCAGCCAGCATAACTCTCACTCTCAGATTGCCCTAGTCATATAATACCACCATACAAAGCTGGCTGGGAAATTCTGGAAGTTGAAGTGCACATATCTTAAAGCTGTCAAGATTGAGAAACCCCAATCTAGATGTTCTAGACATAGAAAATGCTTGACCCCCTTGTTATCTTGAGAACAGAATTTAGATATCTTCATCAAGATAATTTTCCCTACTTTCTACAGTGGCTCATTCTCCAGTAGCTAAAAGAAAACCTTGAGGATCTTCCCAATCTTTCATCGAGCTGGGTCTTGTTGAGATGAGAAGGGCCACTATAAAAAGTGTCCCCAAAGTTGTCTCTTTCACTTGGAAGAGACTTAAGGATAACAAACATTAAATTATCTGTAGTGATCTTGAACCATCATATTTAACTTTCTAAAACTTACTTCTTTAGCTTAAATCAGACCAATAATTAAGGACCATGTCTTGGTTCTCCAAATTGTACACTCTTAGCAATTTTGATATATCATATTGCCCATCAAATGTTTTAGGTTAGGAAAACTAATGAGATTCACCTGCCAAATATTACATCTGACAGAATAAAATTGCATGTGCACCTTAAAAATGGTATAATGAAAATTGTGTAATTGCATGGGCATCGTTTAATGACAGTAAAGACAGGAAGGTATAAGTCCTCCAATCTTCCATTTATGAAAAGCGTCAATACTCCAGGATAATGCTGCCATTTCTTCTTATATATTCCATTTTCACTTCTATCAAAGCAACCTTTCCAACAGATAGATCTTTATCAAATGCAGCTATATCCCATCATACAATGGTATGCAAGTTTTTAAATCATTGGTACTCTTCAGGGAAAATTAAAGCAAAAAAAAAAGGACAGGATTTTGGAAGGAAAAAAATGTCCATTATTATTTGTGAAATTTGCACTTAGTCTTACAGCAAGTAGTTCATGCTATTATGCAGACCACTTTCCTAGTCTAATTAGACTATCAGTCTATCAGATTCTGTTCTCAAGCTGAACTAAGACTGTCCCAAGAGTTGGACCATTTAACATGTTTCTACTTATAAAAAATCCTTCCCTTTCCCATCGCATATTGATTTAACCATCACAACACTGACTTCGAAAGATGCTCTGCATGTTCAGAGCACACAAGTATTCTAGGAATTAATTATATAATATGATGTGTACAAAGCCCTATTTCCTATTTCAACAGGCAACAAAGGTAGTAGAACCCTAACTCTCCCTCATAGTTGTAGAACCCCAGGTTATTATATAAATGGAATCTAGTGAGAAGAAGCTAGAAGAAAGAAACAGCATTAGCATTATTGTAATTTATTAATTTGCATAGCACCCAACTCCCAGTGACTCTGTGTGTTAACAAATGGATTTCACAATCACAAAATAAAGTGAGGGCTTAAACTCAGTTTTTAAAAGAAATTAGACATATGAAATCATGCTTCGTAATCAAGACAACTAAACACCTAGCCAAGAAAGTTAAATTGTTGTCTATTAATGACTTCCAGCTAGGACTGTTAATAAGTTGGGGAGCAGAGAACCTTTCACATTAGAAAATAATAATAACAACAACAACAGCAACAGCAGCAACAATAATAACAATAAAGTTGGAAGGGACCTTGGAGGTCATCTAGTCAAACCCCCTACTCAGGCAGAAAACCCTACAACATTTCAGACAAATGGCTATCCAGTCTCTTCTTAAAAACTTCCAGTGTTGGAGTATTCACAGCTTCTGGAGGCAAGTTGTTCCATTGATTAATTGTTCTAACTGTCACGAAATTTCTCCTTAGTTCTAGGTTGCTTCTCTCCTTGATTAGTTTCCATCTGTTGCTTCTTGTCCTGCCTTCAGCTTGACTCCCTCTTCTTTGTGGCAACCCCTGAAATATTGGAACACTGCTATCATGTCCCCCCTCATCCTTCTCTTCATTAAACTAGACATACCGAATTCCAGCAACCGTTCCTTGTATGTTTTAGCCTCCAGTCCCCTAATCATCTTTGTTGCTCTTCTCTGCACTCTTTCTAGAGTATCAACGTCTTTTTTTTATTATTATTATTAGATATCCATTTGCACATGTATACAAAGAAAAAAATTCATGTTAAAGCCATTCAACTTAATACAATCATTTTAAATTTGTAGACCTTCTTCACTCCGTATATCAAAATTCAACCACAAGCCAAATACATTTTAAAAATTCTAAATTTCACTTCTCTTCAGTTCAATCCCCTGGACATCAAACAACCCAGCCATCCTATCAAAAATAATAATTTTCATGTCGATACACCCATCCCTTCAACAAGTACACTCTTAGTCGAATCAATATATATCTTCCATTAATCACCCTCTCATGCCTTTCGCTCATACACCCAGTCCTTAAGTCAGTCCATAATTCTTTGCCTTTATTTCCTTGCATAAAATATTAAGTTTCACTTCTTTTCAGTCAAATTCTGGGCTTCTTCTTCTGCCAGGTGGATTTCCATAACAAAGCTTCCCTTCCAAGTAATAAGTCTCTCTTTATTGCTTGCAGTATCACTTGATTCCATATGAGCCATACTCTGTGGATTCTGTCAGTTTGCCAAGAGAAATTTTTAGCCTCCTCTCCTAGATATTTTTCCAATGCTTTTACAAAAATTCTTTTCAAATCTTCTTGTTTCTCATTTGGGGATTCTT
Source organism: Bothrops alternatus (assembly GCA_034064705.1). NCBI lineage: Eukaryota > Metazoa > Chordata > Lepidosauria > Squamata > Viperidae > Bothrops > Bothrops alternatus. The sequence continues at coordinate 16,863,892 of JARGCV010000112.1, read as the reverse complement.
CCCGTCCCCTGACCTTAATTGCTGCCATCACCTGGCGATAGTGCATCATAGTTGAGTGGTTTTGCACCTCACTTTTCATGTCAGCAAGTTGTCTCTCTTCTTGTCTCTCCACCTCTTCCATCTTTTCTTCATCCCCCTCCCAGACCCTCTTAAAAGTTCTCCCAGTATCTTCTCTCATTTTCTTATTGTGCATTTGTGTTGTTTCTTTGGTTTGGTCTAAGTCTTCAATAACTGCTTTGCTTTGATCCTCCCCCTTCTTCTCCACTTCTCTGCTTTGTTCCACTGCCTCCATCGTCCTCTCCGTTTTTTCCATCCTTTTCTCAGAATTGTCTATTATTATGTCCAGCTTTCTCATTATTTTTTCAAATGTTGTTAACATTGCATCTTTTAATTCTTTTATCATCATATGCATTTCTGGAGAGGCCTGAGTAGACAGGGGGGCCTGGGATTCTGTAGATATGGAGGAAGGTGGGGGGGCAGGTAAGTTGTTCCCTGGTATTTTAAGGGTCTGGGCTGGGGAGGATGCTGCCACCTTTGAGGGCACCAGTTTGGACTGCATAGTGGCTATCCTATCTTCGGTCCGCTGTTAGCCAAGCTTCTTTATGCAGAGGACTAATCCTTACGCTTATATTGCCAAGATGTACTCTCTTATATTCTTCCTTAGGTTTATTTTGCAAAGTTTTTAAGTTTTGCGTCACGTCTGCCCTCTAGCGGTCTCTTTTCACATTACAGTTTTTCTTTCTCCTTTCTCTTCCGGTCACTTTCTCTTTAAAGTAAAAGTGGTTGCCATCTTGGGTACATTTTGTTTATTGTGAACGTAGTTGATCCAAGGTAAAATATAAGAAATGCTTGCTTTTTAAGCTCCTGCGTTCAGTCTGTCAATCTCTGTGCCTCTTTGAAAAGTTTTCCTCGGGCAGTGGCTGGTCTCAGCGTCTTGGTCTGTCAGCTGACAGAAGCCGCTCCGGACTGCAGCTATTGTGAGCGCACGGGGAGTCCTCTTTCTTCCCCCCGAACATTTTTTCGGGGAGTTTTCAGAGGATCTCAACCCCCACTCACAGCTCTTTGCCCCTTCTCCGACCGAGGAGGGGTTTTTTCCGCCGCAAAAAACAGCTGGTTTGCGCTGGTTTGGCAGCTTTACAAGTCCCGGAGCGCAGCGCCTCCGAATGAGGCTATTTCGACCCCAAGGCAGCCACTGGAAGTTCCCTCAACGTCTTTTCTACATCGTGGTGACCAAAACTGGATGCAATATTCCAAGTGTGGCCTTACCAAGGCATTGTAAAGTGGAATTAACACTTCATGTGATCTTGATTCTATTCCTCTATTATTGCAGCCTAGCACTGTGTTGGCTTTTTTGGCAACTGCAGCACACTGATAGCTCATATTTAGATGATTGTCCACTAGGACTCTGAGGTCCTTCTCACAGTTACTACTATTGAGCAAGATACCCTGAAGGCAGGACAAGAAGCAACGGGTGGAAACTAAGCAAGGAGAGAAGCAACCTAGAACTAAGGAGAAACTTCCTGACAGTTAGAACAATTAACCGGTGGAACAACCTGCCTCCAGAAGCGGTGAATTATTATTTATTTATTTATTAATTAAATTTTTATGCCGCTCCTCTCCAAAGACTCAGAGCGGCTAACAACATAAATAAAATAACATTTCAACATTTCAAAACTAAAACCGAAGCTAAAAAGTGTTTAAAAAGACCCCAGACACATTCATCATTCACACACAATCACAGTCATCCCCAGGCCTGCCGGCATAAATAGGTTTTTAGATTCTTCCGGAAGGCAGGGAGAGTGGGGGAAACGCGGACTTCAGGGGGCAGTTGGTTCCAGAGGGTGGGCACTACAACAGAGAAGGCCCTCCCCCTAGGACCCGCCAGATGGCATTGTTTCGTTGACGGGACCCGGAGGAGGCCGACCCTGTGCTCCAACACTGGAGGTTTTTAAGAAGAGACTAGACAGCCATTTGTCCGAAATGGTATAGGGTTTCCTGCCTGAGCAGGGGGTTGGACTAGATGACCTCCAAGATCCCTTCCAACTTTACTATTATTATTACCCCCTATACTATAACTGTGCATTTGGTTTTTCTTGCCTAAATGTAGAACTTTACTTTTTTCACCACTGAATTTCATTTTGTTAGATAGCACCCAGTGTTCAAGTCTGAGATCAAACAAGGAGAAAAGTGTTGGATGAATTGTAAATCACAATATGCTGTATCAGGTTGAACTTTAGATTTATGCCTCATAAAAGAAACATGAATAAAATAGACAATAATAAAATTAAGCTCTAAAGAAGACTTTAATGAGTAGTGCTTATCTTGAGTGCTTTATTTTATTCTTATATGTTGGGAGAAACGGAATGAAAAACAGATCACCAAATCAATATTCTGATTTTTAAATAGCACTGTTTATTATTTGCTTACCATTTGCTTTCGATTCTCTACCAGATGGATACCAATAATCCCTAGGAAGGATCCAAAGCCAAGCTATGGCAAGAAGCAAATCCACAAAAAACAGGACAAGTTAGCTACGTTTATAAAATGTCATTAATTTTAAATAAGCAGAAAAGCAGAAAATGAAGTGCCATTCCAGATAAATTGAAAACCTACCTCACACATACAGTATTATCTATAAGACCCTTCATAAAAGAAAAATAACAGTTTGCATAAAAAGTTTATCAAGAGTCTAACAAGCTTCTAGGAAACACAGAAGATGGATCAGCTTAAAAGACATCAATTCCTTAATTATTTATAAAAGGCGTTTCCTTATAATTTAAATGGGTTCAGTTAAGTCTGTCTGTCTGTCTGTCCATCCATCCATCCATCTCCAACTATGTATAATAAGTATGGTGAGAAACAACTGTAATTTAGGAAAAGAAAGGAGATAAAGAAAAAGCCTTTCTTCAAGAAATAGAATTGAAAACAAAGAACTGGACCATGAACAAAATACGTTATTTTTATTCATTCAGCAGATAGGCCTTGTTACTAACAGGGCTTCTATTTATAGCAGAAAGCTATGGATAACAGAATTAAGACTAACCAAACTTTCTGTGGCAATTGGGGATTTAAATGCTGGGGTCTATGGTCATTCTGAGCACTTCTTCTCTATAATGATCCATGCTATGCAAGAATATTTCCTTGTTTAGTTGCAGCAGATCTCATGGGTCAGCTTCACAGTAAGACTCTTCGTGGTTCTTTCACAGTAGCTGGCCTTCTTCTTTGTAACATATTGCTTGGGTGACAGTGGAAGGACTCATCTATTTTGGACCATATGGCTCATGTTAGCTATGCCATTTTGTGTGGAGTTTTGATGATACTGCTAGAAGAATACTAGTGCAGCCTGAAACCCACTCAGGACAATCAGAATAGCAGTCAACAGATAGTGGTGGTATTTATCAACACAACCACTGCAAGTGGGTAGCACTAGAATCTAGCAGTGGAATTCAGAGGTCCTTCTACCAAGATCACAGAAGAGCCATGTCTAGCAGGGAAGCCATTCTGAGCCACATGGCATGAACACAGCAACTCCTTCCATCAGTAATAAAATTAGTTGCTCTGAAGACAACCTGCTGCCAGGAGGAAATGACATGTAGCCTTGGCTCAGTGACCCAAATCCTCTTAAGCCAGCGATTCTCAACCTGTGGGTCGCGACCCCATTTGGGGTCGAATGACCATTTCACAGGGGTCGCCAAACAACGCAGTCTGCCATTTCCCCCCCCCTTTTCCTTAGCTGTGCTACGCCATTTTCCCCCCTTTTCCTTAGCTGTGCTATTCCCTCTTATTCTATTGGCTTTTGAAAGCCAATAGAATAGACTCTCTTGAATAGAGTCTAATTCTATTGGATTTCAAAAGCCAATAGGAATTGTCCAGGCTGTCTCTGCCCTGCTGAGTCTGCCAAAAGTCCCAGTCTGCAAACGGTGCTGCAAGTTGTCTGCAGCGAAGGTGAACGGTCCGGAACTTTCCACCCCTCCCTGCTGAGCAACTACTAAAAATGTAAGTAAAAGAGGGCCAGGGGTGGGAGGTGGGAGGCCGGCGGGCGCAGGGAGGGCAGCTGGTGCGCATGGGGCCCGGCAGGTGCCTTACCTCCCTTGGGCTGGGCCAGCTGGTGGCCCAGCCGGTGGTCGCCCTGCGCTGTCGCTGCTGCATGCCGCGGCCGCCCAGGAGCACCTGGGCCTGCCTGCTGCCGCCCCGAACGGGCGGCAGCGAAGGCAAGGCTAGCGGGGCAGCAGCGGGCGCAGGGGGAGTTTTTGGTGAGCGTGGGGCCCGACAGGTGGCTTACCTCACTTGGACTGGGCCAGCTGGTGGCCCAGCCCATGGTCGGCCTGCACCGTCGCTGCCGCGGCCGCCCAGGAGCGCCTGGGCCTGCCTGCCGCCACTCCAAACGGGCGGCGGCATATGCCTCGGCCAGCGCAGGGGGCAGCACTACACATGCACGGCGCAGGAGGTAGCACCGCACATGCGCGGCGTTTGACAGATCGGGGGTCGCGACCTAAAAAAGGTTGAGAACCGCTGTCTTAAGCAGAGTGGGCAAACACAGTGACATTGCAAGATGTTCTAACCCTAATTCTAACTTACAAAAGAAAACACGGAATAGGTAGAAGTAATTGAACAGTAAAGTACCAAGATCAGATAATTGGGTCAAGAAACTTATTTTTATTTTCTCTCTAAAACACACATGCATATATATGCACACATATACACAAAACATGGAGCCCAATGTACAGGACAGGAAAATGATCGCCAGAATACTGATACTGAGGAAACTATTTTTAAAGGAATTCCTTCATGGATTATTCTCACTTCCAGATTCACAAGAGGGTGCCTAGCCTAAAAAATAGTAGAGCAGGCACTCAAAAGAGTACCTAAAATATTGATGATTTCTGCTTATTAGGCACATACCAATACCTTGAAAGGGTCCAATAAATCACAAATAGCTTTGAGCATCTGCTGCTTCCAATCCATCCTGAAGGGCAATCCTACCTAGAGTGTATTTCAGGAAATTGGCACTGAGATAACTCATGCCAAGGTTCCAGACCAAGATTAACTCAAATTGGTGGGCCTGCCAAAACTGAAGCATTCCTAGTCATGTTTCCCATAAAGTCCTATACATTGTATCTTGCCCAAACTACATGTCAGTGTTTTCAATATAAGGGATGAACATTCCCATTGTGTCATGCTTTTTTCATTTTTTGAGTCAGATATGGCTCCTGGTAACCACATGCAGTCTTCTAGGCCAGAGGCCCCCAACATTTAGGGCACCAGGGACCAGTTCCATGGAGAGAGGGTTTTCCTTGAACCGGAGGGGGTGCACTGCCTGCATCATGCAGATGAGGCTTTGCTTGTTTGTGCGGCCCCATTGCTAGCATGCCGCGGCCTGATGCCAGTCCACGGACCAGGGGTTGGGGACCCCTGTTCTAGGCAACGTGTTTGGAAATAATGTGTAGTTCTTTTTCTTAGGTCTAAGAGAAGATAACTAGCCTAAAGTTATCCAGCTGACTTCCATGCCTGAAGCAGGACTGGAACTCAGGTTTTTCTACTGTCCAGTGCCATAACCCAACTGAGTTTCGGCTCTTTCATACCTACATTCACACTTTCTATTAAGTTAAACTTGGTTGAACTAGGTTTATTGTTAAATTGCACAAAACCTGCATAGGGCAGATATATAGATAGTCTTTGACATATGACCACAATTGGAAGTAGAATTTCTATCATAAGTCAATCCAAACCATTTTTACATTTCTGGTCCCTTATTTGATGCAATATGAATACTGGAAAAACTAAAATGCAGGATTGACAGACTTACTATTATTCCTGGATAATAGCCTCCCACAGTTACATTTTCAGTTCTTGTGGTTGCTGCAAGGCCTATGGTCAGTATGAAAACAGACACCACCAAAAGGGCAACTGTGAACCAAAGAGATGTTTTCTTTCTTTTTGTGAAGTGCCCTGTGAAAAAACACACATTGTAAATGCATATTAAAAATATACTAATCTCAAAGAAGAGGTGAGTCTATTTTATTCATACGCAACCCTCTTAACAAGAAACCTGATGTCAAGCTTCTTGAGAGTCTTAGCTTAGAAAAAGCAACTTCTAATTATAAATAACTTATCTCTGAAATTAGGTTCTGTTAGAGAATTTTAATTTCTCTGTTGGTGAAAAAATAAATCAGAAGCTCTCACAGTTGACTGCATTTAGCTAATTCAAAATAAATTTCTTTGTATTCATATCAAAATATTTACAATACCATACATTCTTCTTTACAGCAACATAGCTCAATGAAGACTTCTTACAGAGAGATACAGAGACAAACCTGAGACTGAAAATTCAGCTCCTAACTCAATACCTTTTTTGCACTTTCTTCACATTGGCTGACTGAGTTACCACATGACTCTTCCTGCTCATGAATATTCCAACACTCCTCCCTTCATGACAGGAAGAGACATCAGACCTATTGACTTAATACATTCTCCATAGTGAACACCACCCAATGGTTTAGTCATCATGTCTGCCAAATTATCCTCAGAAGAACAATGATGTAAACTAATCAATTTCCCTTTTACAGTTTCCCTGTGGCAAAGTCACTGATTTAAATACTTCATGGTCTCCCATGGATTTCATCTCTTTATCCATGGCCTCCTTCCATCTTTCTTGTTCAGCTTTTGGTAATGCCAACACCTCTTTATAACTTCTTGGCTCATGCCACACATTGCAAACCTTTACCTTGCTGGCAGAATACTGTCAGGCGAAATTCCTTTGTTACATCGCTCTGACCTACGTGGTATTAACTGTTCCTGTGTCTCAAGTCTTTCTCGCTTCATGTCTTGTTCAGCCTCTCCTCCCTGAACATTGACATCTTCCATAATCATTTTTCCCTCATTAGATGAGTTATTGTCGTTAAATAGATCACCATCATTAAGTGAGACATACCCAGAATTTGCATTAATTCTGTCCCAATTTTGTTCTGCAAAATTAGCAGACCTTGAAATTACAATTATTTTATTTCCATCGCTAAAGCGATATCCTTTTGACCCTGGCTCATAGCCCACAAACCTGAGCTTTCTTGCCTTTTGCTGTCCCTTTCTTCTGATTGCTTTCGGAATATGTACCCATGCAGTACTTCCAAAAATTCTCAAATGTGCCAGTGATGGCTTTCTCCCATATAGAATGGCATATGGAATATTATTAATGGAGGAACTCCACAGCCTGTTAACTATATAATTGGCAGTCAATATGGCTTCTCCCCAATATGACCTGCTCATACCAGAATCCTCTAATAATGAATCTTTCATTGTTTGCAAAACACCATTCCTTCTTTCAGCTACACCATTCTCTGCTGCTGTGTAAGAATTTGTACATCTGTGTCTTATCCCCAATTGCCCCAACCATTGTTGGAATTTAGTTGACATAAATTCAGTACCTCTGTCAATTTGCAACTGACACACTTGTTGTCTGTATCTTCTCTCTACAAAACTTACCCACTGTTTGAATTGTTGTAACACCTCTGTCTTTCCTCTAAGCAAGTAGCAAAAACTATACCTGCTATAATCATCAACAATTACCAGTGCATATTTTGCTCCTCCCAGCTGGCTTGCATAGGTCCCATCAGATCTGCATGGACCAGCTCTAGAGCTCTTTTTGTTTGTCTTGTGCTATATTTACTAATTGGGAATGCCTTTGAGTTTGATGCTTTGCATACTGCACAGTCCAAATATGTTTTGCATCCTTCAAATTTAGCCCTTCTGCAAACTCTTGCATTTGCTGCAAAACTTTAAAGCAGTGGTTCTCAACCTTTTTCAGGTTGAGACCCCCTTGTCCCGCCCATGCACGGCGCGACCCTGGCACGCGCGCGTGCATGCACATGTCGGGCTGATCTGCGCATGCGCGGCGCGCGACGAAAAAAAACAAAAAACAAACAAAAAAACAAAATGGCGGACCGCGACGGGCCGATCCACACATGCACGGCGCGCGCATGACGGCCCGAACCGCACATGTGCGGCACGTGCGCGACGAAAAAAACAAACCCCCAAAAAATCAAAATGGTGGACCGCGACGGGCTGATCCGTGCATGCGCGGCGTGCGCGACGGCCTGAACTGCGCATGCACGGCGCGCGCAATGAAAAAAACAGAAAAAAACAAAAAACAAAATGGCAGACCGTGGTGTCTGGCGACCCCCGCAAAATGGTCGTTTGACCCCAAATGGGGTCGCGACCCATAGGTTGAGAACCGCTGCTTTAAAGCTTGCATGGCCAAATCTTCTATGTAGAAGATGAACACACGAATCGTGCTCTACAACATTCTTAAATATATGGGAACATTGAACCTTTTGTCCCTGCAATATATATAGATTATCTTCCTTTATGCCTTCTGCACAAATATTCCCATTCCTTTTGATGAGACACTTCCCATTTACAAAAATGGTCTCAAAACCTTGTTTGTCTAAATTAGACACATTTAACAAATTATATTCCATCTCAGGTACACAAAGCACATTGGTAAACTTTGATTCCAAATATGGAATTTTTACATCGCCTCTTCCGATGACTTTTGTTTTCTGGCCATTTACCAAAGCCACAGCTTCTTATGCTACTGGAACAAACCTGCAAAATAATTCAGAGTCATTAACAATTGTTTGACTTGCCCCATTATCTATTAGCCACTTGTCTCTGTTGTTGCTATAGTAAATTTTTGCAACACCAAAATGTTCCTTTTGCAAATCAGTCTTTTTTGCGTACACAAATGTCCTTTGCTGCAAATTGTTCCTCTGCAAACAGTTCCTTTTCAGATGTGTGTTTGCTTCACAAATGTAGCAATTCTTTTCTTGCTGAGCCCTCTGCTTGCAAAATCTCTCTTTTGATGCAACTTGGTCCCATCTGCTTGTTTCTTCTCTGGAGACTTGCAGTCTGGACCCCCTCCTCAGGAATTTCTCCTCCTCGTGGCTACTCCTAAAATGTTGCTTTTCTTCTTCATTAAGCAAATATGCCTTTAAAGCCTCAAAATTTAAGTCTTGCTTTCTTTACACTCAAATATCCCAGAAACTGTGTCCCAGGTTTTATCTAAACTGTTCAACACCAATAAAACCTTCTGGGACTCAGGGAATTTAATCCCACGTTGTTCTAAGTCCAAAAATAAACTTTGCGTTTTATTTAAATGCTGTTCCACAGATTCACCTGGTTGCAAACAGGCCCTGTAAAGTTTTCTTGACAATTGCACTATATTGCATGCAGAAACATTCATGTGCACAGCTCTCAACTTCAACCAAATCTCCTTTGCAGTCTTTAACTTTGCAACATTTAGAAATTGTTCATCATCTAAATCAGTGGTTCTCAACCTTTCTCAGGTTGAGACCCCACTTGCCTCGCCCATGCGCGCTGCCAACCCTGACCCGGGCGCGCGCGCATGCGCGCGCACCGGAAAAAAAATAAAAATAAAAAATAAAAAATTTTTTAAAAAAACAAAATGGCGGCCACGACGGGCGGATCTGCACATGCGCGGATTGGCCCGTCGCACGCGCCGCACATGCGCGCATCTGCCCGTCGCGGTCCGCCATTTTGTTTTTTTTATTTTTTATTTTCTTTTTATTTTTTTTTATTTTTTTTATTTTTTTTCCGGCATGACAGGCGGATCTGCGTGTGCGCGGTGCGCGCGTGCCCAAAAAAATAAAAAAAATAAAAAATTAAAAAAATTAAAAAAAATAAAAATAAAAAAACAAAATGGCGGCCGGCGGTGCCCGGCGACCCCCGCGAAATGGTCGCGTGACCCCAAATGGGATCGCGACCCCAAGGTTGAGAACCACTGATCTAAATTCAAGATGAGATAAGCCATTGCTTGATCATGACTTTTCTGATCAGCAGCTGCAAACACTTGTGGTGGATTTTCTACGATATACCACAGCTCTTTAGCCTTGAGCAAACATTCCATTTTAGCAGCCCACACAATGTAATTCTTTGGCCCAAACGAGGCACAGAGCTTTCCTTAAATTCCACTGTAGCCATTCTGCTAATACTGCCTTGTTCTTATACTTTCTAAACACAGGCAATTTCTTCCAGCTTTAAATTACAATGCAGTCCTTAGTAAGGTCTGAGCCCATAACCTTTTAGAGAATTTTAATTTCTCTGTTGGTGAAAAAATAAATCAGAAGCTCTCACAGTTGACTGCATTTAGCTGATTCAAAATAAATTTCTTTATATTCATATCAAAATATTTACAATACCATACATTCTTCTTTATAGCAACATAGCTCAATGAAGACTTCTTACAGAGAGATACAGAGACAAACCTGAGACTGAAAATTCAGCTCCTAACTCAATACCTTTTTTGCACAGACTCAGTAGCACTTTCTTCACATTGGCTGACTGAGTTACCACATGACTCTTCCTGCTCATGAATATTCCAACAGGTTCTTACATGAAAGGACATTAGATTAGGAGGCCTTTTTCTGCTGAAGGCTGACTTCACTTGATAGTCTAGACAATTACTGAGCTGCCCAACAGCCCAAATGGGGAATTCTGGGGGTTGAAGTTCCCAAAATTGTGAAGTAGTGTATTTGATGCAAAATAAATATGAAGCACTCCAATCCAATAATATTGGCTACTAGTCTTGATTTTGCTGTCAACTTGACACTGCTAAGCAGGGTGAAATCATTCTTTCTCTGTCATCCCTTTCATTTCTCCCTCCCTCCTTAACCTTCTCTGTCTTTCTTTCTTAGACCTCTTCCTTCTCAACCAGGAAGTTACTGGAAAACAGAAAAACGATTTTGCCCTAAATGACTTCTGAAATTAGGTTGAGAATCAGACTTTGGACAGTTCTATTCCAAGACACCTTGTGTAATATAAGGTCAACCTTTTTGTTTGGGCAGCCCAGAAAGAAAGGCAGACACCGCTACGTCTGCATGTGCAAATGGGCCATGTGTGCGTGCATGTAAAAATGACCCCACACACGTGTTCACAAATGGACCACGTGCAAGCGCACGTGCAAATGGCCGCACACAAGTGCATGTGCAAATGGGGCTGTGTGGGCGTTGGCGGAATGTTATGGGCAGCACTACCACCGGCGGGATGCTCAGAGAGGCACTAGTGCCAGAGGGATGCTCAGGGGAGGGGCAGCGCTAGTGGTGGTGTGATGCTCAGGGTGGCACTAGCGCTGGTGGGATGCTTGGGACGGGGTGGTGCTAGTGCCAGCGGGATGCTTGGAGTGGCGCTAGTGCTGGTGGGACGCTCCAGATGGGATGGTGCTAGCGCCGGTGGGATGCTCAGAGTGGCACTAGCACAAGTGTGCACATGCACTGGCCACCCCTTCTCATGGCCTGGTGGCCAAGCGGCCGCAGCCTGGTAGTGGTCCATGGCCCACAGGTTGGGAACTCCTGATATAAGGTATCTGTGGTTTCATTTCCCCCCCTTATTTTTTTGTGCTGAAATAATACAGAAGAGAAACTGAAAGAGTGTCATAATGCCAAAGGTGAGCTAATATTTTCCTTATTTACTAAGATAGATAATTCCTCTAAGTGTGCTTTTTATCTGAAAGAGAGAAGCCTCTAAGGCACTTCACATCACAAACAGGCTTTTTTTTTTACCAGTGATCATAAACAGAAGGAATAGAATAGAATAGAATAGAATAGAATAGAATAGAATAGAATAGAATAGAATAGAATAGAATAGAATAGAATAGAATAGAATAGAATAGAATAGAATAGAATAGAATAGAACAGGGTAGGGTAGGGTAGGGTAGGGTAAGGTAGGGTAGGGTAGGGTAGGGTAGAGTAGGGTAGGGTAGGGTAGAGTAGAGTAGAGTAGAGTAGAGTAGAGTAGAGTAGAGTAGAGTAGAGTAGAGTAGAGTATTGGAAAGGACCTTGGAGGTCTTCTAGTCCAACCCCCTTCTTAGGCAGGAAACCCTATACCATTCAGACAAATGGTTGTCCAATCTCTTCTTAAAATCTTCCATTGTTGGAGCATACACAACTTCTGGAGGCAAGTTGTTCCACTGATTAATTGTTCTAACTGTCAGGAAATCTCTCCTTAGTTCTAGGTTGCTTCTCTCCTTGGTTAGTTTCCATCTGTTGCTTCTTGTCCTGCCTTCAGGCGCTTTGGAGAATAGCGGGACTCCCTCCTTTGTGGCAATCCTTGAGATATTGGAACACTGCTATCATGTCCCCCTTTGTCCTTCTCTTCATTAAACTAGACATACCCAGTTCCAGCAAATGTTCTTTATATGTTTTAGCCTCCAGTCCCCTGATCATTTTTGTTGTTCTTCTCTATGTATAGAAGGCTCTACATATAGTGAATCAAGGGCAGATTTTTAATTTTAAAAAAAGCATTTCATTAAAAATAAGGGAAAGAAAGCATATATAGCATAGTTTCTGGGATTCTTTCCAGCCCCAATATCAGCAGTGGCCTTAGGTGTCTATTTTCTTCTATGTAGTGAAGTAATTGTGTTGCATCTGTGTATACAGATGTTCAACTTACAACCATAATGGAACCTGGAATTTCCATTGTTAGTCATAACAGTCACAAGTCGAGGCCTGTTTTTGACCTGATTTTATGACCTTTTGTGACAAGTTGCCATGGTCATAAAGTGAGTTAATGCATTCCTATGGGTTCTTTTTGCCAGAAAGCAGCTGAAATTGCATCATGTGAATGCAGAATGCTGCAACTGGCCATAAAGGTGAGCCAGTTGCCAAGGACCCCAAATATGATTCTGCGACTCTGTGTGTATGTGTAATATGATTGTAAGCAAATTTGGGCGGGGGGGGGCATGTCTGTTATTACTTTGAATGTTTGTTAGGCAACCACTAGCACCCACTACCCAACTATGTCTTCCATGCGGATCTAGTGGGAAATGGCTTTCCAGGAACAGCTACCAAGCCCTAACCCTACTAATTTTCAAACTCAGTTTTCTATTGCTCCCCAGGCAATTTAGTCCTTTCTTGTCCAGTTTGTTGAGAATTATTCTGCTGATGGATAAATAGACAGAGTCTTGATGGACAGACACTTTTACATATTTTTTGAATATTCTTTTCATTTGGAAATAATTAAAATATGATGATACATGGAAAACCCAAGATAGTTGGAGGGGGGGGGGGAAGCGTGTTTCACAGATTTTGTATAAGTGAGTTAATTTTCAGATACTTGAGGTAAACATAGTTTTAACTGTTAAGAAGAATTAGAATACATTTGTAAAAATAACAATATTTGCTCTGACATTTTAAACTTTCAAACTTTCTTTGGAAAAAAGGACCCACTCTGTCACTAGGACTTACTTCTCAAATACTTATTATCAGAGTATTAGTATTTAGAATGTGAAAGGAAGCCATTTAAGCATTACATCTGGGTTTGCAGATTAAATTTGTCTTCATTCTTTTTTTAAAACTGGGGGGGGGAACAGCTGGGGTGGGAAATTAAATAAAATTATGGCTGGTAAGGCCTTTAAACCCTCTATGTTTGTCATTAAAAATGTGTAAAATGTTAGAAATCCATAGATGTATAAGTAATAAAACCATTATCGGGTTTGTTTAGGTTATTTGAGAGACTGAAAAGAACTTAAGAAAGGCTAACTCCCTACAACTGCTGTTTTCCTATTATAAGTATCCTTTTCCAAGCTGTTTTTCCTTTCTATGAATTAGAAAATTACTGCCTACATTTACATGGAATATTTAGTTAGGCTTTTATGAAAGTAGCATTTCACATAAGGAGAAGCAGGAATTCTGGTGATAAACAAGAGTTGTGTTATATTCTGAAAAGATCTCCTTAGATGTTTTTAGCATGCTTCCCCTCATACAAGATTTTCAGATAATGCAATTACCAAAATATGGCATTTTCTTCAAAAGACTGAGAAAACTGAAGCTGAATTCTGAAGCAAAAAAAATCTTCAGATTTCAGGTGAAATCCTTCACACATTAAAGATAAAATAACTATGCTGAAAAACAAAAGCTGACCTTTCGTTTTCCTCTCTAGATCAATACTTTGCCCTGCAAACTATCACATTCATATTCACATTCATAGTTTGATTACATCCACGAAGATTCTCAGTCCATGATAATTCACAAGACTGGCTTTATATGATTATAAAACAAGTATGTTTGCAAGTTCTTAAAAATAAGCAAAAAATATCTTCTATCACAGGTTGTAATGAATTTTTGCTAATTTTGAAAGACATGGAAAGAAAAGATGGTTCATCCTATGGTAATGAGTTAAATAGTCAATGGCCTGTTTATTCTCAATTGACTTTTGCAATAAATGCATAATGGATTTCTTGGAATAGAAGTAGTTCAAGTTTACTATATATTTGCATTGATACCTTACTATTGATTTCCCACAGGCTGGGGCACCTGACCTCTTACTATGGATGAATGTACCACCAAAGTAAATCCAGCACCTATCTGTAGCTTTCTTCTTGTACAGTATGAGCCCAAATGCATGTTCCTCTTCTTATCTTTTTTGAATTGCTTTGATTGCAGGTCTTTTTTGAGATTTTTTTTCCAGTCGAAAGTGGGATAAAAACCTCTATTTATGAGAAGAAAGCAAACTCCAAACCAGAGAAAGGCAAGGCCAACACAATCTGCAGTGCAAATAGCAGTGCCAGTTCCATCTGCAAGTTTCCTCCTTTGGGGGGTGCTATGCAAAATCGCAATGCCCGCCAGTAGCAAAGAGACAAAGCTTTCATAACAATGCTGCTTTTGGCAATCTGTCACCCTCTCCCCAGCAGATGTCCATGCAAACTCAGGTGATTTCATGCCTGATTTGTATTCATGTGTGTAGATTTAAAAAAATGAAACTGAAACGTGATATTCCTTATGCTCAGGGTTATTTCACACAAGAGGAATTTTTATGTAGAATTACTTCCATATAGGAAGCTTATATCACAGCTGTCCTACAAATGCAAAAAATACACAGAGATTTAGGCAACCAGTACACTTCTAAGCTTCCTAGGAAAGGATAGGAAATATCATAGATTAAGGTAAAAGTGTACCGTACACCCATCTAAGTGTCATGCTTCAAAGCCACTGGGGAAAAGTATGAGCAGGATGTACCTAACCTCTACTTTCTGGACATTTTACTAGCTTCAGATTCCCTCCGTTTGCAAGTTGGGCATTTTTCTTGCAGGGAAAAAAAATGGAAGGAGATAATTTAAAGAAAAGATCGATCAGAACTTCCCTTTCCTTTTGTTGATGCTCTTTGAAGACCTGTTCCTCTTTTTGCACTTCTGAGCTGATGGAGATGGAGAGGGAGAGGTGAGGGCAGAGGTGAATGCACAGTGAGGCCAGAAAAAACTCAAGATGCAATAAAAGATATTGCCATTTTATGGGTGGGGTTTCAATCACATGGTTGTGACTGCAATCTTGACTTTTCTAGGACTCTTCCATGTGACAGCCCTGGATAAGGTGAAGGCTTATCTTATCTGGCTAATAGTTATTTCAATGAGTCTCCGTGTATAAGAGACAAAGGAACTTTCTATCTTCTTTTTTCCTCCTAGTCAAGATATAGCTTAGACAGAAGTGATGATGTTCTATCCTCATATATTTCTCGACCATTCTAGCTTATACTTATATTGGCAATGAATGTCTGCTATTATTCACTGACAGTGGGGCTAAGCTTATACTATTCATCCACGACAACTATGTTTTGAACGTCTATTTTAATGGGATGTTATGTTTTTTAATTATGCAGCATTCTTTCTGCACTTTGCTTGTGGCTAGGAACACATCTTCAAACAAGGGCTCCTATTAAATTTAGGTCTCTGAATGCTGCCTTTTATACAGTATCTTGTCTTTCAATCAACAGAAAGCACTCAATGGGGCAGAAACAAAACAAAATACAGACACCCACACAAAATTAAAGCACAATTAAAAAGTAATTAAAACACATTAAAACTCAGTGATAAAGATCATAACAAAACAATCCAAAGGTTCTTTGCTCAAGACCTCAACTTCTCTAAAGTGAGTTTTGAGCAAAGCTTAAAGTACCATGAGATTCAGCTTCTTCTATTTTCCTTTGTTATTTTGTGCTTATATCCTAAGTCTGCAGTCCCAAAGACTGTTACAGAGATAGACCAGCAGCAAAGTTTGGCAGGCCAGTTCAGACATATATTGTCATATCAGATTCAAATCTTAATTTTCTTTTGTAAACATGCACAAGATGTGCAAAAAACATAAAATACATAAAGTGTACATTATGAAATATAAAAAGTAGATGATGTGTTATAAAAGGCTATCCAAGTGGGGCATAACAAAGTCAGTTCCATTGAAAATAGTGGAGTTTAATTGCTAATGATACAACTGGGCAGCAGAGTTTTTAAAATAATTTTGTTTTTACCAATATTACACATTAAATAGCAAATATATGGCAGTAAAAAAGTCACATCATCTGAATTTTCTAAGGTAGCAAATTATTATTGCCAAATTATTAATTGTTATAAATGAAATGTGGTGGCTAACATGCTGTAAGAGATATAAGACTTTCTTTTAACAATTACTCCTTCTAATTATGCGCTCAACTTATGCAAAGGGCAGAAACTAATAACCAGGTCTGCTTCAAACCTCAATACAATAATCTGTATAAATGTGAGATCTTTGTTTATTAAGCATGTACGTAATATAATTGTTTCTTGTATATGTATATGTACAAGCGTGTTTGCTTCTTGAATTTTAAGGTAAAAGAACACTAATTTGATTTTGTCAATAATTTAATAATCATACTATATCACTATGACAATATTGCTTTGGGAATCCATTGTTTTATTAATATACGGTTGAATAATGGTTTAAAATAACAAGGTGCTCATCTATATTTTTAATAACTAAAGACAAATGACTTTCACAGAAAGAATTTATGTGAAAGATTTTTATTCCCTTTGTGGTAGATGTGTTAATTCAGTAACCACTTCACAATATTAGCTACAATTAATATTTGGAAAGCCATAAAGAGTTAGTTTGGTGAGGTAGTTAAGACACCAGTCTAGAGACAGGGAGATTGTTAGTTATCCAAGAATCAGACATGAATAAATAAATTTGAATAAAAAACTTTAATTTATACAAATATATTTTCCATTCATTTTTACTAATCTTATTATTTCTAAAAAGCAATAAGATTATCATTGAGGGAAAAATGTTAACCATATTATCCAAATGGTATTGTGAGATTACAGGTAGTCCTTGAGTTACAACAGTTCATTTAGTGACCATTCAAAGTTACAACTGCACTGAAAAAAGTGACTTATGAACACTTTTCACACTTATGACCATTACAGAATCCCCATGATCACATGATCAAAATTCAGATGCTTGGCAACTGACTCATATTTATGACAGTTGAAGTGTCCTGGGATCATGTGATCACTTTTCGCAAACTTCTGACAAGCAAAGTCAATTTAGTAACCGTGTTACTAAATTAACAACTGCAGTGATTCACTTAACAACTATGGCAAGAAAGGTGATAAAGTGGGTCAAAATTCACTTAACAACTGTCTCACTTAGCAACAGAAATTTTGGGCTCAATTGTGGTCGTAAGTCAAGGACTACCTATACTGTAAGAGAATATTAAAAATAAGTTCTCCTTGACTCCTGATGACTTCACACATGTCAATGTAGATTTATTGGCAATGATCCAAAATGGTTTTCCATTGCTTTCTCCTAAATATTTGTTTTTGCTTCCTAGCCAACAATCCTGGTATTTCTAGGCATTTTCCCAGCTAAGTTGCCCATGTGTTGCCACCCGTAAACATTTAAATCTAACATATTATGAAGCAGAAAATAATAATTTTATATATAGTGCAACTCTGCAATAGCAACTTTCTAATTCTTCTCACATTTCTCCCTCTTGCAAGCAGAATAATGCTCCATTTTAAAGAATACTTCACTGGAAATAAGTTCTCTGAAAACCACTGGTAGCAATTTTCATATGCCTAATTTCAAAATTAAGGTAATTTGGCAGGAAATTCCATTAGTGTCAATAAATGATGATTGTAGAAAGATTATCCAACTAAAGACTGAATTTAACTGAAGGCGTTCCAGAGAGAATACTTTACGCCTGTTCTTTTATTTATTATTATTTTATTTTGTAGACTTTTATACCGCCCCTCTCCCGTAGGACTCGGGGCGGTTTACAGCCAAATTTAAAATGTAACAATAATAAATATTTAAAACAGAATTAAATAACCTAGGCTGTACTAAAAACCAAATTAAAATCCCATACTAAAACCCTAACTACTTACCGTAATTTAAATTTCATAAAAACCCGAGGAGCTCTAGGCCAGGCCAGCTTGATTGAAGAGATAAGTCTTCAATTCTCTTCAGAAGGTGCGGAGATCATGACATGTCCAGAGTTCCGGAGGGAGCTTGTTCCACATCATCGGTGCCCCCACAGAAAAGGCTCTCCCCCTGGGCGCCACCAGCCGACATTGCTTAGCCGATGGCACCCTGAGGAGGCCCTCCCTGTGGGAGCAAATTGGTCGGTGGGAGGTATTTACTGGCAGTAGGCGATCCTGTAAATAACTGGGTCCTATGCCATGGAGCACTTTAAAGGTGGTAACCAACACCTTGAAGCACACCCGGAAGACCACCGGCAACCAGTGCAGCTTGCGCAGGATGGGGGCCGTTCGTGCCCGCCAGGGCGCCCTCACCACCACCCGCGCGGCCGCATTCTGCGCCAGTTGGAGCTCCGCGTGCACTTCAAGGGGAGCCCCATGTAGAGAGCATTGCAATAGTCCAGTCAGGAAGTGACGAAGGTATGAGTGACCGTGCGTAGCGCGTCCCGATCCAGGAAGGGACGCAACTGGCATACCAGACGAATCTGGTACGCCAGAATCTCTTTCAGATTCTCATAATGTTAGACATTGTAGGTCGTATTTTACTGCCATCTAACATAGTACTAAGAAAATAAAATGTCACTAAATGTGAAGCAATTTAAGTAATTAAATCTACTAGTGGCTTTGTACAATAAAATAGTAAATATGCAACACAATCTTTTAAGAAGATTATTTATTCTACAAGGAAAACTATACAGCAGGATCAAACCGCAGGTGGTCCTAAATTTAGTGATTCTTTGAAGTTACAGCGGACCTCCCTTGGGTATTTATGACCCGACATTAAAATTTCAATGGCCACTGCCCCCCAGAGTCATGTGACCACATTGTGGGCACAATCAGCCCACATTTACAGTTGTTTGCACTGTCCACGATCATGTTTTTGCTAAAAACTTGCATTTATTTCTGGTTTTCAACAAAACTAGCCCATCCTGGACTGTGGGTTTGTTTAATGCCTGCCACACAAAAGGTTGTAAAATCAGGTTGGTTATGTTGTGACAGTCACTTTGCGACTGTCACAATGTTACATTACAGTTGTCAGTGGAGAACTACTTGTATCTATTTGGAATTCCAATTGAAAAAAAAGGAGGAAGCTTCACTCCTTTTAAATAGGTTTTAAAGTTGTTAACTGCAGCTGGGTTATGTTTTTATTTCTAAAATGTGAATAATTATGAACTGCCCACTGGTGCTTTTTCTGCTAGAAATAAACATGCTACATAGTGTGAGATAATACTAAACAAATAGCAAAGATGCATTCTGCATAAGTTTCAAATATTTCTTGGTTATATCATACTGAAATTCTTAATATTGTGATTTCTTATTCTGTCTATTGAAAACACCATTCTGTCTAGATAAGAACTTGCTTTCTTCCTGTGCTTTGCACTCAGTGGTGTCAGTGAATTCACAAGATGGAAATTCTTGTGTAAACACTGCTCAGGTACAACCTGGCTTTCATTTCCAGAAGCAAGAGTGTGGAAGACCGTTAGATGTTAGAATGTGTGTGTGTGTGTGTGTGTGTGTGTCATTTGTAAACAGAAGTCCTAATGAGAATTCTAGTTCTGTAATTTTAATTTTTGCTCAATTAATTTAAATCAGAGCTGAGACCCGCTTCCTTAGTTATTCATTCCCAGGCCTGCTTGTTGCTACATAGTGCTGACGTGGATATATGAAGTTCATACAACATCCTTAGGCATTATTATTACTATTATTAAAGATTTAATTTTCAATTTGATTCACAGTCTGCGACTGGTAAAAATGTAACAGTCAAGTCCGAACCAAAGACCTAAGAGTTGTTATGGTAGCGTCTGAGTATATAGGCATGTATCTGGGCAGCCCTTTGGGTATTGCTCCAAGGGCTCCTATTACTATTGGTACAACCATTGATTTCTTCCTCCATAATTGCTGAACTTCAATTTGCAAATCACGATATTTTGTTATTTTTTTCTAGCTGTTTCTCCTCATCACCTGGTCTTGCAATATCAATGAACCAGACTTTTCTTTTTTCCACAATTGTGATATCAGGCATGTTGTGGGCTAGATGTCTGTATATTGTATGGCATTGTTACATTAGTCAGGAGAGCACAATGCTATTGCAGAGTAGTAGTTTGGCTGCCAAGTTACCAGCTCTGCTGTAGGAAACACTTATGCACTTCCCAAGGTGCATCATAGGAGGGTGAGCTGGCTTCACATCAGAAAGAAAGACAAGGGGCTCTTTCTGCAATGTCATCCGAGGCCCCCCCTCTCCTTGAAGCCATCCTGCAAATTGATGCCACAACTGGGACGATTCAGAGCCTGCAGGAATCTGACTTCCTGCACACTGCACCAACTCATCTCCCCACTGAAATGGCACCTATTTATCTACTTGCATACACTAAGCCATTGTGCCTCTATTCATAGATAGCTGACACATGACTCAAAAGGCTATTCCCATGCTTTTTGTCTGAATGCTATGCATTTCTCTTGAATATATATCTGGGGCTTCATCTAACTTTAGGGAAATGGACAGCATTTGCTATATAGGGAGCTGCACCAGGATAGAGATGGATACATTAAAAGACAGATAGACAAACAGATAAATAAACGATAGAAGAATGAGAGAGAGAGAGAGAGAGAGAGAGAGAGAGAGAGAGAGAGAGAGAGAGAGAGAGAGAGAGAGAGAGAGAGAGAGAGAGAGAGAGAGAGAGAGAAACATGGGTAAAAATATGAACTATGCTTTTACTGTAAAAAGTTGCCTGAAATCTGAAAGTTTTTCAAACCTGATCAGAATATTTTTTTCTTAAATAATCAGGTGTTTAACCATTTCACAATAGTCAATAAAGGACTATTGAAATGGCAAAGAAGCAAAATTCCTAAGTACTGAAAATCTTAGCTTGAAAGCTGTTCTAATAGCTAGCTTTCCCAAATTTATCATACAACACACTGATTGGTTATAATAACCAACAAGGTTTCTTCACAATGTCTAGACACTTTTAGAAAATACTTGTATTTCTTTAATCATCTAAGCAGCTGACATCCGAAGCTTCATGAGGACCCACAAGAAATGATCTTTGATAGTATAGTTTTCTTTATATAGATATTTTGAGATGAGGTTTATGTACAGTGCTGGCTTTTCATGACAGAAGTTACAGTCTGGTGGCATGATCTTTCTTTGACTAGCAGGAAAGAGGCGTATATCTTTGGCAGAGGAGCTCATAAGCAAGACTTCTCAAACTCTAATGAATGGGACAACTCCAAAAGTTAAGAAACCATTGGATATTGAAGTAGTTGAGATGGAGGAGATAAATAAAACCATATTATAATGCATAAAGTTTTGAGGGGTGTATGAAAGTAATGGGTGTGTGTGTGATTTATGAGACTTCCTTTTAGAAAAATGTTTACTTGAAAATGAAACGGAACTTAAAGTGCAGCCTTACTATTGGTAATAGATTGCCTCAAATATTTGCAAGCTAAAGCGAATCAGGGCCAACTCGGTGCTCACCTTCTGAACACGCATTTCGTAGTCATGTGAATACGCTTCGGGAAAAGAACCCGAGAACGCCCTTGAATAGTTTTTGCATAACTATAGCTGGATCTGGGGGAGGTGAGGAGAGGGGGAGGGAAGGGTCCACAGTGTGTAAAAGCGACCACAAAAGGAAATAACTCCCACGCTAACGCCCTCGCCCCATAAATCGTTTGCCCTGTCAGAAGCAACGGGGGGGGCGCGCCCCGAAACCTCAAAGCCGCGAGGAAATGGCCCGCCGGGCTCGGCCGTCTACACTTACCTGCAGGGTCCAACATGGCTAAAGGCTCGGTAGAAGCAGGGGCAACGGAAGGCTGCATCCGCCCAGCGACGGTGGGACCCGGCCGGCAGGATGCAGAGCCCGTCCCCGGGCATCGACCGACCGGTCCTGCGAAGATAAGGCGGGAGTCGCAGGAGGCAGGACACAGGAGGCGCCGCCGGAGCCTGAGGGAGGAGCGAAGGTGGCCTTTCGAAGTGACCGAGGGCGACCCGGAGCGAAAGAAGAGCATCTGCCTTCGCCCTGAAACGAAGGCAGCTCCTTCTTTCTTCCGACAGGTGCAAGCATGGAAACATGTCTGGGGGGGGAGGTGCGTACGCGTGTGTGTTCATTATCACACTTTTATCAAATCCTTAACACTTAAAAGCCAGCGAAACAAGACAAAACATACCTGCATACCCATGAGAATATTTATTTATCTGGGCAGCAGCTGTCATTTCAGAAAATACCTTTTATCAGCAGAGCATCTTCATTTCAACAGCCAAACTTCTCTGAAGGGGTCAGCCTGTCCCCCATTATGCTTGTTTTGGCACACTGGTGAAACCCTCAGCGGTAGCTACTTTCTACGCAGGGGTCCCCAACCCCCGGTCCATGGACCAGTACTGGTCCGCTGCATGCCAGCAACTGGTCCGCACAAATAAGCAAAGCCTCATCCGTAGGATGCAGGAGCACACAAAACCAGCTCCCCCCCCAGGCCGCGGAAAAACCTCTCTCCAGAGAACTGGTCCCTGGTGCTCAAAAGGTTGGGGACCTCTGTTCTACAGTACTAACCCTTTGGGCAAAAGTTTATATTTCCCAACTTCTCAGCCAGTGAGTGATTTGTCTCTCTCTGTGTGTGTGTGTACATTGGTATCAGTGTTGATTCCTGGCAGTTGACTGGACAAATCCTTGCGATATTCTTGGCAAAAAAATTCTGAAGTGGTTTCCCCTTGCCTTCTTCCTAGGATTCCTAAAGTGAGAGAGGGACTGGCCTACGGTCATGCAGTTGACTTCATGCTTAAGGCAGGACTAGAAGTCTAGAATTCATGGTCTGCTGGTTTCTAGCCTGGTACCTTAACCACTACACCAAGCTGGCTCTAAGTCAGTGACTGGAGATATTGATAAAATCCAAATGATCCACAGGAAGCATATTCCCCAATCTATTCTAGTAAGGTGACCAACTTTTTTACAATGAAAAGGAGGATACAAATAAATTGAAGAAAAAAATCGTAAATAAAAGAAACATTTTATTCATTGCAACAATAATACAGACAACTTGCATGTGCAAAGTTTGCCAGCCGGGTGTTTTGGCGTGCTCAGCAGCAATTCCTATTGGCTTTCAAAAGCCAATAGTGCAAGCAGCACAGCTCATGCAAAAGTTGAAAAAAAAATAAATAAATAAAAAGTGCCGGAACGCTGTTCTAAGTGTTCTATGAGGGGGGGGAAAAGCCCTGCAGATTAGTCTTCAAATATCGAAAAGGAGGACATGTAGGAGGACACTTTTCGAGGGAGGACAGAACTTACAAAAGGAGGACTGTCCTCCCTAAAGGAGGATGGTTGGTCACCTTAATTCTAGGCATCTATATTCTGAAAATAGGAGGTACTCTCACTTTTGATCTGTCACACTCAATAGGCATCAAGCATGCCTGATGCAAAAATAAACTTGACACTTTCTTAAGAAACATATTCTATTCCATGTTCAGGACATGATGGAAATGGCTAGAACGGTAGCTTTTTAAGAAAGCAAACCAGATAAAAGATCAGGTTGAACTGGCATAGAGAGTCATAATATTTCCTTTGCTTTAATAATGGAAAGGAATTTAATTCCAAGGTGCTGAATTTTAATTGATAGTATGGGAGGTAAATATTGCTTTTCATTCTAAAAATGTACAGCTTCATTTCTTAAAACATTAAAGCTAAACCTTGGGTATATTTTCACAGCAGCCAAGTGAAGGAATCATTAATAAGAAAGTTGTATGCCTCCTTCCTCCCTCCCTTCCTCCCTCTTTCCTTCCTGTTTTGGTATATTCTTTCCTTCCTTCTTTCCCCCGTCCCTCCCTCTTTCCTTACTATTTTGGTCCCTTCCTTCCTTCCTTCCTTCCTTCCTTCCTTCCTTCCTTCCTTCCTTCCTTCCTTCCTTCCTTCCTTCCTTCCTTCCTTCCTTCCTCCTTTCTTTCTTTCTTTCAAATTGCTATTAAATTGAATTATATTATAGAAAGCTTCTAGGGCCAGGAAATTACTACAGTTAATCTTCTATTACTATACGCTAAGAGATCTGGAGGGGGGGTATTCCCATTCTTTTGGAAATACACGGTAATATCTAGCACCACATACCAGATATTGCTGGTAACCTACAATGAGAGCATAGGTTTTCCCCATTAAACAGGAGGGAAAAGCCTCTTCTTCTTACCTGGGAGTCCCCCATCACATTAATCCACATTGGTGGACATTTCTCCCGCTATCTGGGAAATCTTGAAATCCATGGATCTCAACTGTTAGGACATCAACAGCTCCATTAAGGAGGCAGAGTGGTGGAGACTACTGTGCGGACAGAGCAAATTTTTGGAGGAAAGCACATAAAAGACACTAATTGGATGTGCCTTATGGGTTATGTAGTAGCAATATGTTCTAAAAGATTTCTATGTCAGTACACTCATCCATGAAGGGTCTAACTCTGACCTCTCCAGATGCCTATTAGCACAACTGAAGAGGTGGACGAGCTTCCTTCTGTCTTATGACATATATTAACGTGGGGCTTTCTGTGCATGTCTCTTTCAATTTTTGGAGGAGAACTCAGGCAACCCTTTGGCAATAGGCATGCATGATAAGTGCCTAGTCAATGTCCATTATATTTTTAAAAATTATTTCCAATTCAACAGATTGTTGAAAGAAATTACCTTAAGGAGCTTGGGGATGTTGACCATCTGTCTGTTCCAAAAGAGACAGGAAAAACTCTTTCAAAAGAGAATGGAATGGGATTAAATTTTGTGTTGGAAAAGAGGGAAGAAATCAGAAAAAAATGAGTTTAAAAAACAGTCCACATCCAATAGGATACCGGGAAACAAATATCTAGGGAGAAAAAAAATCCCTCAGTGTGGGATTTGTTGGCTGGCATCACAAAAATGCTCCCAGCTACTCCATTCTAAGGTCTTTCTTTGGTCATGATCTGGAGAGAAACTGTGTTTAAGAAACTGGAAAGAATCATGTTCCTTATGCTCTCCCTACCATGTTTATTTAAAAGAAAATTTCCATGCCAGTTGTGATACTATTAGATAAATACTTTTAGATAAATACTATTAGATAAATACTATTAGATAAATACCGGTACTTCCCTTCGACCGGTGAGAGCGGACAGGGTCGGCCTCCTCCGGGTCCCGTCAGCAAAACAATGCCGTCTGGCGGGTCCAAGGGGGAGGGCCTTCTCTGTTGTGGCGCCCACCCTCTGGAACCAACTGTCCCCTGAAGTCCGCGTTTCCCCCACTCTCCCGGCCTTCCGGAAGAATTTGAAAACTTATCTATGCCAGCAGGCCTGGGGATGATTGTGATTGTGTCTGTATGATGAATGTGTTTGGGGGGTCTTTTAAATGCTTTGTCGACTCGGTTTTTGGTTTTTAAATGCTGCGATGTTGTTTTTTTGTTCATGTTGTTAGCCGCTCCGAGTCCTTTGGAGAGGAGCAGCATAAAAATCCAATTAATAAATAATAAATAATAAATAAATAAAGGTGTTCATGCTGCAGAGAAAGATGGAATCATATTAACACATGTAGAATTCTTTGTGCCAGCACAGGAAGGAGAAAAGGTTAGTCAGAAGATTTACTCCAAATAATATTCTTCAGTTGGGGCATAATTAGAGTGAGCATGAATTTCTAAAATTGCTGGAGAAATTGAAAATAAAATAGAAGTTAATCTTCTGTAGTTACTTTGACTGAGGTTGAGAAAAATTAATGGTGACAAATTCTTGGAGGGGCAAGGATCTAGCATGGCTTTACTTAATGTATCAGAAAATATAAATGTTATATTCAAGAGACGAGGTAATGAAAAAGTAAACACAGATGAAGCCATCCTAGCTTTCTATTTCCCTCAAAAAAATTTTTTAGCAAAACCAAATATATCTTATGCCAGCGTTTCTCGACCTGAGCAATTTGGAGATATGTGGATTTCAATGCCCAGAATTCTCCAGCTGGCTGACTGGAGAATTCTGGAAGTTGAAATCCGTGCATCTTAAAGTTGCTTAGGTTGAGAAATATTATCTTATGGAAAGTCAGGTAGAGAAATAATTTATTTGCTGAGTTTAGTCTTCTGCTAATATAAACAGAATCATGCAACACAATCAAGCAGAATAAATTTTGCTATGGAAGAAAAGAAAAATGGAGATGAATGTAAATAAATGCTATACTAATCAGCAGTGACTGTTTGAGATAGTGAGCTTTTGTTCATTTAGTCCAGCGGTTCTCAACCTGTGGGTCGCGACCCCATTTGGGGTCGAACGACCATTTCACGGGGGTTGCCAAACACCGCAGTCTGCCATTTTTTTTGGTCGGCCATTTTTTTTGGGGTCGGCCATTCTTTTTGTCGGCCACTTTTTTCCCCTTTGTGATGCGGGCCGTCGCGCCACGCATGTGCAATGCGGGCCCGCCATTTTTTTTTTGATCAGCCATTTTTTGGGGGGGTTGGCCATTTTTTTCCCCTTTGCGATGAGGGCCATCGCGCCGCGCATGCGCGATGCGGACCCACCCTTTTTTTTTTGGTCAGCCATTTTTTTTGGGTTGGCCATTTTTTTCCCCTTTGCGATGCAGGCCGTCGCGCCATGCATGCGTGATGCGGGCCCGCCTTTTTTTTTTTGGTCGGCCATTTTTTTTTCTGGTCGGCCATTTTTCCCCCCCTTTGCGATGCGGGCCGTCACGCTGCGCATGCGCGATGCGGGCCATCACGCCGTGCATGCGCGATGCGCCCCGTCGCGCCGCACATGTGCGATGCGCCCCGTCGTGCCACGCATGCGCGATGCACCCCATCGTGCTGCGCATGCGCGATGCGCCCCATCACACCACGCATGCGCGATGCGGGCCGGGGTCGAGCCCCGGAAAAGGTTGAGAACCGCTGATTTAGTCAGTAGGTACAGGTCCAATTTGATAGCATGTAAAATATTCCAAATCAGTTCACTTGAGCATTGAATTCATGTATCAATATATTTATAATAAATAACTGTAAGTGTTTCAAAAGACCTTAAAGTCCTTTGAAGAGGATCTAATTCAACCCTCTGCCCAGGGCAAGGTTCTGCTCCTATAGCATTCAGAACAGGTGGCCATCCAGTCACTCTTTAAAAACCTCCAGTAAAGGAGACCCCACTACTTCCTGTGGCAATCTATTTGACATTTAGGTTACGCAGTCCCCCAGATCCAATCTCCAAAAGATGTTTCAGAGCACATGGGATACAGCTATTCTAAGCTGTTTCACGCAGGTGTTATGCTTGCACACTGACATGGTCTGGAACACCTTTTGGAGAATGAAATGCTGTACAGCCCTAATACATACAATACTTTCACATCCAAACAAGTAGCTGGCCCACATATGAGAGGAGCTCACTAGGCATTTTCTATTCTGCTATAATAAATAGCAGAATAAAAGTTGGCCACTCATATGATACCAATAAAGAGAAAAAAAGATAAAATGGGTTTATATTAAGTTCCCATGAATTACTTTGCAGCTGTATGTATAGAACTATATTCAGACATGTGTAGATAAAATACAGTACACCGCTATTGCTGACTGCTCTAGTACATGCTTTGGATTCAAAAGGTCCCAGGAACAAATCCTAGTTTCTCCAGGTTGGATTAAAAAAATGTGAGAATTCCAGTCAGTCAAAATCAAGAATTGGTCTGATCCAGAATAAGGCAAATTGCTGGACTTCAATATACTTTTGAGAAGAAATATGGCATGACATACGTAGGCTGAGGCCAAAGCAGACTTTGAATACCACTAAAATTAGAAAGGTGACTCTTGCGATCTTTCTTAGCATTGGACTTTCTTAAAATTGGACAGAGTAGAGTAATGGACAACTTTATAAAGAATTACAGCCATTACATTTATCACTTGTATAATGGAGATTTATAAGGCCTTTCTTTCTTTTTTTTTCTTTTGCAGGTTAAATAAAGAGATTCTGCCATGGTTGTCTGCCAATGACTTACTCCTGCCCTTTCATTTCTCCTTGGTATTTTAGTAGCATGTATCTTAATCTTACTATTAAAAAGCTTGCCTTTTCAGTATAATTTGTTCAGTTGCAATTTTACCCTCCAAGCCATTTCTGAGATCTTGTATATTCTTCACTTGTGTATTCTGAGAGGAATATACAAGTGAAGCCTGTAACAAAAGGCTAAAGGGTATCCTAGACATAATCAGGTCAAGCTGAAAGGCAGAAAGCGCCAAAAAGTTTTTTTTTCTATCTGGCACTTGCCAATAATTGCCCCATATTAATTTAAATTAGAACTAGCTGTCCCCCACACTGCGAACATCTCATGCTTGCAGGAAGGATGGCTCTAGAGGAAAGGGAGTTGTTTTGTCCTACTTCTTGAAACATTTCCATGTATGTTAGAGCATGTATTCATATATATATATATATAGTTTTTATAGGATTAGGAATAGGATGGGGTCGGGGTTGAGGTTAGGGTTTTTTTTTAAATAACATTGGGTATGTCTAGTTTAATGAAGAGAAGGATGAGGGATGACATGACAGCAGTGTTCCAATATCTCAGGGTCTGCCACAAAGAAGAGGGTGGACTTCAACTCCCAGAATTCCTGAGCCAGCATGGCTCAGCTTGAAAACCTCTCCCTTTTCCTCTCAGCATGGCTGGCTCAGGAATTCTGAGAGTTGAAGTCCACGAGTCATAAAAATATATGAGTCAGCAGTGTGCTGCAGCTACCAAAAAAGCCAACACAGTGCTAGGTTGCATTAATAGAGGGATAGAATCAAGATCACGTGAAGTGTTAATACTACTTTACAATGCCTTGGTAAGGCCACACTTGGAATACTGCATCCAGTTTTGGTCACCACGATGTAAAAAAGATGTTGAGACTCTAGAAAGAGTACAGAGAAGAGCAACAAAGATGATTAGGGAACTGGAGGCTAAAACATATAAGGAACGGTTGCTGGAATTGGGTATGTCTAGTTTAACAATAGAGAAGGACGAGGGGGGACATGATACCGTAGCAGTGTTCCAATATCTCAGGGGCTGCCACAAAGAAGATGGAGTCAAGCTATTTTCCAAAGCGCCTGAAGGCAGAACAAGAAGCAACGGATGGAAACTGATCAAGGAGAGAAGCAACTTAGAACTAAGGAGAAACTTCCTGACAGTTAGAACAATTAACCAGTGGAACAACCTGCCTCCAGAAGCGGTGAATGCTCCAACACTGGAAGTTTTTAAGAAGAGACTGGACAGCCATTTGTCTGAATTGGTGTAGGGTTTCCTGCCTGAGCAGGGGGTGAACTCGATGACCTCCAAGGTCCCTTCCAACTTTATTATTATTAATATTTAACAAACAGCATGTTGTTTGGGTACATGTATTTAAAAAGAAAAAACAATGAGTAGTAATTAATTATCATAAATAATATGTTAATTAATCGCTCGATAGTCTTCGTCTTACTAATATATATTCAGTGTTACATATCACATTCCTTTCTCTCTAACTCAGCGGTTCTCAATCTGTGGGTCGCGACCCCATTTGGGGTCGAACGACCATTTCACGGGGGTCGCCAAACAACACAGTCCGCCATTTTTTTCCCCTTTTCCCCTCGGCCGGCGCAGGGGGCAGCACCGCGCATGCACGGGGTAGCACCGTGCATGCGCGATGCGGGCCGTCGCGCCACGCTGCACATGCACGATACGGGCCGTCGCACCATGCATGCGCGATATGGGCCGCCGCGCTGCGCTGCACACGTGCGATACGGGCCGTCGCGCCGTGCATGCGCGATGTGGCCCGTCACGCCACGGATGCGCGGTGCAGGTCGGGGTCCCGCCACGCATGCGCGGTGCAGGTCGGGGTCGCGGCCTGAAAAAGGTTGAGAACCACTGCTCTAACTCGTTTTTCTAGCCATTGATAAAAATTATCCAGTGTTCTAAAATACACTGAGTCTTCTTTCTCTTTTATCTTTAAAGTCAATCTATCCATTTCTGCACACTCTAAAATTTTCTTAATTAATTCTTCTTCAGTTGATAGATTTTCATTTTTCCAATGTTGGGCAAATACAATTATTGCTGCAGTTACTATATGTAAAATTAAATATATACAGTCTTTGTCATAATTTGCTCCTATTATTCCTAACAAAAATAATTCTGGCTGATCAAACTGAGAACAGGATAGAAACAATGTTGACACATCTGAATATTGGAAAAGACATCTGAGAGTGCAGTAATAGATTAAAAAAATAAACCAATGGATCATTGAACAAATCAAACCAGAGTTCTCATTCGAAGCACAAATGACCAAAATTATCCTACTTCAAACGCATAATGCAAAAAACAAGCACCATTGAGAAGTCTACGATGCTGGAAAGGTGGAAGGAAGGCTGATGACTGGCAGCATGAATGATGAGACTAAAGTGGTGTATCATTGAACAAAATTGAAGGGCCAGTTTGAGGACATCAACCTAGAGAAAGTCTCTTTACCTGGTTGCTAGGAACAGATATTGAGTTGATGGCCAATAATCATAATCATAAAGCAGTATAGGTAGTCCTCAACGTATGACCACAATTGAGCCCAACATTTATGTTGCTAAGTGAAACATTTGTTAAATGAATTTTGCCCCAGTTTACAACTTTTCTTGCTGCAGTTGTTAAGTGAATCACTGAAGTTAATTTAGTAACACGGTTGCTAAGTGAATCTGAATTCCCCATTGACTTTGCTTGTCAGAAGGTCGCAAAAGGCAAACATATGACCCTGGATACTGCAACTGTCATCAGTGGTGGGATTCAGCCGGTTCGCACCAGTTCGGCAGAACCAGTAGCTAATTTTTTGTTGCCCAGCCCCAGAATGGACTTCCGGAAGCAGCATCCACACAGAGAACTGGTTGTTCACATATTTGAATCCCACCACTGACTGTCATATATATGTGTCAGTTGCCAAGTGGCCAAGTTTTGATCACAGGACCATGGAAATGTTGCAGTGGTCATAAGTGTGAAAAATGGTCAATACGTCTCTCTTTTCAGTGCTATTTTAACTTTGAACTATCTCTAAATGAACTGTTGTAAGTCAAAGACTACTTGTATGCACATGTCTACAATATCAGACAGGCTAAAATCAAATAATTTTACACTCATGGACGAGCATAAATAAAGTTGGATACAGACATTAAAAAGAAACATAAAGAATACATCAAGCCAGCTAGATGGCTTTTGGTCCGTCTCTCTCAGCCCAACTCACCTCACAGGGTTGTGTTGTGGGAAAAATAGAAAGAGGAAAGACTGTTGTATGTGCTTTGCTACCTTGAGTTATTTATAAAAATAATAAAGGCAGGATAGAAACAAACAAGCAAGCAAACAAAAGAGTAAAAATAAAAATATAAAAAAATATGTTATTACTATTCCCCTAATCCTCTGCAATCATGAAAGGACATTGTCCAGTATATTTGGAAGGCAACAGAAGAATTCTGACCTCATAGTTCTATGGCTTGACCTTTCCTATGGCTGCTTCTGGCTGATTGAGTCAAAGAGGCGCAATAAAGTCTAACCTCCAATTCATCTAGAGACATATGTTGAGAGAGGAGAACTGATGCTAAGAAATAACAGCTATTTTTATTCAATGCATGTAAACTGTACTCTTGATATTCAGAATATGAGTTTTGAATGCATAACATTTAGGAAAATCATGACTACTATTGCTTGAGTACTTCTGCTTCTTTATTAGTACTGAAAATAAGCAAAAATCCTACAAGCAAGCAAGATTATTTTAATTATTTTTCCAATTAGCTTCTGAAATCAGTAAAATGGAATTCCATCTGGATTTGGAATTGAGGATTCACTCTATGGCAGTGGTTCTCAACCTTTCTCAGGTTGAGACCCCACTTGCCCCGCCCATGCGCGCCGCGACCCTGACCCGGGCGCGCGTGTGTGTGTGCGCGCGCGCCGGAAAAAAATAAAAAAAATAAAATAAAATTTTTTTAAAAAAAAAATGGCGGCCGCGACGGGCGGATCTGTGCATGCGCGGATCGGCCCGTCGCGCGTGCCGCACATGCACAGATCCGCCCGTCGTGGCCGCCATTTTGTTTTTTGTTTTTTATTTTATTTTTTTTTTTATTTTTTTTCCGGCGTGATGGGCGGATCTGCGCATGCGCGGATCCGCCCGTCGCGGCCGCCATTTTGTTTTTTTTGGTTTTTTTTTAATTTTTTTAAATTTTTTTTATTTTTTTTTTCCGGTGCGACGGGCGGATCTGCGCATGCGCGGCGCACGCGCCAAAAAATAAAAAAAAATTAAAAAAATTAAAAAAATTAAAAAAAATAAAAAACAAAATGGCGGCCCGTGGTGTCCGGCGACCCCCGCGAAATCGTCGTGCAACCCCAAATGGGGTTGCGACCCCAAGGTTGAGAACCGCTGCTCTATGGCTTCACAAAAATTAGGTATCTCTTAAAATTCAAAGAACTGAAAATTATATATCTTATAATCAAGTCTAAATTGCCACCTGTTCTCTAATACTAAAACTACATATTTATCTTTTGATCTGAAACTTTATGCATTATTGCAGCTATGAAAGCGTACCGTGTTTCCCCGAAAGCAAGACAGCGTCACACTTTCTTTTTAGCCCCAAAACCCCCACTACGTGTTACCTTCGGGGCATGTCATATGTACGGTATATAACTCCTGCTTACGGTAGTCAGGAGGTCAGGAGATTACAAGATACGGTAATTACAAGATAATATAACTGTCAAAGATCTGTAAATCCTTGAGGTGTGATTTTACGGTAGGGTAATTTGGTGTCTCTTTCAGATTGTAAACTTCAGTTATCTCAAACATATACGGTAGCCTGAGGATTTGTTTGTTTTTGTGTAAGCCAACAGTTGAGCAGTCTTTTGATCTGAACAATTGTAAATCAGGCAATTACCGGTAGCACAGCCAAAAGGGTAGAAGCTTTTTGAATACACAAAATGCTTACGGCCAGTTCAAGTGGGGTGCCAAGGAATAACTGAACTTGACAAGTTAGGGTTAACAAAATCAGATGTACTTTTGTTTTATCGTAAGGAGAGTGGTGGGGAGGAAGAGGGAGAATTTGTAAGCCCACGTAAAGGCGAACCAGCCGGAGATACACTGCCTTATGATTAATTATTCGTTTATCCAGCGAACAACGTGGGTCTATTTTGGCCACTTTCCTGTCTTTTTAAAAAGTAATTTTTCAGGACTGATTAATATTTTGGTGGTTTGGGCTTGTCGTTGACTTTTGCTGTGCAAGACCTTTGCCCCTCCCGTCAATTTCTGCCCGCTTTTCACTCAGCCGGCCCCGCCTTCGGAGCGTACGTACCGGTAATCTTTCCATTCCCAGCGGGCGCCACGAAGCTTTGCCTGTGTGGCAGGGGCGGCTGGCGCTCCCCTCCCCTCCCTTCCCTTCCCCGCCCCGCCACCGCCGCCAGCCCAGAGCAGGCCTGCGCACCGCCCCAGACCCGCCCCGGTCCCGCGCGCTCTGCTGCCCGGTGGATGGGGAGGCGACAGCGGCAGGGATTGGGTTGAGAGGCCGGCAGGACGCGGCCAGCGCCCACAAATGCAGCCCGTGCCGGCGGAATGCTCCCCTCGCTCCCCCCCCGCCACGCCAGCCCCATCGCTGGCACGATGAAGGGGTGGGTGGGTGAGCGGCGGCGGGGCAGGGAGGGGAGCGGAATCCAGAGGTTTGCTCCGCTCCCCTCCCTTCCCTTCCCCGCCCCGCCGCCGCCGCCAGCCCAGAGCAGGCCTGCGCACCGCCCCAGACCCGCGCGCTCTGCTGCCCGGTGGATGGGGAGGCGACAGCGGCAGGGATTGGGTTGAGAGGCCGGCAGGACGCGGCCAGCACCCACAAATGCG
The DNA here is from genome assembly GCA_034064705.1 of Bothrops alternatus. Lineage (NCBI taxonomy): Eukaryota > Metazoa > Chordata > Lepidosauria > Squamata > Viperidae > Bothrops > Bothrops alternatus. Next base: position 16,829,806 of record JARGCV010000112.1, on the reverse strand, counting down.
GCCCGTGCCGGCGGAATGCTCCCCTCGCTCCCCCCCCCCGCCACGCCAGCCCCATCGCTGGCGCGATGAAGGGGTGGGTGGGTGAGCGCCGGCGGGGCAGGGAGGGGAGCGGAATCCAGAGGTTTGCTCCGCTCCCCTCCCTTCCCTTCCCCGCCCCGCCGCCGCCGCCAGCCCAGAGCAGGCCTGCGCACCGCCCCAGACCCGCGCGCTCTGCTGCCCGGTGGATGGGGAGGCGACAGCGGCAGGGATTGGGTTGAGAGGCCGGCAGGACGCGGCCAGCGCCCACAAATGCAGCCCGTGCCGGCGGAATGCTCCCCTCGCTCCCCCCCGCCACGCCAGCCCCATCGCTGGCGCGATGAAGGGGTGGGTGTGTGAGCGGCGGCGGGGCGGGGAGGGGAGGGGAGCAGAGCAAAGCTCTGGATTCCGCTCCCCCCCCACCATGCCAGCCCCATCGCTGGCGCGATGAAGCGGTGTGTGTGTGAGCGGCGGCGCGGCGGGGAGGGGAGCAGAGCAAAGCTCTGGATTCCGCTCCCCCCCCACCACGCCAGCCCCATCGCTGGCGCAATGAAGCGGTGTGTGTGTGAGCGGCGGCTGCGGGGCGGGGCGGGGAGGGGAGCAGAGCAAAGCTCTGGATTCCACTCCCCCCCACCACGCCAGCCCCATCGCCTCACTCACACGCCGCTTCACTCGCGCTGCCTTTTCCGGCGACCAACCTCAAAAAAGAAAGGGAGGTTGGTCGCCGGCGCGAGTGAAGCGGCGTGTGAGTGAGGCGATGGGGCTGGCGTGGTGGGGGGGGGAGCGGAATCCAGAGCTTTGCTCTGCTCCCCTCCCCTCCCCTCCCCGCCGCCGCTCACACACACACCGCTTCATCGCGCCAGCGATGGGGCTGGCGTGGTGGGGGGGAGCGGAATCCAGAGCTTTGCTCTGCTCCCCTCCCCGCCCCGCCCTGCAGCCGCCGCTCACACACACACCGCTTCACTCGCGCCAGCGATGGGGCTGGGGTGGTGGGGGGGGAGCGGAATCCAGAGCTTTGCTCTGCTCCCCTCCCCTCCCTGCCTCGCCGCCGCTCACACACACACCGCTTCATCGCGCCAGCGATGGGGCTGGCGTGGTGGGGGGGGAGCGGAATCCAGAGCTTTGCTCTGCTCCCCTCCCCTCCCTGCCTCGCTGCCGCTCACACACACACCGCTTCACTCGCGCTGCCTTTTCCGGCGACCAACCTCAAAAAAGAAAGGGAGGTTGGTCGCCGGCGCGAGTGAAGCGGCGTGTGAGTGAGGCGATGGGGCTGGCGTGGTGGGGGTGCATAGAGGAGCTCCGAGGAGCGGCGTTTCCCAGGCGTTGGTGGCTGGACCCTGTGTGGCAGGGGCGGCCGGCGCTCCTCTCCCCTCCCTTCCCGGCCCGGGTACAAGTTCTTCCTTGTCGGAGCAGCCTTTCTCCGCTTGGCCGAGGGGGCAGCCGGACCTCCCCGCGCAAGCTGCCAAGCGGGTGAGCGGCGGCGGGGCGGGGAGCGGAGCCGCTCCCCCCCCGCCACGCCAGCCCCATCGCCTCACCCGCTTGGCGGCTTGCGCGGGGAGGTCCGGCTGCCCCCCTCGGCTCCGCGTCAGAGTTCGAATGATGCACGAAGAGAAGAATCGTTTCGTTTCTGCCTCAGATTCCGCCTCTCGCTGCCTCTCGCTGCTGCTGCTGCTGCTGCTGCTGCTGCTGGCCTGGTGGCTGGCCCGTTGCAACCGAAGCTGCAGCAGCGAGAGGCGGAGAAGAGGAGGCGGCGGCAGGCGGCGGGGGTCGATCCGGGGAAGCCCTTCGCCCGCCGCATCGCGGCACAATAGAGGATCAAGTTAATGTAAAACTCCGCCGGAATCTGAGGCAGAAACGAAACGATTCTTCTCTTCGTGCATCATTCGAACTCTGACGCGGAGCCGAGGGGGGCAGCCGGACCTCCCCGCGCAAGCTGCCAAGCGGGTGAGCGGCGGCGGGGCGGGGAGCGGAGCCGCTCCCCCCCGCCACGCCAGCCCCATCGCCTCACCCGCTTGGCGGCTTGCGCGGGGAGGTCCGGCTGCCCCCCTCGGCTCCGCGTCAGAGTTCGAATGATGCACGAAGAGAAGAATCGTTTCGTTTCTGCCTCAGATTCCGCCTCTCGCTGCCTCTCGCTGCTGCTGCTGCTGCTGCTGCTGCTGCTGCTGCTGGCCTGGTGGCTGGCCCGTTGCAACCGAAGCTGCAGCAGCGAGAGGCGGAGAAGAGGAGGCGGCGGCAGGCGGCGGGGGTCGATCCGGGGAAGCCCTTCGCCCGCTGCATCGCGGCACAATAGAGGATCAAGTTAATGTAAAACTCCGCCGGAATCTGAGGCAGAAACGAAACGATTCTTCTCTTCGTGCATCATTCGAACTCTGACGCGGAGCCGAGGGGGGCAGCCGGACCTCCCCGTGCAAGCTGCCAAGCGGGTGAGCGGCGGCGGGGCGGGGAGCGGAGCCGCTCCCCCCCGCCACGCCAGCCCCATCGCCTCACCCGCTTGGCGGCTTGCGCGGGGAGGTCCGGCTGCCCCCCTCGGCTCCGCGTCAGAGTTCGAATGATGCACGAAGAGAAGAATCGTTTCGTTTCTGCCTCAGATTCCGCCTCTCGCTGCCTCTCGCTGCTGCTGCTGCTGCTGCTGCTGCTGCTGCTGCTGGCCTGGTGGCTGGCCCGTTGCAACCGAAGCTGCAGCAGCGAGAGGCGGAGAAGAGGAGGCGGCGGCAGGCGGCGGGGGTCGATCCGGGGAAGCCCTTCGCCCGCCGCATCGCGGCACAATAGAGGATCAAGTTAATGTAAAACTCCGCCGGAATCTGAGGCAGAAACGAAACGATTCTTCTCTTCGTGCATCATTCGAACTCTGACGCGGAGCCGAGGGGGGCAGCCGGACCTCCCCGCGCAAGCTGCCAAGCGGGTGAGCGGCGGCGGGGCGGGGAGCGGAGCCGCTCCCCCCCGCCACGCCAGCCCCATCGCCTCACCCGCTTGGCGGCTTGCGCGGGGAGGTCCGGCTGCCCCCCTCGGCTCCGCGTCAGAGTTCGAATGATGCACGAAGAGAAGAATCGTTTCGTTTCTGCCTCAGATTCCGCCTCTCGCTGCCTCTCGCTGCTGCTGCTGCTGCTGCTGCTGCTGCTGGCCTGGTGGCTGGCCCGTTGCAACCGAAGCTGCAGCAGCGAGAGGCGGAGAAGAGGAGGCGGCGGCAGGCGGCGGGGGTCGATCCGGGGAAGCCCTTCGCCCGCCGCATCGCGGCACAATAGAGGATCAAGTTAATGTAAAACTCCGCCGGAATCTGAGGCAGAAACGAAACGATTCTTCTCTTCGTGCATCATTCGAACTCTGACGCGGAGCCGAGGGGGGCAGCCGGACCTCCCCGTGCAAGCTGCCAAGCGGGTGAGCGGCGGCGGGGCGGGGAGCGGAGCCGCTCCCCCCCGCCACGCCAGCCCCATCGCCTCACCCGCTTGGCGGCTTGCGCGGGGAGGTCCGGCTGCCCCCCTCGGCTCCGCGTCAGAGTTCGAATGATGCACGAAGAGAAGAATCGTTTCGTTTCTGCCTCAGATTCCGCCTCTCGCTGCCTCTCGCTGCTGCTGCTGCTGCTGCTGCTGCTGCTGCTGCTGGCCTGGTGGCTGGCCCGTTGCAACCGAAGCTGCAGCAGCGAGAGGCGGAGAAGAGGAGGCGGCGGCAGGCGGCGGGGGTCGATCCGGGGAAGCCCTTCGCCCGCCGCATCGCGGCACAATAGAGGATCAAGTTAATGTAAAACTCCGCCGGAATCTGAGGCAGAAACGAAACGATTCTTCTCTTCGTGCATCATTCGAACTCTGACGCGGAGCCGAGGGGGGCAGCCGGACCTCCCCGCGCAAGCTGCCAAGCGGGTGAGCGGCGGCGGGGCGGGGAGCGGAGCCGCTCCCCCCCGCCACGCCAGCCCCATCGCCTCACCCGCTTGGCGGCTTGCGCGGGGAGGTCCGGCTGCCCCCCTCGGCTCCGCGTCAGAGTTCGAATGATGCACGAAGAGAAGAATCGTTTCGTTTCTGCCTCAGATTCCGCCTCTCGCTGCCTCTCGCTGCTGCTGCTGCTGCTGCTGCTGCTGCTGGCCTGGTGGCTGGCCCGTTGCAACCGAAGCTGCAGCAGCGAGAGGCGGAGAAGAGGAGGCGGCGGCAGGCGGCGGGGGTCGATCCGGGGAAGCCCTTCGCCCGCCGCATCGCGGCACAATAGAGGATCAAGTTAATGTAAAACTCCGCCGGAATCTGAGGCAGAAACGAAACGATTCTTCTCTTCGTGCATCATTCGAACTCTGACGGCGCCCTTTGAGATAAGCGGCTGGCGGGAAATGGCTCCATTTACCGGTAGTCAAAATTGGGAGGATCGCTCATTCGTGTTTGTCTCTCCTCAGCCACCTCGCTTTTTGAAGTAAACTGCCTTTCGCTCCGTGCAGTCAGATTTCGGGCGAAGGGCTTCCCCGGATCGACCCCCGCCTCCTGCCGCCGCCTCCTCTTCTCCGCCTCTCGCTGCTGCAGCTTCGGTTGCAACGGGCCGGCCACGAGGCCAGCAGCAGCAGCAGCAGCAGCGAGAGGCGGAGAAGAGGAGGCGGCGGCAGGAGGCGGGGGTCGATCCGGGGAAGCCCTTCGCCCACCGCATCGCGGCACAATAGAGGAGCCCGCGAGGGAGCCGGAGTTGGCGCGCCTCCCCCGCGGCGATCCTACCGTAAGTTGTGAGGGAGGAAGGGCGTCCAGGAGCGAGGTGGGGGGGCAGAGAAAGAAGACGGGAGTGGGGGGGAAAGAGAGAGAGAGAGAAACTACGGTAGAGAGAAGAGAGAGAGAGAGAGCTCCGTCCCTTCCCGGCTCCGGCTGGCCGCCTCCTTCGGCAGGGGCAGGAAAGGGCTCCGGGGGCGGCGGTGGGGGGAGCAATTGGCCTGCGCTCCGAATTGCGGTGAAGGGGAAGAAGGAAGAGGAGGAAGGGTGAAAGAGAGAGAGGAGGGAGAGAGAAGGGAAGGGAAGGGAAGGGAAGAAAGCCGGGCTGCGCTGCCCGCCTCTGCGGCCGCGGGAGGGGGAGAGAGAGAGGCGGGGAGGGAGGGGGGGGACTCCGGCAGAGAGAGACCGCCCCTGCCCGCCGCTGGTACCGACGCCGCTCCAGTTTAAGGGCTAAAGGCGCCGCCACCGCCGCACGTGATGTGACTTGCCAAGGTGCAGCGCTGGGTTCCAGGCGGGGCGGGGAAGGGAGGGGAGGGGAGCGACGCAAAGCTCTGGATTCCGCTCCCCCCCGCCACGCTCCGCTCGCAGCGCGTCCATCTTCCCTCCCCCTCCGCCCCCGTGTTTCCCCGAAAGCAAGATACACGTCTTACGGTCGGGGGATGGCTTACGTTAGCCGACTCCCCTGACACCCCGATACGTCTGACAATCGGGGGTGTCTTGCTTTCGGGGAAACACGGTAGGTATAAAATATAGGGCCTATTCTCTCTTGCGCTGAATTACAGCACACTCACGCCTTGACAAAGCAAATGGGACACGTTTATATCATCATTGACTGCAATGGTATAAAGCCAGCATTCTCCCTTTATTCTGACACAATCCAAGGACAACCTCAAGGTGTATACAATCTGTTATGCTTTGCCACTCATTATCTGGGAGACAAAATCAGATGACCTGCTGAATGTGTAACAAAGATTTGGGGACTATAGGAAGCTCAGATATACCAACTCTCCTCTGATCCATTTTGCTCTTTTTATTCCAAGACTTTTCCCTTTGCATTTATTTCCAATGTTCTTGTCAGACCTGTTACTTCTCCCCACTGTATTCTTCACAACAACTTCAATAAATGCCCGTAACAAGGAAGAGAAGAGCAGAAGAGAGCAGAATCCCACTATTTCATATTGGAAAGAGAAAGGAAATGCCTATTCTTATTTATAATTTCTCTGTATTGTTTAGTTCACTCTTATAGCCAACCTCAAAGGGCTACTTGACAGCAGCTAATCAGTTTCAATTCTGTACTATCTAGAACAGGGGCAGGCAACATTGGCTTTTTTATGGATTGTGGACTTCAACTCCCAGAATTCCTGAGCCAGCATGCTGGCTCAAGAATTCTGGGAGTTGAAGTCCATGAGTCATAAAAGAGTCAAGGTTGCCTACCCCTGATCTAGAAGATCTACAGTAGCTAGTTGCACAATCATGGCAAGATCTTTTTCCCATCTACCTAGGACTGTTAATGCTCTGATGTCTTCCTCTATCTTTATTTTGCAGTATTTGAATCTTGGGAGATATCTAAATGAGAGAGGAGTAAAGGGACAGATTAACTAGCTAAAAGAGGACAGGGACTCCTGTACTAAGAAGTTCCTCATACCTGCTGATACCTACAGTACCTTGCCTTTGATTTGGAGTCAAGGCAGAGGGGGGAAAAAAGAAAGTAAAATTTACTAGGACCGACACTGTAGTTGTTTACAGGTTTTCCTAATCTTTCTTCCCTTATCTATTTTTTAAAACTCAAGTTGTATGAGTTTCAGATTCTAGCAAAACGACTATATTAATTAACCGTGTGGATGAAGAGAAATAAAAGCCAAATTCAATACATCTGAGAGTACCACCTTTCTGGCACACCAGAATATATTAAGACATTCCATAGGCTAAACATATTAAAGTAAAATATATATTTAAATAATTATTAGAATGTAGGGATTTGAAAATCAGAACTAACTGCAAAAAGTTCAGTGAAAAAATGGAATTGATCAGGAAAAACAACAATAAAACATTAGCTGGACAACTGAAGTTCATCTCTGCAGAAGGCTGTCTTCTCAGTAGCTATTACTGAATTTTGCTTAGAAGAGGGCTTCCATAGATAATCAAATGAGACCAGCAAGTCCACCCGGCAAATATTTCTTTTACAGATTCTGACCTAAGCTGCTAAGAATAAGCAGTCCCTCCAAACTGAATGGATTCTATTCTGTGCAGCTGACAAAGCACTGACCACTTGGCTTCATATTTGCCAACCTCATGCTATAACTATCTTTTGTTCTAACTAGCATTTCTAATCCATCTTCAAAGGTATAACAGACTGCAGTAATCTGTGGGCAATTAATCACAGTCTGCCTAAGTCATGTCAGAATAAAAAGGGTTGGTCAATATGAAGAAAACGTAGACAGATTAAACCAATTCATGCTTCCAATGGCAAGCAAGTATAATCTTAGAAGAGAGGAGCTCCTATGTGGGGGATGGGAGTTTGCAAAGCTCACTGAAATTCTGACAGCCCATCAGTTACTTAATTATGATACTGCAGCCTAGAGGAACACAAATAAACTATGTCTCTGCGTGGCTTTTTAAAGCTGAATATAATAAAACCACAATTCACTGGGAAGCCAATACCTTTTCACTGGATAGGTCAGGCAAACATGATCACATTAGAGAAGTTCAACCTTCTCTTTTATGACTTGTAAATCAAACGCAGAAGCTGGTGTCTCTGAGTCTCTTGCCAAATCAGAATGTCCTAGAAGCAGCCATTGGAAACAAATTCATCTTGCTATAAAGGCAATGGTCTGAATAATGCTTAACTCTTAATTTAGCCTTCTGCAAATGTTTACAATAGAGAAAGCCTTATTTTGCCATCATGGTGAAATCCCTTGTTTTCACTTTATGTCAGAGTCAGCAAGATTAGGAGAAAAGTAACAGTATATAAGCAAAAGCAAATACTGAGGTGATTTACATTGCAGATAGTCCCCAAGTTACAACCACAATTGGGATCAAATTTCTGTTGCTAAGCAACACCATGGCTAAGTGAGACGTGCCTGATTTTACAACCTTTTTGCCATGGTTGTTAAGTGAATCATTGCAGTTGTTAAGTGAATCATGAAGACATCAGGCCAATCCACCTCCCCCTGTTGACTTTGATTGTCCGAAGTTGGCTGGGAAGATCACAGATGGCAATCACCACAGCCTCAAAAATGATACTGCAATGCTGCAATCATTTTAAAGACATGTCAATAGCCAAGCACCTGAATTTTGATCACATGACTGTGGAGATGCTGTGATGGTTGGAAGCATGAGGGCTGGTTGTAAATCGCTTTTTTGTGTGCTGTTGTAACTTTGAACAGTCACTAAACAAATGGTTGTAAGTCAAGGAATACCTATACCTACCAAGAATAAAGCATTTCCTGAAGCTATGACGTCCTAGATTTGGGCAAGAGGCAAAATCCACCATGCAGACAATGATAGTAAGAAATAGACAGATCTGCATCAAGCAAAGGATGGGCAGATGGAACTCAGAAGACAATTCTGTAGTTCAGGGGTCCCCAACCCCAGGCCATGACCCAGTACTGGGCTGCGGCCCATTCAGAACTGGGCTGCAAAAGTAACAGGCGAGTGAGCAAGCTCACATGTGGAACTCCATGCTCACACGCGAAGCTCCACTTGCACTCTCCTCCTTGCCAGTCTGCCAAGCCAGAAAGTTTGGGGGCCACTGCTGTAGTTAACCACAACATTTTTCTATGAAGGGGGCATTAGATCAAGATCTCAAGATACGGGCATGATGGTTTTTTGAACTAAACCAATTGTATGTGCAGCATAAATAATAAAACTTGGTTGGTCAATTCAAAACTATGGGGCAGGAAAGATTACATAGGGTATGTAACTCTGCATGACAATTCATTTGAAATAAACCTCTATGGTGCTATAGGGACATGTTTCAAAGTCCAGGGCCCAAGTTCAGTAACCTCAAATGAACAGCAATAAGCTCTATGATCTCAAAAGCCTGAAATTGTTCTACCATTTTATGATCATCAGAAGCCAATGGTCTCAACAAAACTAGAAGCAAATAACTTGAATTGTCATCTGTCTAGATTATTATTGCAGAACGTATAATCACTGTGAAAATACCAGACCAAGAAGTCTCTTGTTAGTATTGTAGAATATAAATTCAACCTTGTCAATGTTCATATACGTTTACTTGTTTAATGTCAGTTTAATTAAAGTATTGGGTAGGGCCATGGTGGAGTTGTTGGTGTACAGATCATGGTGGTCTATAATTATATACTGCACACTTGATTTCAAATCTAGGTGTATGATCATCACTCTTTACCTCATTGGTAATAATTAGCAATCATATTATGGAACATGTCATCTAAGCTAGTATATCTCAATTACTTATTTCCTGACTGGTTGACATGCAAGTCTAATGTGCGCAATGCCAGAAATCTTTGGAATCTGGCAGCAGAGAAGTAAATATAAATACTACAATAACATATTCTATTTTTTCAATCCTATCACTGACAAAATGGCAGTTTATCCTCTCATTTTAGAAAAAAATGCAGCCTGATGTTGCAGGCAGCTGGTCCCCAATCATAAAAAGGAAGGGGGAGGGGAGGACAACACAGAGCTTACATCAGTTTTATGCTTCTCTAGAAGAGCTGAAAAATCTGCATACAGTCAATGTGGCACAAGTCAATCCTGATTACTTTCCACTGCCCCCACCACCAGAGGGGGAAAAATCAGCCATGGTTATTAATTCTAGCATGGAATATCAAGTAAAGCATGGAAGTATTCTTGTTCAATGACCATTTGAAAGCCACTGCATTTGTAAAAAGACACTGTGCCAACGTTTCTGAAATTAGGCACTTCTCACAGTAACTCAGCAATAGTTACTGTGAGTCTCTTATAAATAGTTGTTGAACAAGAATACTTCCATGCTGCACTTCTGGTTCCGGGTGGCGGCATTGCTAGTCGATCAGGGAGACTGCTCTCCTCGCCAACTAGTTTTCCCTCCGTCAGCGAACCCTTATGCGGGTCCAAAGTCGCCCTGGAGGGTGCGACTTTCCTACGAGGAGGCAGCGATCCGGCAGCGGAGGAGTGGCGGCTCCTCCAGCTGTCCAGACGGAACTCCGAGGGCCGGCGGAGAAGATCGGCCAGTAAAATGGCCGATTGCTCTGCCGCTAGAAACTGCAAGTCAAAAGAACATCTAAGCTTCAGACCCACCGTGGTGAATCCGGGTGAGACCTTTCTTTTTTTTCCCCTCTGTTTTTTTTTGTTTTGTTTTTTGCCTGTAAGAGCTGTGTTGGAAAGATTTCCCTAGCTCGGAAAGGCAGCTTTTACTCATTGGGGAAGAAAGGCGAACAAAGGAATAAATTAAAGCTTTAGAAATTACGTTGTTTTTTTTATACAAGTACGTTTTGGGATATCGGAAATTTTTTTAAAGAACTTTATTATTAGCCTATGTTGTTTTTTTTTAGTAAAGAAAGAAAAATGAAATGACTTTTGGAAAAAAATTGATTTTTTTAGCTTTCTGAGGGCATCTACTGGTTAAAAAGTGATATTGCAACTGGAGAGGAGATGATTTTTTTATATGAAAGTTAATTTGATGTTTGAATTTTCTTCTAAAATGGAGCTGTACTCATATTTAAACTGTAAACTTATTCTGGAAAAAATCTATGAGACTAAAGAGGAAATATGTGCTACAATGAAAGAGTTTACTACAGAACTAAGAGCCAGAATCTCTTCCTCAAACTTTAAAACTGACTTTCAGATTGCACCTGATTCTTCTATCAAACAGACTCTACAAGAAGAGGGCTTAACTGAGAACAAAGAGAAATTGACTCTGCCCTATATGCAACTCAGTTATGGTGTTGAGAATCAGGAAAAGCAAAGACTGGGACTTGGAACTTTAAAGCAACGAGACTTTATGCTAAAAAAAAATCAGAAGGCCAATTCAGAGGTCAAGATGGTTCTCACTGATTCAAAAGATAGTACAAGCAACAAAGAGAGACCTATCTGTTGGAAAGGAAGCTTTGCTATGGAAACCTACTTGGCATTTGAAAAAACCTAGAATAAGATTTAAAAAAACATGAAAGTTAAAGTTTTGAGTAATGGACTAAAGGCAATCTAGAATTATGGACTGACTTAAGGACCAAGATTATGAGTTAGATGTAAGAAAAATGGGATTAATGGAAGATATAAAATGTATCTATATGGAAATTACTGATGATTTACTTGTTTGATGATTAATGAATTGAAATATCTTAAAGTTTGATGTTATCTTGTTAGTTTAAAGTTGATTGATGGTTTATATAGCCTTAGGATAGATTAATACTTTAGCCTAAAAAAGAGATATTGTGAGATAATGGGTTAAAGGCAATTTAGATTAATGGATTTGATTTTAGGATTAAGATTAAGATTATGAGTTACAAGTAAGAGAAAGGAGGAGTGATTAATGAAATATATATTAAATGTTTTAAGAATGTGTTTGTTCTTTTTTCTTTTCTTTTTTTTTGTTTAGGACAATAGGGTCACTTGTAAGAAAATTATTATGTAATCTTGAACTAATCTAATAAGATGATTTCTGCTTGATAAGATTGATGTTATTGGTTACGACAATTTAATTGGATATGAACTGAATTATGTTTAATGGATTGAAAAAATTTAAGATTTGATTTTTTTATTTCTTTTATTTTTTTACTTTTTATTTTATTTTTATATCTGTTAGCTATAAGAGATTGATTAGTTGATAGATTAGATATATACAGGATAGATTAATGTTTTATTTTAATTAAGGGATATTAGTGGAAGAAGAATTAAATAAAATTTATAATAAAAATTAAGGCACCAGAATATATTTGAAAGGAATACCCGAACTGATAGAGGAGAGTTTGTATTTAAAGTTAATTTGATTATGGTTGTATAAATTTTTTAAAGTGTTAGAAACAGGTACAGGTTCACTAAATTTAAACTAGATTGAACTATCTTAAATAAACTATGTTAGTTAAGGGGAAAGAGAGGGAATACTAGAGGTATTGACTGAAATATGTATAAATGTTTTGCTTTTGGATGATTGTTTACCCTAACACCACGGTGTGCTTTGAGCACTTTCTTGTAAAAATTTAAAAAACCAATAAAATTCTTGTAAAAAAATAAATAAAAAAGAATACTTCCGTGCTTTAGTCAATATCACTACCAACAAGTATTCTTCTGTGCTGGATCTTGATCTCAGAGTTCTATTGTCCTGCATTTGTGGTATGTGTATATTTTTGTAGACAACGTTTTATCAGAGATCTTAAGCTTGTGTTAGAGTCTGGAGACTAATTCAAAGACTCCTTTGAAATCTACAAAAAATGGAAATAGGATTGACTTTGATTTATAGCTGTATTTTTCCACAAACTAATGTAATACCAAACACTGTTGATCATCCAGCTCTAAAGCCATTCTGATTATTTGCCAGGATGCTTTCTAAATCCAACCAGCATGCTATTTCCAATACAAATACTTGCTACTTCTGTTTAAGAGACTGATTTATGATCTTCCTTCTTCTTGAAGGTGAGGATTATAATTATAATTATAATCCCAGTTTTAAGAATGCAGGTAGGCCTATAAATGTAAGTGGAAACTGATATTGGATCTCACCAGTTCCATTTTATTCTTAAGTGAACTCATGTACTTGTTGCTTTTCCTACTTGGTTCTCACTTTCTTCTAATTTGTTAAGAATATTGTCCTGTGGGAGATACTTATTGTGAAATCTAAACTTCAATCCAAGCTCCCCAAGTACAGGAATTTCTGAAAATTGGAAACTGAATGGGAAGCAAAATCAGCCATAAAATGACTGTTAGCATAAGACTTACAACATGAGAAAGACTGTTCCTGGAAGATTTTTAAGAAACACCACAAAATGAATTCCAAACCAAAGAAAATGGATAAGCATCCAAAAATGCAACATTCCTCGAATACCAAGGAAAAAGTATGTTTCCCTTGCCTGTTATATTTACAGTTAATAAACAGTATTACTTACTAAACTGGGACACTGAGAACTTTTTATCATCAAGGGTGAAGGAAAAGAAATTGGAATGGAAATAGAGAATGGAAAAGATGAAGCAGCCAGTAGCTGGTCAGAATGCTGTACAGATTTGTCCTTGGTTGCAATAATAATAATAAAATGCTTGCTTGCTGCCCACATAGAAAAAACAAGTTTTGAATGGCTGTCAGATGCCAAAGGAAAGCCAGATAAATTAAAACCTTAATGGAAAAAAAGATCCATAGCTCTAAAAAGGACAGCAAGACCATTATTGTGGCACATAAAAAAGTCTTATATTGACAATGGTATTATATATCTCTTTGTTATGAATAAACAAATGTAAGTAATGCAACTGAGATAATAGGGCTTCCTATTCTCTATGCCTTTAAGAGACTAATATTTTATTTTCAACAATTAGGGGTGTGCCTCAAATGCTCTTTAAGACTCAGACAATTTCTACCCATTTTCCACATCGTGACAAACAGAGTCTGCCACGATGGCTGGTTTTGCCCTTGGGAAGAATGCCAGATGGAGTGGGAGTGCGAAATAGTGTCCCACATGCTGAAGGCTGCCCCATGTAATAAGTCATGAATGAATAACCTCCTAGACTTTCAAGGAGAAAAAGGTGACTTATTACAGACCCTTTTCATCTTTTTCAAGAACATAAAAGAAATATAATAAGCAACCTTGATGATACTAACTCAGAATTAGAAACAGTGGTCTCAGCTACCAATTTATGAAATAATATTTTACCATTATACTCGGGAGACAATTCACGTGTGCTAAACAATAAACTTCAGTATTATTTTTAATGTCATTGGGATACAACCAAACTAAGGAAATGGTCATCCAAAGAATGAATGATATGGAACATTAGATTAAGGAAACAGGCTGTCCCAGAATAACAGAACTTTGATTGTCAAATGGAAACCAGCAAATTATTTTCTCTTATTTTTCCTAAGCTAAAGAAAGCATTCTTTAAAACTAGACTAGCAGTGCTGCAAAACAGGTATGCTAAAATTTCATTAACTGAGCATATCTGTTTATATGGCATTAATGAGATAAAAAACAATCACCCATGTTTTTACTAAATTATGCATTTTACAGGATCATCCCAGCTAATCCTATTTACACATTTTATGCAAACATACTGGAAGATCAGACAAGCACCTTGTGAAGTTTCTTTTAAAAGATTTGAAACCTTCTATCATGTGCTCAGTAGTTTTTAGTTGCTGCAATGGAAAGAAGGAAAAAAATTGGTCCAGGAGTGATTTTTTTAAAAACTCTTTTTCAATCAATAATGCTGAAGTTATTGTAGATTATACTTATACTGCTAAGATTCTGTTAGTGTTAGGAACTATCTTGTAATGGTTTTGGTTTCAGTATGCTCTTGTTTTATGTAGTCTTAATATTTCTATTTGTCTCTTTCTGTACATTTTGAGCTGATTGATGACCAAATAAAAATTACCTATACTTCCCTCTGTGTGTGCTTAATTTCCAGCCTGAAGTTATCCCAGATCTTAGCACAAGGGGGCAGTAGATACCACATATTCATCAGACTGTGCCAAAGATTTTCACATCTCATTTTATGGTAAGGCTCTTACTCTGTCAAGACAAGACTCAATTTCTGGATCAGTTCTGTAGTGGAATGTTAGAGTGAAGCATCATCCACTGCCCATAAATTAGAGGAGAAGCGTCTATTAATGCTGCTGGATACTATTCTGCTGTCACCAAAAGGGTTAAAAAGAGGTGAAAGCTTTGATCTTCTTGCTGTAGTTTATCTTGATGAAAATTGTAATCTTTATAAAAAGCCTAAATATGGTTTGAAATATGGATGGATATAGGATTAAGCAAATGATATCTTTCAAATACTAGCACAGTGATGGCGAACCTTTTAGAGATCGAGTGCCCAAACTGCAACCCAAAACCCACTTATTTATCGCCGGGTGCCAGGTAGGCGTGGCCCACTGGGTGGGTGTGGCTGTGGTGGTCATGGCAGACTGGGTGGGTGTGGCCAAGGTGGGCGTGGTCACCTCAATGTTGCTCGTGGGGAGGGATGCCTGTGGGGGAAGGGCAGGGTTGGGGGAGATCCAGGGGGTCTCTGGCAGGTGGGGTGGTAGCCAGGAGGCTTGTCCTGCAGGGTGGGGCAAGGCGAGGCAGGGCTGCCATTGTCACAGGGAAGGTGAGGCAGGGGCTGGGGCGCCTGCTGCCTGACACCATTGGCCTCCGCACACAGAGGCCAGCGAGTGCATGGGGCCGACAGTGTTTGTCAGCAGCCACAGCCTGCCGGCCCCTCAACCCGTGCACTCTGGGGCTCTGCAGCCCACCACCAGCAATTCAGAGAAGCCACCTCTGAGCTGGAAGGCTGGCCGACAGCTGAGGAGGCCATGCAGTGGGTTGTGCCCGGGAAAAGAAGAGCATGTGAGGCCAGGAGGGATGGGACAGTGGGGAGGGAAACCAGCCATGCTGGGATGCATCTGACCACATGGGAGCTCGGCGAGTTAGCAGGCAGCTGGTTGAAGAGGGATGGTTGCCATCTCCGGGGCACAGCACGCGTGCCCACAGAAAGGGCTCTCAGTGCCACCTCTGGCATGCGTACCATAGGTTCACCACCACTGTACTAGCACGTTGTTCTTCACATTGCAGGAAGATGTGGTATCCTTATATTTTGATACTAGCCAGAAGACCCAAAGGGGTGCCACCATACTTTCTATATGGAATTTAGTTAAGCCTGGCCCTCAGTTTTACCACATACACACCTGAGGAAATCATGCAGGTGAGTCGTTGTGTACCTAATCTGTGTCAAAGTGCTTTTAAACATGGTTGAAGCTAGGGCATGGCTTATTTCAATTATGGGTTAAAACTACTGTATTATTTCCTATAAAAGGGTAAACCATTAACCATTGATAATCATAGACATGGACAATTAAGGATAAATTGCTGCACCAATTTCTCCCCTGAAGCGCTGTTGACCTTGAGCTTCAATCAGCCTAGTGCCATGTTCACACAAAGGATTTCAAAAGAAACTGCAAGTTGAATGAGAAAGAATACCCAACACATTGAATAGTTTACAACCAGCTAATTAGTTTACTATACTTAAAGATTGCAAAGTTTTCATGCTTTCCCTTTCAAATGCAATACCCTCAGCAGTTTTTGAGGGCAAATTTCAACCTTGGTGTGCAGAAAATATTAGCCCTTGTGATGTTGGAGCAACAACTTTCCTGTATATTTTATTATATAGAGGGAGACTTTTTATAGAACATAAATACCTGTAATAATAATGCCTTGGCAATGGTTTACTTAGTCAATCAAAATTTTTTTAGGTCCTTCATCTTTTCTTTAGCTAAGTCACTGGTAAATTTCTATAGCCAATTCTATAGCAAGCAGAATTCACTAGCAGCTAATATCTAGATTTGGGGGTGGTTGCCTCTCTTTCCTGCATCCATGTAGCCAATTTCTCTATATCTGATTCTATGGTGACTTGTTCCCTATCTCATATTGCTTTACTTTTTGTACTCATTTACTCCTAGATCTGTCACTATGAATAGTTCTAATATCAGTCAGTGAGTGTAATAAATATTTGGTTTATTATTATGCAA
Source organism: Bothrops alternatus (assembly GCA_034064705.1). Taxonomy (NCBI): domain Eukaryota; kingdom Metazoa; phylum Chordata; class Lepidosauria; order Squamata; family Viperidae; genus Bothrops; species Bothrops alternatus. The sequence continues at coordinate 16,813,456 of JARGCV010000112.1, read as the reverse complement.
GATACCTTTGCAACCAACCAGCCCAATATACCTATCAAATGACAGATTAAGGTCGCACTAGTAATCTATCTTCTTTCCCTTTTTTTATGGAAGAGAGCAAGGAAATTCATGTTCTTCAGGGCAGCAAGCAGGGTCAGAACCCAATCAGGACATATCTGCACTGGCTGGTTGGTTCAAAGGAAGAAGTGACTAGTTTGCAGGATGCACTATTTGTAGATGTATACAGTATTTCATCTTCTTTTGCACAAGTGCAGTGTAAATGCTCTCCATCCTAGGAATATTTTTTCCCCCCACTCAAATCTCCCTTCAATTTGAGTTGAGATAAAGTAATGGTCCAAAGTCAATCAGAAGAGTGCCACTGCCAAGAGTAGATTTGAACTAAAATTGCCCCATTTCCATTTTTTCCAGGTTAGTAGAATTGAAGATAATTGTTGTTTATGACAGATTAGACAGGATACAATGTAATGCTTACTATGTCTGAGGGAGAGAGAAGTTAAAAATTTTCCCTTCCACCATATTGCCGAGATACCCCCATCTCCAACTGCTCTAACTTTCTACAACAGAGAAAACAACAATTTCAGGTAGAGCAGGGGTGTCAAATTGGTGGTCCGTGGGCCGGATGCATCACATGCAGACCACACACACCCCAGCTCCACAAAGGCAAAAAACACAATATGTCACGTGACGCAATCAAGTTTGACACCCATGAGGTAGAAAATGCTATGTGGAAAGTTTAAACATTCTTTTTCTTAGATCATAATTCCTGATTATGTGCTATCAAATTGTTTTCAACTCCTAATGACAACACAAAGGTAGTTTTCATTTAAATGACTATTCTTTCAGCAACCAATTGAAGTTAGGACAGCGCTGATCAAATGAGTCACAACCGGTCCTCAAAGTTACAATCATTGTTATTGTGCCCCTGCAGTTATATGATCAAAATGTAAGCACTTAGCAGCCCATCCACATTTATGACTGCAGTGTGTACTTCAACTTTCTCCAACTACTTAATCTCTGTGCCACCTACACTCTGCCACCACCTATTCCTGCTGCCTAGCTGGCTTTTGCCATCTTCTTCCTCCCCCAGGTAAGATACACCCAGCTGGGGCAACTGCTGGCCATTAGGGTGGCCTTTACAACGCAAAGCCTCTCTGCATCTGAAGGCCCAGCTGTTGCTTCATTCAGGTGTGGCTCATAAACAGTGGAAGACTGCAGTCAGCTGAGAGCAGTGGGGGAGAGTGACAAGTGAAGATGGCACCAGACTTCAGGGTAGCTTAAGGGGCAGAGATGGAGGGGGAGATAAGTGGGTGGAGGAAGCTAAAGTGGAGGAAAGTGTGGCAAGGTAGCAAAAGTGCAAGTTGTGATGATCATAATAGAACTTACTGGAACAGCTCTTGCTAATGGTTTGTTTGTTTCAATCAATGACACCTTCATTTATTGACAGAAATTCCACCAATGTAACTGAGTCCATTCACCTTGTTGCTGGTCATCCTTCTTTTTCCTTCCACTTTTTCCAGCATCATAGCCTTTTCCAGAAAGATGGGTTTTAGCATCATGTATCTCAAGTAGGATAATATGAGGCTGGTTATTCGTGTCTTGACTGAGAACTCTGGGTTGAGTTATTCAATGATCCATCAGTTTGTTTTCTTGGCTGTATATTGTTTAGTAAAAATAGAACCTGATGGTTGAACTGCACTATGGTTTTGTACCCTTGACTTAGAAGCACTAGAAACAACACTAAACTTTAGCAAAGGCCACAAATGGCTTTTCAAAAGAGGAATCAGAAGTTTGGAATTCACCACATCTATGTGTCAGGAGAGTATCTATAAATAAAAAATGTGGGATTCAAAAACACAGATATATCTTTAAAGCATGTACCCTTTATTCACAACTCCCATACCTCCTTAAGATGCTAACAATACATTAAAACAGTAAGAAAATTGGTATAGAAACCAGTCATTAATAGAGATGTTGTGTGTTTCTGTGTAAGTGTGTGTGCATGTGTACACATATGTAGTTTTATTGAAGGTGAACAGCCAGGGGAAATAGAAATGTGTGTATTTGGTATCTCAATTCCAGTAGCAAAAATCTCCCTGAAGAGATCTTCTGCGAATAGACACTATAACAGTGATGGCAAACCTTTCAGAGACTGAGTGCCCAAACTGCAATCCAAAAGCCACTTATTTATTGCCAGGTGCCAGGTGAGTGTGGCCCACTGGGTGGGTGTGGCTGTGGTGGTCACGGCAGACTGGGTGGGCGTGGCCACCTCAATGTTGCTTGTGGCGAGGGATGCCTGTGGGGGCCGGACAGGGTTGGGGGAGATCCAGGGGGTCTCTGGAGGGTGGAGCGGTCGACAGGAGGCTCGTCCTGCGGGATGAGGTGAGGCAGAGGGCAGGGTGGGGGTGTCATTGCCGCAGGACAAGGCAAGGCAAAGCAGGGGCCGCCTTGACACCATTGGCCCCTGCAGAGGCCAGCAAGCGCACGGGTGTCAGCAGCCACAGCCTGGCAGCCCCTCGACCGGCGCACACTGGGGCTCCGAAATCCGCTGTGAATACCAGGCCAGCCCTCTAGCAACAGGCGGAGTAGGGGAGGGGGGAGGTGCATGATGAAGAAAGTCAGAAAATAAATGGTTTGGGAAGCGAGGGCATCCAGTGGTGGATGGGACAATCTCTCCAGCTCTGCAGTGGCAGAGGCACTCCACCTGCTGCTTCCATGGCTATGTGGGCAAAGGTGCGAAGCAGAGTGCAAGGGAAGAGGGTGGGTGGGTGAGGGGGGATCTGCTGAAGCTGTCCTGAGAAGACAAAAAGCAGCCCCGCCTCGCCCGCCTCCAGCAATTCAGAGAAGCCACCTCTGAGGTGGATGGCTGGCTGACAGCTGAGGAGGCAATGCAGTGGGTCGTACCCAGGAAAAGGAGAGCATGCGAGGCCAGGACAGGGAGGAGGGAAACCATGCCAGGATGCATCCAGTCATGTGGGACCTTGGCGAGTTAGCAGGCTGCTGGTTAAAGAGAGGGATGGTTGCGGTTCTGCCTGCTTTATTACATGGCAGGCTGCTCAGGAGGCGATGGCAGCTGTGATCCCTGCATCGCCAGGCCCAGCCAGCAGCAGCTCTGGAAGCAAAGCTGTGCCACCCATCCACACGGGTGGGGGCGGCGGCAGGTGAAGGTGGGCTCTGGCATGTACACACCCCTCACAGCTGCCGCTCCGCATGGTTCCACGTGAGCCCCCAGCCCCTTGCCATCTCCTTCTTCCAGGGCGGAGCTGGGGAAACAGGCTGGGCTGGGTGGGGTGGAGGAGCTGCCAGTGCCACTGCCATGAGGTAAAAGGGGATCGGACCCACACGCCCGCTTCCCAGTATCCTGCTGCAGCTTCTCACGCCGCCCCACTGGTGCTGCAGCCAATTTCAGCAATGCTATTGCATCCGAGCTGCAGCAGGATACCAGGAAGTGGGGCTCATAGGTCCGATCCCCCTTCCCCCACTGGCTTTGCCTCGTGGCAGCAGCATGGGCAGCTCCACCCCCACTCGTTTCCCCAGCTCCGTTAGCAGCAGCAGCTCCCTCAGCGAGTTCCAGCTTGGTCGCCTTCACCGAAATAAGGAAGCCCCATACAGCCATCGCCCAACAGGCCCCACTACCGCCAAAGGAGGGCAAGACTGGAAACAGCAAAAGTGAAAGCAGATACACTGACCGGCTGTGGGAGCTGCTTGAGGGAGCTGCTGCCTGTAACAGAGCTGGGGAAACAGGCCAGGTTGGGGGGCAGCTGCCAGTGCCGCTGCCACAAGATGAAGCTGGTGGAGAAAGGGGATTGGACCCATGCACCCACTTCCCGCTGCAGCCTCTCATGTCGCTCCACTGGTACTGTGACCGATTTAGGCAATGCATCATGGCTGCGGCAGGATATCAGGAAGTGGGGCACATGGGTCGCATCCCCCTTCCCCACCGGCTTTGCCTCCTGGCAGCTGCATGGGTAGCCCCCTCCCACCCGGCCCATTTCTCCAGCTCCATTACCAGCAGCACTCCCTCAGTGAGTGCCCCACTGGTATGGCTAGTTCCTCTGCTGATGCCATAGCACCAGCAAGGGGGTAGCGGGGGCTCCAGTCTGAAGAAAGTTTGCCCTCTTCCACTTCCATGGGCTCTGGCTTGGTCGTCTTCACCTAAATACGGAGGCCCCGTACATCTGCCATCACCACACAGACCTCACTACCACTGAAGGAGGGCCAGACCGGAAACAGGAAAAGTGAAGGTGGAAGCTATTATGGCGAACTCTGTGCTGGGGCGACGGCACGCATGCCGAGAGGGCTCTGCGTGACACCTCTGGCATGTGTGCCATAGGTTTGCCACCATTGCACTATAACTTTCCTCTCAGCTGATTGTACCACTTCAACGTCAACAAACCCATATGCCAAAGAAATTTGCATACAACCTTTTAGTCTGGTTTACTTTTAAGTTATCATAATGGTTCTAACCCAGATGTCCCCAACCTTTTGGGCACCAGGGACCGGTTCTGTGGAGAAAGGATTTTCCAGAGACCGGAGAGTGCGTGGTTTCGTGTGCTGCCTGCATTCCACAGATGGGGCTTTGCTTGTTTGTGTGGACCAGTTGCTGGCATGCCACGGCCCGGTACCAGTCCACAGCCTGGGGGCTGGGGACACCTGTTCTAACCTATGAAAGAGAAACTTAAGTGGTGAGGTGCTAGATAAGGCTTTATTAAAGGTGAGTAATGGATCTTAGGCTCAAAACATATTCTCAGTCTCCAGACTGTTGGCCATCCAGAACCTAGAATGCAACAAATTTGAATGATAAATGCTACTGGGATCTAGCCATTTTTTCCTCAGGATTGAAGTCAGGCTTCTCATTTGCAACCCAATTGGACAACTCTGTCAGCCATTTCTAGGTAAGGCTGCATGGAAAGGAGGGCCTTTTCTAACTTCCCAAATAATTGCCTAAATCTTGTGAGATTTTTCTCATTTTTCCTAGCTTTTTATATAATTTAGCAAAATTATATAAGAATTGATTTAAAAAACTTGTTACATTTCATTGAGATTTTGAATGGAGAACTGAAAAGACTTGCCATTTGCAATTTATTAATCACAGCTTGTGATTTTATGTAATGCATGAACCTAGACATTTGTTAATTTATAAGCCATGGCTTTTAATATGTATGAACCACTTTTGTCACAAAAGGTATATCTAATCAAATTAACAATACAGTAAGGTAAAATCCTGAAACTTCTAAGCATATAATAATACCCTTAGCTGAATCCATTTTTTAAATTCTGCATTGTTAAATGAAGCAAATATTGAACAAGCTATTTGGAACTAGTTATTTTACCTATTTTTAAAAACTTTCTCATATAATTTCTCCTGTAACCTTCACATGAAAGTTTGGCTGTCCTTTGTGTCACTAGTGAGCTCAAGGGCAACAAATGAAAAGTAATCAGTATGTTCAGATACAGTGCAAAGTACACAAAGAAATGTTACATGGAAAACACATCTCCTAAGAACCAATGAAAATTTCCTTGTACATGCAGAACTAGATATTTCTTAAGTAAGCAGCTGATATAATAATCTTACATAAGAGACCAAAAAAAAAAAAACCCCACAGGAAATTAGGGACTTAAGTTGAATGTGCAGTACTGAATTAGTGAGACTAATTATATTAAATATAGGCTGTAATATTTGAAAATACCAAGGATATGTAATATATATATATATATATATACAATAAATGTACATATTTCAAATTATTTTCACTATGGAAAAAATGAATCAACATATATGCAAACATTTCTTGTGGATCAGTATAAGAATATTCCACAAATATTCTTATAATAATATTTGTGGAAGAAATAATAATTACAGGATTAAAGTACAGTATAGTATACAAAATACCTCATTACACACAGACGTGAAAAGCAGACTTCTGAAAATCAAATTTCAATAAAAACAGAGAACTAAACACTCTATCTTATCCAGGAATCTCAGGTTTTATTATGATTGTCAAGATGTTTTGTTTTTAGTTTTTTGTGAGTTGCCCAGGATTATGGTTCATAATAAGGGTGACTACATAACTCTTTTAAATAAAATACCCAGAATATTTGACTTTTCCTAAATATAACACAGTATAATAGGGGAATAAAAAAATGGCTATGACGAATAATTTCCATTCTGATAAAATGGTGCTGGAGATGTTTTGTCTTTCATTCTATTTAAGTCGGGGATGGGCAACTCGCAACCCCAAGATTGCAAAACACTCTAGAAAACCTGAATGCTTTCTTTGACCATGATGACAAAAAGCTGACTACATAGTTTCAGGCCATTTGAAGTGGGAAATGGTAGTTATAAAAATACATTCCCAGCTCTCATCTCTCAGATACTAAAGTTGTTTCTTGGTCATCAAAAGAATGGACATCCTCATCTTACATAGTCTTTGTATTAGAGTGGAAGGAATATTCTACCTAAGACAATGACATTTTCTGAAGGGAAGTGCCTGGTCCAAGGTCACCCAGCTCTTTATCCACTACATCAGGGGTGTCAAACTCAATTTCATTGAGGGCTGCATCAGCATTGCGGTTGCCCTTGGGCGGGCTGGGTAGGTGTGGCCAGGGTGGGTGCAGCCTAGTGGGTGGGCGTGGCCAGCTCTACATCATTCGCGTCAAAGGGTGCCTGTGGGGGCCTGGGCAGGAGTGGGACAGATCTGAGGGTCTCTGGCAGAAAGGGGTGGGACCAGGACAGAGTCTATCAAGCCGGATATGTGAAGTAGGCAAGGGTCATTTGCTGGCCCCTTCCAGGTGATGGTACATTTCTTCATTCCTCACAAATGGTGACACCTCCCCAGTATGCACCTAGGTGGGGCCGACGCGGCAGGGGCTGGTTCCTCACTGTTTCCAGACGGCCTTGTGGAGCTAAGACTGAATGCATTTCAGTAGATGGTCACCACAAAATTGTACATTGGCTCCCGGCCGGCCTGGGCCAGGGCCAAGGCAGTGGGGGCTGTTCCCTCACTGTTTCCAGGACGGCTTCGTGGGCCACATGAAACCACCTTGTAGGCTGCATCTGGCCCCCGGGCCTTGTGTTTGACATGTCTGCACTACATCATGCTGGCTTGCAGTGAATTTGAACATATAAATTTTTAACAATTTTAGCTTTGATACAGTATGTCTGCCAATCACGTATACCCAATTGCTCATCAAAAATAAGATCTTTAAATAAGCTCTTAAGCATAGTACTATGGAAAAAAAAAAGCCGGTGAGAGCAACAAGGGCCGCTGGGAGGGTCTGCAGACCCAGAAACGACCCCCGGGCGAGCAGAAGGAAGGGGGAAAAAAGCTGGAAGAGCGGAAGAAGAGAGCCAGGTCCGGAGAACAAAGGAGGAGGCAAGTAGAGCTTGCGGAGAGCAGTATTGAAAAGGAGGCGGCAAAGGAACAGACGGCGGGGGAAGACCCAGGCAGAGGGACTGGTGAGTGTTACCCCACGCACTGCCCCCCAGATCCACCAGAAAGGGAGCCCCAGGGATCCAGAAGAGGGCAGAACCTAACAGGGAAGAAGGTGGGAGGAAGAAGAAAGCTGGAAGGCACCCTGGAGCGCTATAAAGGAAAGGCAGAAGGGATCTGTAAACACAGGCTGCCAGAAGATAGGAGAAAGCGACCTGGGCAAGAAAGCAGAGAAAGAGGGGCAAGAAAGAGCCAGAAAAGAACAAAGAGAAGGAACAGGCTGGCAGAGGGGAGTGAAGAGGAAACCAAGGCAAAGGCACTGAATAGGCTCCCTGAACACAGAACTGCCTGAATATAGGCTCTTACCCCTACACTGCCTAAACCCTGAAGCCTCCCCCCTTGAAAGGCTAGATTACTGGATCAGCATCAGATCACAACCTAGTGTCCAATTTGGTCCAATTTGGAAACCAAAACAGTGCCAAGACAACAGGAAGATAACCTCAACATGGCCTCCAAACAGACCAAACTGACAGAAACGATGGGAGTTGTATCCTCCCATGCCCAGCCTACTAAACCACCAGGAAGCACCCTACCCACCCCCACACCCTCCCATCCAACGGCAGATCCCCAGACCCATCAATGCACACAAGCCAGCTCAACAGCACACATAATACAAGAATTAAAGGAAGTAATAGGGATGCTGGTAGTGAGGATGGAAGGGATGGAAAAAAAGATGGAGGAAAATTGCAAAGAATTAAAACAAATGCAGATGGACCAGGGTAGGGAGCTGGAGAGAAAGTGGGAGGAGCAGCGCAGGGCGATGACCGCAGACCTGGTCCAAATGAAGGAGGCGATGCAAGCACACTACAAGTGCATAAGGGAGGAAATGGAGAAAAACTTCCAGATCAGGGAGAAAGTGGACAAGCAGATGGACGAAAGGGAGAACCATGTAGAGGGACAGATAGCAGAACTGAAAAGGGTGGCTCAAGACCAATCCACCATGATGCAATACTGGCAGATGGCGTCCGCGATCAGGTTTAGAGGCTGGAAAGAGGAACCAAACGAAGCCCAAGGAGACCTGCTTGGAACCTTTGTAGAGGCCCTGGCAACATTTCTGGGAAAGAGCACCACAGAGATCGTTGGGCAATTCGACAGAATATACAGAGTGGGCGCATGGAAGACAACAGACAGACGTCGGCCAAGGGACGTGGTTATCCACTTTATGACGCAAGGATTCCGGAACCTCATCTCAGCCACATCTTACAACAAGGGATTATACATAGAGGGGCAGGAAGTGAAAGTACTGAAAGAGATCCCCCCAACGATGCTGCGAGACAGAAAGGACTACCAATTTTTGGTCGACGAACTGAGATCACGCGCCATGAGATTTCGATGGGAAGCCCCAACGGGGATGTCACTTTTCTATAAGAATAAAAGATGCTACCTGAACTCGGTCCAGAAAGCCAGAGAATTCCTTGCAAAGGAACTGACGGCAGGTGGGCCTCAACACATCACGAGAGAAGAAGCAGAAGGGTCACGGGGACGCGGAAGAGACCGAGAACAACGAGCAAACCACCCAGAAATACAGACCGAAGCAGCAGCAAGAGAAAGGAAAGGACCAACTCGAGACACGACGACACAGAGAACAGAAAGCAACAACAACAAGGAAACAGGACAGACGGCGGATTTCAGAGTACTACGATCCACTACCAAACGCACGGAGCAGCAAGGCACGACCCCTCTACACAACATGAGCACCAACCTAGATACCATGGGAACGAGACCAAAGAAGAACACAAGAGATAAAACAGAAGCGGTCTCGGAAGAGTATCCTGAAACCGACAATGGCAACTAATTACTTGACGTGGAACGTTAACGGACTAAATTCTCCACAGAAAAGGAGAAAGATATTTCATTATCTGTTTCAAGGAAGAAACAACATAATTTGCCTACAAGAAACACACATCAGAGCAGCGGACCAGAAATACTTAATCAACAACAGACTAGGTACACATTTTGTCGCAGCGGCGCCACGAAAGAAGAACGGGATTGTTATATACGTGAAGAAACATGTAATAGCCAAGCTAATAGAGTCGGACTCCCACGGTAGATACCTAGCAATCAAAGTGACACAGGATGACAAGAAAATTCTAGTGATGGGCATATATGCACCAAATCAACAAGGAAAATTCTACAAAAAGATACACAAGAAGTTAACACAACTCAACTACAAATCATGTATTATTCTGGGAGATTGGAACGGGGTCATAGAGATTGCCCTAGACAAGAAGAAAACAAAACCTAACCCACAGAAGCACTCCAAGCTGCCTAAATCTTTCTTCGACATGAAGGAAGACCTTGTACTGACAGACGTCTGGAGGGAACGGCACGGCACGGCAAAGAGCAAGAATTCACCTTCTTCTCCGACAGACATCAGTCATTCTCCAGAATTGACTTTATATTAACATCAAGCGACCTGTTAGTTTGTCTAAACGCGGTGAAAATCCTGCCCAAAGTGCTAACAGATCACAATCCGGTGAAGATGGAACTAAGACACGGTGTGAGACAGAAGAGATCCTGGAGAATTAATGAAAACCTGTTTAGACATGGAGAAAAGGTGGCGGAATGCAAAAATGCCATGAAGGAATTCTTCAGCATAAATATGAACAACGAAACACCGATAGAAATGATCTGGGACGCCAGCAAGGCGTACATGCGTGGGATTCTTATGGACATGAATAAAAGGCACCATCGCCAACAAGAACGAAAAAGAAAAGAGCTAGAAGAGGAGATAAGCAAGAAAGAGAGGCTATTAATAAAAAGACCAGAAGACAAAATCACCAAAGAAGGAATTAAGATCTTAAGAAAGCAGTTTGACATGTTGATGGCAGACCAAGTTGCGAGGAACATACAATATGCAAAACACAAGACATTCTGCAAGGCCAACAAACCGGGTCGATGGCTGGCCTACATCCTAAGAAAGAAACAGAAATCCCGCATAATTGAAAAGATAGAATATAAAGGCAAGGAGGAATTTCGACAAGTAACCATTAAGAAAGCCTTCACAGAATTCTACTTGAAGCTATACGCCGAGAAGACACAGGACAAAGAGACAGAAACTTTTCTACAAAACGAAAAGATACAGGCAATCACCGATACACAGAGAGAGGCCCTGAATGCCGCAATCACAAAGGAGGAAATACACTCAGCGATCAAACAGCTGAAACCAGGAAAATCGCCAGGGACGGATGGGATAACAGCGACTTATTACAAGTGTCTCCAGGAAGAGATGTTAGAACCCCTTAGACAGCTATTTGTCAATATACAAGAAGGAGGCCAAGTTCCACCATCCTGGAAAACAGCCTATATTTCATTAATCCCCAAGGAGGGGAAAGATACTACACAACCCGCAAACTACAGACCCATCTCACTACTTAACACGGACTACAAAATATTCACAAAAATTCTGGCCGATAGACTAATGACTGTACTACAAAAAACAATACACCCGGACCAAAGGGGGTTTATTCAAGGACGCCAGATGAAAACCAATGTGAGACAGCTGTTGAACATAATAGCGTACTTGGACAGGCACAAACAGGTACCAGCCGCCCTTATGTTTGTGGACGCAGAAAAAGCCTTCGACAGACTGAATTGGCCATTCCTGACGAATCTGATCCAGAAGATGAAAATGGGAGCACAGTTTCTCAACTCCATAAGGGCAATTTACCAGAAGCAAACAGGCCAGATCATTGTGAACGGAGACCTAACAGACCCATTCAACAAAGAGAGAGGCACGAGACAGGGGTGCCCGCTGTCACCCCTGCTATTTGTCCTAACACTGGAAATTTTACTGAACAGAGTAAGAGCGGCAGAGGACGTACAGGGCATACAGATTAAACAGCAAGACTACACACTATGTGCCTTTGCGGATGACCTGCTGGTGACAATGTCGCAACCAGCACAGTCAGCAAGGAAATTGATGGAGATAATGGAGGACTATGGTAGGGTGTCAGGCTTCAAAGTAAATATATCAAAAACAAAGATGCTAGTCAAAAACCTAGACAACAAAGCGAAACGGAACCTGGAAAGAATAACGGGTTGTGAAATAGTCAAGAAAGTCAAACACTTAGGAGTGGAGATAGAATCAACAAATGCGAAATTATACAAGAATAACTACGAGGTCCTGTGGAATAAGATACAAACAGACCTGTAAAGGTGGAAATCACTACGTCTGTCCCTGCTGGGCAGGATAGCGGCAGTAAAGATGAACGTCTTACCCAGATTTTTATTTCTCTTTCAAATGCTACCCATACTCAAGAAGGATGCGGACTTAGACAACTGGCAGAAGGGCATCAACAGATTTATTTGGGACGGCAAGAGACCGAGGGTGAAACTAAAAATCATCCAAGACGCAAGGGAGAGAGGGGGACTCAAAATGCCTAATCTAAAGCTATACTACTCTGCAGCGACGTTGGTGGCGGTGAGCGACTGGATCAACATGACAAATGATAGAATTCTGAATGTTGAGGGGCATGGTCTACTATTCGGCTGGCACGCATACTTAGTATACGACAAAAAGGCAGACAGGAACTTCAAGGAGAACCCACTACGGATCCTTGTTATGGGTCTGGAAGAAATATAAGCACCTCCTACACGACAAGATTCCCATCTGGACGATTCCCAGACACGCAACAGGGGATATGAACACATCCCAAGGGCAAGAAGTGGTGCCCTACAGTGAACTTGTACTGGGAGAAGAAAATAGGTTCCTCTTGCTACCCCAAGCAATGCTAGCAAACAAAGGAATAGGAAGTACCTGGCTATCATATATACAACTGCAATCAAGGTGGCGTAAAGATAAGAAGAAGGGCTTCTCCCAGACCGACGAGAATCTAATTAAACAGATTAGAGAACAGGGGATCAAGCACATCAAACGAGTGTACAGCATTCTGATAGAAATGGACTCTGAAACCGAGCTAGTCAAGAACTGTATGATAAGGTGGGCACAAGACTTCGGACACTCTATCGCCATGGACACGTGGGAGAAAATCTGGGTGAGGAATGTAGAATTCACGAAATCGCAACACTTAAGGGAAAACTTCTACAAGATGTTCTATAGATGGCACCTAGACCCGAAAAAAATATCACTCATCTACCCGGACTCCCAGCCCAAATGCTGGAGGTGCGGGGACGGGGAGGCTACTTACTTCCACATATGGTGGACATGCAGAAAAATCAAAGCATTCTGGAGGAAGATATGGTGGACACTCCAAACCATTTTCAAAAAGCGTATAGAATTTCTACCTCAGGCTTTTCTGTTAGGGATCACAAAGGATCTCACTATCTCAGAGACAAATTTATTTTTGAACTTAATTACAGCAGCAAGATTGTTGGTGGGACAATACTGGAAGAATCCGGAAATACCGCCTATTGAAGAATGGACTGTGAAAGTAACAAATTTGGCGGAAATGGCGAAAATATCAGCATACTTGAAAAATCGCTCCAATGAACAATTTTTGACAGACTGCAAACAGTGGATAGACTACCCGTGTTTCCCCTAAAGCAAGACAGGGTCACACTTTCTTTTTATCCCCAAAAGCCTTTCTATGTCTTACTTTCGGGGTACGGCTTATATTGATTGGAAAACAATTGTCAGTTTTATTTTAAGTATTTTAAGTATATTAAGTATTTTAAGTATTTTAAGTATTTAAGTATTTTAAGCAGGAGGCGGAAGTGGGCAGGAGTAATATGTCTTACTTTCGTGGTACGGCTTATATTAGCCGACCCCCTGAAAACCCCGATACGTCTTACAATCGGGGGTGTCTTACTATTGGGGAAACACGGTATATCCAAGAGAGACACCAATCAAACAGAATGCAGCTGGCGTTTAGCTGAGGCTCGATGGGAGGAGGGAAGAAGGGTTAACAAATCAAATGTTTACAAAAACTAACACCCAATGTTGAATGTATATGTTATATAACTAATGCCTCTTAACATAACTTTATGACTGTTGTGAGTGTCCCTAGACCAGCTTGGGAAGTGTCAGAATATGAGGATCAGCAGCCAGGCCCCTCTGGGTGTTTTCCCCTCCCAGCAGCCGAGGAAGAGCAGCCAGGCCCCTCTGGGTATGTGCCCCTCCCGGCAGCTGAGCTAGACAATGAGGAGCTTTGTATGCATTCTGAATCAGACTCTCAAAATGATGAGTCAGATTTAGAACAAGAAGATAAATGGATTGATCCGAGGTTTCGAAGGTTTGATAAGCGAAGGTGTCAGTTAACTGGAAAAAGGAAGTAATGGGGGGGAAGTGACGTATCGGACACTATATTAGAAGGGGAAAGAAAGACTACGCCTTTGTCACGAGCAACGTTAATCAAGGAGAGGCTTGAAAACTTTTGCAGTGCGTTGGAATTCTGGTGTTTTGAAAACCTACCGAAGAATAATGAGGTCTTGAACAATGTGATAAAGAAAGAGTAAGTTAATTGGGAAGTAGGAGGAGGAGAGCATGTTTATCTAAATGTAAATAGATCTGATTTGGTCGTTCCGGCCAACAAAAAATGCCAGCAGCTTGCTTTGAAATGAATCCTTTTGAAATGTGTTAAATAAACCTCTTAAAGACATATTTACGTGGATTTTAATGAGCTGAGAGAGGCCAGACATAACAATGACTAATGTTGTTTGCTTTAATACTGTTAAAGCAGACTGAATCTCTACCTCAGGATATGAAACTTTTACCTCAGGATCTCTGGTTAGGGACTATAAAAGATTGCACTAGTAATGGGATGAAGTCAATTCAGAAGCGCAAATGAACAATATGCGATAGACTAGATACAGTAGATAGACCATATATAAGAGAAACACCAATCAAACAAAATGTATTCGGAGTATACTTGAAGATGTAAGGGAGGGAAGAACGTTTACTAAAACAGATGTTTACAAAGATTAATACCTAATGTATGCTATGTTCTAGGATGATTGCTTAGCAATAGGATCTTATGTTTAATGTTGATCACATTAATATTGAACCAGATAAGAGAAACACCAATCAAATAAAATGTAACAGGAGTTTAGTTGAGGCTAGACGCGAGGAGTGGAAAAAGGCTTACTAATTCAGACGTTTTCAAAGACTAATACTTAGTATTGTATACCAGGTGTCATGATGATTGCTGCATAATATGTTTTTATGTTCAATGTTGATTATTTTAATAAAAGAATTTTTATACTGAAAAAAAAGCATAGTACTACCGGTATGTATGTCTGATCAAAATTAAGTGCTATTGAGTATAGCAAACATAAGATTTTAATACTAGGGTTTTACTAATTTTCGCTTGCTATATAACATTTCAGTTCTTCAGACATGTTCATGTTTAAGGCTTTAACATGTCTATGCCTCAAAAAGACAATATCAGCAGAATATCAGTTGTTCAGTCATTTTACTTAAAAATCAAATACAACTTGTCAGCTTCTGAGGGGTTATGAATTGTAATTGGAATGTTCTAGAGAAATCTCCACTTGAATGTGTGTTGACAGGAACACTCAAAACTACGTACATTCAATGTATGCAGCTTATCAAGGGAAGCTGTTACTATTGTATCTGTTTTGATAACACCTATTGTGTTGAAAGTATAACAAGTTCTGAAAAGTAAGTAACATCAAGAGAAAAGAACATTTGATGGCTATTAGTTTTTGATTAACCAATAAAAATGCTTATCAAATTACTTTAAAAAAGTGATTGTGGGCACGTATGTGCTGTTATCAGTTTTTGCTGGTGATGGATATAATCTGTATGACCTTCAGAGGAAAAAGGTATAAAACCAAAATAGGATTGCCAAATCCTTGTGCACCAGTGGAAGTTTGGTTTCTGCAGCTCCTAGATCTCAAGGTGGAAAATGGCAACTTTGAACGAAAAGAAGACCTGCAGCCAAAGAATGAAAAATTTCCAGCATTTTGTATGGAATCCAGACACAGGGCAGTTAATGGGAAGAACCTTGATTAACTGGGGTATGCAATAACATTTTTTTTAAAAAGTATGATTTTAGAACTTTTGGAACTTGTTCTAAGACCAATAATTAGTACTGAAACCTGCTTTATAGAACATTGAAGTCAATTACACAAATATTACTTATTAATATTACTTATCAATAGTAATTATTAAAAAATTAATAATTCTGAGTCCATGCTAGCATTCCAATTGATATAAATTTCTTATAAATAGCAATAGATTTGGGATGATGCTAGATGCCTCTTCACTCAGACTGGCTTATAAACCTAATTGAGATTATAAATGCTTTGAAATTATGTTGCAAGGGCCAAGATTTGGATAAGGTGAGGACCCACTGTATCCTTAGCTCTGTTCTACTGGGTTTCCAGCTTGCCCTCTTTCAGTCTTTATCTCAGAAATTCCCAGGCTCAGATTATGTTCATCCTGGAGAGAAAACTCTCAATACATTTTATGGCCCTAAAAACCCACTGAAACTAGACAGCTGCTTCCTTGGAGGTGAGACAACCGGCTTGGCAAAACCTGAG